>JAKSZT010038599.1:2525908-2617314 GCA_026826555.1 Tolypeutes matacus
AGGAAGGAAGGAAGGAAGGAAGGAAGGAAGGAAGGAAGGAAGGAAGGGAGAGAAAAGGAAGAAAGAGGAATGGAGGAAAGAGGAAAGGAAGAAAGGAAGAAAGAGGAAGGAAGGAAAGAAGGGAGGGGGGGAGGAAAAGAAAGGAAAGGAAAAGCAAAGCAAAGCAAAGCAAAGCAAAGATCTACTATTACCACTAAATTGTAAAAACTTTATAGTTTATAAAACATAGTTGGGAATGATATCTTGTTGATACTCAAAAAAACATTATAAAATAGGTTGGTTTTGTTATGCCCATTTAACATTAAAGATAAGTAATTCTCAAAATATGTAAAGGCCTTCCATATTATGGAATAGAAATTTGAACCAAGGAAATTCTTCCTCCTTGCATCTTACAATGTGGTCCTTGAATCAGTAACATGGACAGTAGCTGGAAGCCTGTTAGAATGAAGAATCTGAGACTCCAGAACTACGGAATCAAAATCTGTCTTTAAGTATGTTTCTCATGTGATACATATGCATGTACATTAAAATATTAGAGAAGCACTGGTCTAGTTTTCTTCATACCTTAGCATGGCTATCATTATATTAACAAAATTAGATATTGTTTAAAATGCTGTGGCATTTCTAGAAATAGCAGAGACTGAGGGGTAAAATGCAAACCTGCACACACACACACACACAAACAAGTACACAGAAACTATGAAAAACTATTTGGGGGTATTTGAATTGCTTAATTTCAAAGAAACATGGTTTGGCATAGAATAGGAAGATGAAAAAAGAATGACAATAATGTAAGGAAAAGTCAAAGTTCAGTGTCTGAGTCAATTGAGTGTATAAAACTAAGATTAGTATTATAAGCATAGGTGATTTGAAAACTCCTTAAGGAGGTTGGATGCAGCTTCCTTTCTTTCTTCATGAAATTTAAAAGCACTGAAAGTGCTTTTAAAATTCTTATATTTGTTTGAAGAGGTTTAGCTAATTGTGACAATTAATTAAAATACAAAAATGAAATAGTGTCAGAGAATATCATCCTATGATTTGTGCATGAGATTTCAATGCACATGGTTACCAGAGTACATTAGAATGTATGTCATAATAAAAACAGTATTCATGGATGTTCCAGGCTCTGCTTTGTTTTGTATTTTTTATTCTGTCAAGAGTGTTTGTTATTTTTTTCTTCCCCATTCAGATCCTTAATGTCGTTATGTGATAAGATCTCAGCAAAAAACTCACCTAAGAAAATATGAATAAACATTTACTTTAGTTAAAATTGCCCTGTACTATATATGATTTTTCAAATGAGGCCTAAAAATATATGAAGTAAGGATAACAATAAATTCCCTGTGTGAATCTAACAAATGACTGTGAAGTCTGATGAGGGTGGATAAATGTTCCTTTCATAACATTTGGGTGGGTAAGAATCATTCAGAGTCTTAAATGTCTGACTGTATAGATAAGCAGCTCTTCCTTTGACTGTATGTTCAAACTGAATATTCCTCCATCCCCTAAAGATGCATTCATCATTGATTTTGATAGATTGTATTGGAATCCCTACTAAAAATTCAGTTCTCAAATACCTTCTCAAAAGAAAATAGTTCTGAGCATTGAAAATAACAGTGAAACCTCTCTAAACTTTTTTATCAACAATTAATAGCCTAATGTTGAAATGATCCATTCACAAATATTTAATGAGCTCAAATACCTGGCATGTAGATATAAAGTAGGATTAAAAAGAAAGGTATCATGTGACATCTGTCCCAAAGGAAAATCATTTTATTATGTTAGCTTTCACCTGTTCAGCTTGTAACAATGAGAAAATTGCCCACATCGCCGTACTTCATTTTAAAATGAGGGTAACACCATTCCTTCTTTCATCTATTTCCTCAACAAATATTTATTGGGTGAACACGACAAATACATCCATCAGTTAAATGGAGGGTAGTCACAGAGAAGATGGACTGTTTAATAGAATGTTAAAAAAAATAAATAAACCAGATATTAACATACAGGAATAAATGCTTTGAAGAAATTAAATGGAAATAAAGTGATAAAGAATGAAAGAGGTTAGTGAAATTTATTTATATATGATAACTACGGAAGCTGTGTGTGAGAAGGTGACATCTGAGCCAGGAACTAAAAGATAGGATGACAGTGCATTAATCAGTGGAAGAGCTAGGAAGTAATACTCAAGGCATGAGATAACACTTTACAGGGTTATGAAGATTAGTGATACACACATACACACACATAATTTAAAATATTCAATAATATGTAAACAAAATAAAACTAATATTAGTGGTGTGTTATAATATTGATGGCAATAACAACTCCAACGACAAAAATAGCAGGTGCCCTTTATTGAGGAGCAGGTATTTAGTTTTTTCTTAGAAGTTTACATTTTACATGCAATATTATCTCATAGAGTTCTCAAAACAACACTGAGAGAGGTGTATTTATTATTTCCACTTGAAAATTTTATAGACGAGAAAACATAGGCTTAGAGAATTTAAGTAACTTAGCTGACATTAAGCAACAAATAAATGTTTGGGCTGACCACTGACCCAAATCTGTCTGACCAGCAAGAGCTTCTGGTTTCTTACCATACAAGTTTCAATAAGCATTTTAAATAAGCGTAACTGCTATGAGATACTGGAAGGAGGACAGTTTAATCTAATGCATCAAAACATTCCTCTAAATTAAACTATTTATCAATATATTTCTTTTTTTAATTTTAAGAGTTATAAATAGGAAACCATGAATCAAACTAAAATAATAACTCAATGTTAAGCTTGTTATTTTCTGTATGCCAATTCCCTATTATATTTATTAAACTCTAATGGTATCTTTTATCTATTCCAATAAATTTATATGTTTTAATTCTCTTTAAAGAAAATGATTGTTTAATAAGGAAACAAAATAAGGACAAGGTACTGTGGTATTGATTATACTTCAGTTTACATATGAGATTATCTAATAATGTTTCAAGATTAATCAGAGAAAAACCACATGATTAAGTCACAAACACCATTCCAACATGCAGGTGTGGTGTATGCTGTGACATATATATATATATATACATACATATATATATATATATATATATATATATATATATATATATGAAATATACTATCTGGCAGGGAGTGTGTCTGTAGAGCAAAGATAGTTTTCAAAAACCCTGAATATTTCTGCATGATTTTTCTGTAATCCTACAACTTCTCTAATAAATAATAATAATTACTGCCCACTGAATATACTATATTATGAGACTGCTACTGCCAAACATTCAATATATATAAGAAGAAAATGGAAAGTATATAGCATTCTAAAGTATACACATTTCTAATTAGATAGAGAAAACAAGGTAATTCAGGCATCTTATTAAGTTTAGACTCTTTTAGCAATATCTTCCTAAAAATATCCTTGCACACTGATTATTATCAATTCACAAAACAGTATGTCCCTATGTAAGATATGGAAATACTAATTAGCTATTAATCTTTATATTTATTTGCTTAGAAGAAATGGTAAACAGTATTAGGTCCATTTCCTTAACCATAGAATGACTGAATATAAGATATAATAAATAAAGAATATGTCAGTCAACAATATTATGGATGATAGACATCTCTAAATGAGCATCAGATAGATAAGAATTTGCCCTTAAGGGCCAAATACTTTAGTTACCTCCCTAAAATCATTTATCATGGATTAAAAAAAGGATATATATTTGCTTTTAAGCTCCGAATTTTGCATCAAAATTTCTAAATAGGCATTCTACTATTTTCAATCTTGTATTTTTACATAGGAGCACTAATCAGGTACTAATTTCAGAGAGCTCATCATTATATCTTAAACAAGAAAGTAATAAAATTAAATATACTTTTTATAAAAGGAAAACATAACAAACAAGACAATGAAATGCTCCTACTTACTTTGAGAAGGGGAGAACAAGAGAATTATGATTTGGAAGAGATAACTCTAAAAGGACACCAATAAATAGATAATAGTGAAAGTGGGTCCGGGAGAAAACAGACACAGTACAGAGATGATTTAGGCAGATAAAGCATAATTTTTATTTTATCTGTATATGTATATCTCCATATTTATATTAGTTATATTTATATTTTATAATAACTTGTAATATCACTTTCCTTCCCCTTGGCTTTTCAGGAAAAATTATTAGGAATATTCAGAATACTATGCGAGGTTAAAACTCAGGCAGAGAATTCCATAGTATTTTTGGAAAATTATACATATTATTATCCAAACAATATTTTTTCTGTAGTCAAATCATATCAAGCTGCTTTTTCACTGTAGTCAAATTATATTCAATATCATATTAGATGTGTTATTTCCAGCAATGTACTCCTGGAATTTTATTGTTACTTAAGGCAGCAATACAGCACAGTTTATCGATTTTTACTACATGCAAAATATACATTTACACTCTATTCATTAACCTTACAAAGATATTTGACTTAATGAAAACACTTGGAACTATTTGTTGCTGCCTATGAAAAAACATCTATTGCCTAGTGGCAGGAATAAACCCAATTGATTGTTTGAAATGAGGCAGAACATAAATTGTAAAATTTTATTTCAAGAAAATAAATTACTTCATTTGAAAAAAATGTGTCTATATTCTAGAATGCATCATTATTTTATTCTTCAGCCTAGAGAAAGTATATTAATACATTTCTTAAATTCAAATTACTCCTAAATTACAAAATTATTGTTAATCTTGCTGTGTTTTAATAGAAAGATTTAAAAAAATGTTATTATTGTTTTTCTGGAAGGTAAAAGTGACTAGTGAAACATAAAGGCAAAAAATTATTCATTTCAAATTATGCAAGTAATTATTCATTTCAAGTTAAGCTAGAATGGTATAGTGAACTAACAGTTTGAGGTCAATAACCCTGGTCGTATTAAATATATCACAAACAATATTTTTCTTGTATGAAGATTATGTACATACTTAGAGAACTTTGGATATTTAGAAATTTAAGCTCAAACTGCTAGCAATTATATAACTCTGAGTAAACTCTTGGGTAACTTGCTTGACCTTTTGTTATCTAGTTATAAACGGACTGAGCTCAGCATTGCCTTAGGTGCTAAAGATAAGCAACTGAATAAAATAAAGTGCCTCTTCTTACAGAGATGTCTTCTTATGGTAAAGATTATAGATTTCAATGGATAATATTCTGAAAATAATGAGAAGTTGGTCAAAGGAAGCAAATATATATTTGATGTCTGCCAAGAGAATTCATGGACGACACAAGCCACTCTAGCATCCACAACACCAAAGGCCTGGGGCGTGAGGACGACGTCTCACTCTATTGGAGTCTGACGAGAGGTTTGGAGGCTGCGCTGAGCCTGCTGGGTCCTGGATGTGTGGCTCGACCACGTGTCCGATGGAGACGATCTGCAACTGTTAAACCACTTACATTGTAGGTAAAAAATTAAAAAAAGCAATTTATTTGATGTGAACAAATGACAATAGAGCACCACTAAATTAAACTTAAAGACAAATGACTTCTTCCCACACACATGAGAATAAGACGTGTCAGAATTATTTCTTATCTTTAATAAAACATTATACTTCATAAAATATATAGTTTAAGCTCAATTTCCAATAATGTGGTGAATTGAGGAGACATGTATATCCATGATCCCAATGAAAAATAATAGAAAATTTTGAAAAGTACATAAAATTGTTTTAGGAGCATATCCATACTAAAATTGAGACATGTAAGTGCCCATTGGCTAAACAGGAAGAGGAAACTGAAAGACAAAACAGTGAACTGAATTACATGCTTTATTGGCTGAATAGAATAGTTAAAATAGAAAATTAAGAATAGAAAATATAAGAGAAATGGCTAGCATATCAACAGACCTACAAATTAAAATGATTTCTGATAGAAGGAGGGTAGAGAATGGAAAGCCAAGAGTTTATCTGTGAAGAATTGATAAAAAGGTTGTTTGTAAATCTTTGGAATGAATAGAAATGGTTAAAGCATATCATGTGTTTGTAACTAGCAGTGCTATTGTATGTGTATGACAATGGTTGAAAGGGAAAGTCTAAGGTCATGTATATTAATTACTAGAAGGAAAGCCAGAAATTGTAACATGTGACTGTATATGATAGTAAAACTCAGGTAAAACATGAATATGGGGGATATTGCATATATAAGACTGTTTTTACAAAATATAAATGCAAATCTACCAGAGAGAAGGAAAAAGAATAGCAGCTATGTATGGCAGGCAAAGCAAAGAGAGATTGAGAGTTGATGAGTTTTGCTTGTTTGTTTGTTGTTTATTATTATTATTGGGATAATGAAAGTGCTCTGGTAATGACTGGGGTGATGAATGTACAAATATGTGATTACACCAAATACCATTGATTGTACTCTTTGGATGGATATATGCTTTATTAATATGTAAAAATAAAATTGATTAGTTGAAAAATTATTTCTGGAATCAATAACAATTAAAATACAATAGATTATATAAAAATATATTGGACACAGATGAAGATACAATTAATGAGCTGTTAGACTTGAAAGAGGAAGTATTGGCCAGAGGGGCAGAGGAATAAAAAATATGAATGAGTGATTAAGAGACATGAAGTGCACAGAAGAAGAAAAATAACAACTACTTTATTACCAATTGACGTTTAAGAAGGGAAAAAATTAGGGAGAGACAATAATCACAAGAATGTTAATTTCTGATAATTTTTCAGAATTAAAACCTCGAAGAACCCCAAACTGTGACCCTGTCATGAGGAATTCTGTTATCATGAATCAAATTTAAAAACCTCCTCCTTATCTTTCTATCCTGCTCCTCTTCTTTTGTCTTCTTATTTCTCTTCCTCTTCTTTTTCCTCTTCCTCCACCTCTTTTTACCGACCCCTCCTCATCCTTATTTCTTTCTTCTTGGATAAAAATGATACCTGAGAAAACCATAAACTTGGATTTATTTACATTTCAAGGAGGGCAAAAATGCTTTCAAAGTTTTGGGATCCTGAATATTGGAGATGTATCATCAAAAAATAATGCTTTCTAAGTGTAGCAAATTTTTAATGAAAAGAAAAGTGAAAAACAACTTTAAATTTATTTGAAAGAAAATATTTACTTATCTTGGTTATTTAACTATTTAGTAGCATTCTACAGAAATGTGGGGGCAAAATGAAAACAAGGGAAAAATATACAAGAATCACTACATCTCTAATGAAAACCACATCACTGCATTAATTTTTTTCTACTTTTCAAATGAGAGCAGATGGAGACCACTTGGCAGTTGTAAGCAATTAATCAATCAAATTTAATTTATATTGATACAAGTGATTTACGAGTTGTGTCAAGGCCTTTTGGATAGACACATCCAATTAATTATTCAATGTTTTATAATTTATAATTTCCCCATCATCAATGAAGCTAATATAATAGACAGAGACAAAAAATAAAAAGCAACAGCCTTCAACACTGCCAATCATACCAAACATGTGATACGGTAGAAGTCTTTTCAATCCAGATTTCCATCTTTAATGGTGCTGTTTGCTACAGTGTACAAGTTTCCATCTTCCAGAAAAACAGTTTGAAACTTGGCATCAAAAACCAATAAATGTTTAGAAATGCTTTCATTTTAATTTTATCCCTTGAGTGTTAATATATTTCAATTTACCTTTTTTTAAATAAAAGTTTCAATTCATTAAGGAAGATAAAAACACAAACTATGTGTGCTGCTTAGTGTAGCTGAACACTACGTTGGAAAATGTCTGTTTCCTTCACTTGACAATAACACTGAATAAGAGGCACAGTTTTGTTCTCATGCTCAGTTATTTGGATGCTGGGAAGCTTTTTAACAGATTGAGGATCCCCATTCACATTTTTATTTGCTTTCTGGTTAAACAGAGGCTACCACTAAATCAGAGTAAAAGGGAAAATAACAGTTTTTGTAGTCTGGTTGTTCTATATCATTGTATTTTTCTTGGAAGTTCAGAAAGCGTTCTCTACTGCAAAATGCATTTTATAGAAAATAATGAAAGTCAGACACAATTCTACTAAGATGTTCTTTTTGTTGCCCTTCATTGTACACTGTTTGAAGGTGATGAATTCTTTTCCATTTCAATTCTGAACTACCAAGGTCATGGTGGAAATTATTTTAAACATTTATATGGCTAACAGATTTTCCATTCATTGGGGGCAATGATATGTATCAGCTTTAAGATGCCTGTGGAACATGCAGAAATTTTCTGCCTTCATGAAGGTATCCATAAATTTCACCTTGCTTGGATACAGGTAGAAAATTAAGTGTGTATTCCCCAAAGCCTTCACGTGTAGTTCAGTCCATTTTGGCCAAATGTGAGTCTTGTATGAGATAAAGCACACAGTGGTTAAAAGCTCAGTTTTAGAGTCATACATAACTGAGTAAAATCTGGGATCTCCCATTTAAGTGACCATGCTGATGTTTCTTAGTCCTACTTAGTCTGAGATTTTAATTTTGTAGAATGTGAGTAAATAGAATACCTGCCTCATTGAACTATAGAAAGCAGATGCTGGAAAAATATTTCTGTAAAGGAGCAGGCAGTAAATATGTTATGCTTTGCAGCCCATAAGGTGTTTTTTGCAACTACTAAACTCTACTATTGTAGTATGAAAATTGTAAACCAACAGCTTGGTTGTGTTCCAATAAAAGTTTTTAGCAAACAAAGGCCATGAACCAGATTTGGCACATGGATAGTAGTTGCCAACCCCTATTCATAAGGAGAAATTGTTTAAAATTATGATCCCCCCAAAGAAAACCAAACCAAAAAAGAGAAGGTTAAAAAAAAAGACTTGCAAAATGGTGGGTGGGGAAGGAACTTCTACAAGGTCAAAGAAATACCATGAGCAAAATCAAAGAGAAGAAATAATTATAAAAATTGTTTGAAACATACATCACAGATAAAATCTTAATCTCAGTAATAACTAAGCATATCCACAAAGCAAATATGCCAAAAACCTATTACTATTCAGTAGAATAATAGCAAATTCAGTAGAAAACCCCACAAAGAATGTAAACAGACATGTCACAGATAATGAAAAACAAATAACCTTCAAGCATAAAAAGTGCTCATTTTTACTCATTAAAGGGGAATCTTACTTTAAAGCTTAACATATATGTTTATATGTATCTGTATTTATCTAAATATTTGTCAAATAAATAAATGTATATATTGATCAATCAGTGTGGCAAAATGCTAAATGTTTGACTACTTCCTTTGTTGGCCAGGCTATGGAGAAATAGGTACTCTGATTTACTTCTAATTCAAGAATAAATTGGCAAACACTCTATGATGGGTAATTTGGTAATATCTATTGATTCTTCTTCTAAGAATTTATTCTGTAGATATTTTAAATAAGTGTAAAATGATGTATGTTCTAGGTTAGCCTTTAAGTTTGGTATTATTTTAGTAATAGCAAAGTTTAGAAATAAGGGATGGGTTAAATAAATATTAGAATATTGATACAATGGAATACAAGCATCTTTAAAAATGAAAAATATTCTCTCTGTATTGAGATGAGTAAATTCCTAATATATATATATATAATACAGTTGATTTCATAAAAGCAAGGTGCTGAACAGTGTGTATAGAATATTATTGTTTCCTGAAAAGAGAAAAAGTCATATATACTATTTTTTAAAGGTTCTGAAGAAATATATAATTGATAATTAGCAGTGATTAAATATCAGGGGAATGAGAGAAACAGGAGGTTGGAAATCAGGGGTGAGTAGACAAACCTCTTTACTGTATACTTTTTAATATTTTGAATTTGAATTAGATAAATATATAACATACTCAAATAATAATGTATTTGAAAATAAAATTATAGAGATATACAGCTTATTAACATCTAAAGTTTGTTATTCACATGTGTTTAAGATTAAAGTTTAGACATAGATGTTAACAAATAAACAGATTTAGATGTTGGTGAGTTACAATATTTGCATAGAAAAATTCCAAAATTTAACTGTATTGGAAATTTCCTCATATATTATTGCCTAGCAAATTGATACCTAAAAAAAATATTAATTCCAAAATTAACACAAAAAGCTTACCTTTATAAGTGGAGTTGATAAGTGTGGCAAATTTTATTCCATTAATTGTGTCCTCTTTAACACTAGTGCCAAGTTTGTAGTCTATATTCTGAGTCTGAAAATGCCCAAGTTATTTGACTAGTAAACAATAAATGCAGTTTTTAAAATTTTAGAAAACTTGGTTTTAAAAGGGAATGGAAAAAGCATATATTTTCTTTTCAATGCTGATAATTACTAATAATGCTACTAAATAAAAAACACTGAAGATCGTGTTTATTATCATTTTAATCACTGCAAATTTTAAAAAGTTTTCTTTTTTTTAATGGAAATCACAGGACTGACATTCAAAAAACAGTGATCAAAATTTTAGGCCCACCACTTGGGAGATGCTGATATTATTTTGATCATTAATAGTATATGCTATATAGTCCCTTTCTCATAAAAACATATGGTTTATATGATTTAATAAAATCATTTGATTTAATGAGAAAGGGATGATTTACCATGTGTTATTAATGTGTAGTAGATATTCTAAATGTATAATATAGAAGAGATAACCATTCTGTCAAGCACAGTTCAATAATGAAATAATTCTAGTCAACTCTGGATCAGTGTCTATAAACTTAAAATGGCTTTTATATAAACCACCCCACATATTATAGCTACTATTTCAATTGAAATCAAGATTGTAAATGTGAGATAGATTATTTGGTCACTTTTCTTTGAAAGATACTTTACTTTTAAGAACATATTTCATTAAATTATATCCACTAAATTTTCAATTTCATTTCTTTCCAAATATTTTTGAGAAATAGTGTGATCAGAGCCTGCATCTCACTCTTTAGTTAAAATCATAGTGTCACACGAGGTACATTGACCTAAGATATTTTTACCAGTATCAAAACCCTCACATTTAAAGTCTCTGCCATTTGACATATATATTGTTCCTGAAACTCATAATCATAAATATCTAAAGAGTTTACTAAAATCAACAACTACAATAACAAGCACCACAAATAATAATGCTTTCTTCTTCCAAAATCAGAGGCAAGTTTTATCCCTCTTTATTCTTTATCTACACTACCCCCTTATAATTCAAATCTATCAGATAAAAGTACGAGTCTCTAACATGTCATCTACTTTAAAAGATCTGGTTATTAACTACAAGAAAAGAATACCAAATTCTTACTATACACTAAAACTTAAAACATACAATAAGGACAAATAAATAAAGCTGTGTAGTCCTGGCACATGACTAGACAGAACAATGGCTAAAAGAAAGTTTATGAATACACCTAAATGCAGCTTAGGATTCAGGGTATGTTAATATTACCTCAATAAGTGGGCTTGGTACAACTAATTGACCATGTGGGCAAAGAAAAACTGAATTTTAATCTATTCCTTATACAATGGAGCAGAATTCCAAAACTAATCAAATATTTACATTAAAAATGAAGAACTACAGTAGAATAGAAGAAAATGTGGGAGAATTCATTTATACTCTTGGAGTGTATAAAATCCAGAGGCCATAAAGGAAAGATTGAAAAATCCAGCTCTTTTACATAGATAGATTTAGATAGATGATAGAGATATAGAGATAAACATATAGCTATGGATATTTATATATCTACAGATATATATCCCTAATATATAACTATCTTTTAAAAATTGATAAAAATATAACAACCCAATAGAAAAATGGGCAAAGGGTATGAAAAGACAGATTGCAAATAAGACAAGATCCATTAAACATAGTGTTAAAAGAAAAAGTTTTCATGCAATTTAAGATATCACACCTTTATTGAGTGATTCATGAATCAGGCAGCATCCCATTCAGAAAGAAAAAGGAAGCTCTGCCGAGAAGGATGTAAAAGTGAGGCTCATATAGGGCAAATATGGAAGCAAGTGAGAAAATGTTTGAATGGCTGGCCTTAAGTTTCCATTTTACATAGGAGGGTCTTACAAGATTGGGAGCAGATAAACATTGATAAGTGTAGTATGTTTGTCCCTTTTGATAATCTCTCTTCTGGACAGAATTTGTTAATCACCAGGCCTTGCTTATCTGCAATTGAGGAGGGTATGTTCCATTTTCTCAGAAAGTCCTTGCTGGGCAATTCTTTTTTTTTCCATTTCTCTCTCTCTCTTTTTAACTTTATTTTGCACACTTAATAATTGAAAATATAAACAATTAGGCAATTTTTTTTTTTTTTTGTCTTCTGAAAAACCTCTTGTTGGTAAGGGGTTCCTCCTGGCAATATCCAATTCAGAGACCGTTTTATTTTACTTAGTAGAAAAGTGTATTGGATATTCTTCAAGAAGAGAGAAACACACTTTAAATGTACATTGAGATAATGGTTTTCAACTGTGACCTCTGTAAAAGCTAAATGTTTAATAATACCTCATGTTTGTAAAGCTATGAGGAAACAGGTTGGTAAGATTATATATTGGAACCCCAGTGAAGGAAATTTGATATCTTCCAAAATGTATGTATATACACACACATATATGTATGTGTGTGTAGTAATTTTACATATATAATATATATTCCTATTCTACTACTGGGAATTTATTCAATAGATGTATGGATACCAGATACACATTACTCATTAAGGAAGAGCTGTTACTACGCTGGATTGAAATGAATGATGTACATGTTTATTCACCTCAGTATTAGTCACAACTATTAGTGTGGAAACAATTTAAATGCCCATTAATAGGTACTAGTTAAATAAATTACAGTAAATTATAGCACATCTTTAAAATTAAATAATTTTTAAAATATTACATACACACATACATGCACAATTGAATGAAGATTGAGGATTTTCTTCCTGCATTGTTAGGAAAAGATAACCAACATATCCTGTTAAGTGAAAAAAAGTAAGGTTTCAAACACAGGATATAATATAAATTTATTTATTTATGTTTTTATTTATTTATTATTTTTTAACTTTGTTTTTTAAACTTTGTATCGTAGTAATACATACATTTTCATTTTAACTCCTTTCAAGTATACAATCCAGTAGAATATTGTGCTATCATCATCCAGAATCATATTTTATATGAACATTCCTTAATTTATTTAGCCTTTTATCTTTTTTGTTTTTTTGTGGAAACTATTTTATTCCCCAAAATGCCCCCAAAATAAAATGGACTCTATATTTTAGAACTTTGATGGCACATTTTAAAACTGGGTTTTCACCCAGCCCACTTTTGTTAGTTCCCAACACCCCCCACCCCCAATCTACCCCCCTGCCAATCCTGTACCACCCAACCCAATAGTATCACTACCCTCCTGTCATATCCTTTCAATGCCCAAGTACACACAACCACCTTATCATAGATTATGCTTGTATGGGTATTGGCTCACAAGCTTCTTCTCCTGTAAACCTATCTTCCAGACAATAACTCTCTAGTCTGCTTGATTTGATTAATTCATATTAGTGAGGTCATGTAATATTTGTCCTTTGATGCCTGGTTTGCTTCACTTGACAGAAGGTTCTCAAGATTCATCCATGGTATCCCATGTGTTAGCACTGTATTCCTTCTTATAGCTGAGTAATATTCCATTGTAT
Organism: Tolypeutes matacus; assembly: GCA_026826555.1. Classification (NCBI taxonomy): domain Eukaryota; kingdom Metazoa; phylum Chordata; class Mammalia; order Cingulata; family Chlamyphoridae; genus Tolypeutes; species Tolypeutes matacus. Next base: position 2,539,564 of record JAKSZT010038599.1, read on the forward strand.
GTATATACCAGATTTTGTTTATCCATTCATCTGTTGATGGGCATTTGGGTTGGTTCCAACTTTTGGCAATAGTGAATAATGCTACATGAACATTGGTGTGCATTTATCTCTTCTTGTCCTTTATTTCATTTCTTCTGGGTATATACCCAAGAGTGGAATTGCTGGATCATATGGCAGTTCTATTGTTAGTTTTTTGAGGAGCCACCAAACTATCCTCCACAATGGCTGGACCATTCTACATTCTCACCTGCAGTGTATGAAGGTACCCATTCCTCCACATCCTCTCCAACACTTGTAGTCCTCTGTTTTTTTAAAAGCCGCCAGTCTAATGGGTGCAAGATGGTATCCCATTGCAGTTTGATTTGCACTTCCTTAATAGTGAGTGATATTGAGCATCTTTTCATGTACTTTTTAGACATTTGTATTTCTTCCTTGGAGAAGTGTTTTCAAGTCACTTGCCCATTTGCTATATGTCTTTTAATTACTGAATTGTAGGATTATTTTATACATTATGGATATTAAAACATTATCATATATATGTATTCCAAATATGCTCTCCCATTGAGTAGGTTGTGTTTTCACTTTCATGTTAAGTCCTTTTATATACAGAGGTTTTTAATTTTGAGGAGGACCCATTTATCTATTTATTTCTTTTGTTGCCTGTGCTTTGGGTGTAAAGTCTAATGCACGATTGCTTGACACAAGATCATGAAGATGCTTCCCTATATATTTTTAGGAGTTTTATAGCCCTATTCTTATATTTAGGTATTTGATCCATTTTGACTTAATTTTTGTATTAAGTGTGCAATAATCATCCCCCTTAATTCTTTTACACATAGATATATAATTATCCCAGCACCATTTGTTGAAGAGAATTTACTTTCCCAGTGTAGAGTACTTGGTAATCTTTTCAAAAATCAATTGGCTATAGATGTGAGTGTCTATTTCTGAACTCTCAATTCAATTCCATTGGTCTATTTTTCATTCCTTATGCCAGTCCCAAGCTATTATGACCACTGTGATTTGTAATAAGCTTTAAAATCAGGAAGTATAAATCCTCCAACTTTGTTCTTTTACAAGTTGGTTTTGGCTTTTTGGTTTTCCTTACCCTTCCAAATTAATTGATAATTGCCTTTTTTATTTCTTCAAAGTAGGCTGTTGGAATTTTGATTAAGAGTGCATTGAATCTGTAAACCATTTTGAGTAGAATAGACATCTTAACATTATCTAGTCTTCTAATCTGAGATCATGGAATGTCCATTTATTTTTATCTTCTTTGGTTTATATTAGTAAAATTTTGTAGTTTTCCAAGGATAAGGTCTTCAAATACTTGGTAAATTTAATTCCTAGTTATTTGATTCTTCTAGTTGCTATTATATTTGGAAATTTTTCTTGATTTTTTCTGAAGAGTGCTCATTACTAGAATATAGAAACACTACTGATTTTTGTTTGTGGTACTTGTACTCCACCATTTTGCTGAGCTTGTTTATTAGCTTTATTAATTATTTTAGTTTATTTATTCACTCCCTCTTATTTTTGCACTCGCTGTCTGCTCTCTGTGTGTTCTTTTGTGTCTGCATGGTTTCTCTTTAGGCAGCACCAGGAACTGATCCTGGGACCTTCCTGACTGGGAGAGAGGCACTCAATCTCTTGTACCACCTCAGCTCCCTGGTCTGCCTCATCTCTTATTGTTTCTCTTTTGTGTCTCTTTTTGTTGTGTCATCTTGCTGCAGCAGCTCTCTGCGCAGGCGAGCACTCCTGCGTGGGCCAGATCTCCTGCGTAGGCCAACACTCCTGCATGGGCCAGCACTCCGCGTGGGCCAGTTCTTGGCTCAGGCCAGCTCACCTTTCACCAGGAAGCCCTGGGAATCGAAATGGACCTCCTGTATGGTAGATGGGAGCCCAATCACTTGAGCCACATCCGTTTCCCTGTTTATTAGCTTTAATGGCTTAAGATATTTCAGGACTTTCTATATATAAGATCATGTCACCTGCAAATAGTGAAAATTTTACTTCTTCCTGTCCAATTTGAATGCTTTTTATTCCTATTTCTTGCCTAGTTGCTCTGGCTAGAACTTCCAGTACAATATTGAATAACAGTGATGACAGTGGCCATTCTTGTCTTGCTCCAGATCTTAGAGCAAATGTTTTCATGCTTTTATCATTGAGTATGATGTTAGCTATGGGTTTTTCATATATGCCCTTTATCACGTTAAGGAAGTTTCCTTTTATTCCTATTTTTCTAATTGTTTTACCGAGAATGGATGCTGGATTTTGTCAAATGCCTTTTGTGCATTAATTGAGATAATCATATGTGTTTTTTTCCCCTTTGTTATTATTATGGTGTATTACATTAAATGATTTTCTTATGTTGAAACACTCTTGCATAACTGAAATAAAACCCATGTGGTCATTGTGTATATTTCTTTTAGGATGCTGTTGTATTCATTTTGCATGTATTTTGTTGAGTAATTTTATATCTATATTTATAAGAAAAATTGAACTTTAATTTGCTTTTCTTTAAGTATCTTTATCTGGCTTTAGTATTATTGTGATGTTGACCTCATAGAATGAGTTAGGTAGGGTTCCCTATCTGCAGATTTTTGGAAAACTTTGATCAGGATTGGCATTAATTCTTGGAATGTGAAACCACCTGGTCCTGAGTTTTTCTATTTTGGGAGGTTTTTGATGACAGATTAAATATATTTTCATGTGATTGGTCACTTGAAGTCTTTTATTTCTTATTAAGTATAGATTGTTCATAAATTTCTAGGAATTTATCCATTACATCTAGGTTATTTAATATGTTAGCATACAGTTGTTCAACATATTCTCGTATGGTCCTTTTATTTATGTGGAGACATTTGTAATGCCCCTTTTTATTTTCTGATTTTATTTATATGCATATTCTCTTTCATTCCTTTGTCCCTCTAGCTAAGGGTTTGTCAATTTTACTGAAATTTTCAAATAACCAATGTCTGGTTTTATTAATGTTCTCAATTATTTTCTGTTATCTGTTTCATTTATTTCTCCTCTAATCTTTGTTATTTATGTCCTTCTGCTTGTTTGGGGCATAGTTTGCAATTGTTTTTCTCATTTCTCCAGGTGTACAGTTAGATCTTTGATTTTAGCTCTTTCTTCTTTTTAAATGTAAGTGTGTAGGGCTATAAATTTCCCTCTCAGCACTACCTTTTCTGCATACTGTAAGATTTGATTTCCTTGTGTTTTCATTTTCATTCATCTCAAGGTTATTCACTGATTTCCACTGATTGTATAAGTGTGTTATTTAACTTCCATGTATTTGTGTATTTCCCAGTTCTCTGCCTGTTATTGATTTCCTAATTCATTCCATTATGTTCTGAGAAGATGCTTTGTGTAAATCAATCTTTTCACATTTATTGAGACTTGTTTTTTTGACCCAAAATGGAGATCATGGAGAATGATCCACATGCTCTTGAGAAAATGTATTTCCTGTTGTTCTGGGATACAATGTTCTGTATATGTCTGTCATGTCTAGCGCATTTATCATATTATTCACATTCTCTGTTTCTCATTGATCTTCTGTATAGATATTCTATCTATTGGTAAGAGCGGTATCTTGAAATCTCCAACTTTTATTGTCGATGTATCTACTTCTCCCTTCATTTGCCTGTGCTTGCATCATGTATTTTGGGGCATTGTGTTTAGGTGCATGAATATTTATGACTGTTCTTTCTTCTTAGTAGATCACCCTTTTTATTAATATAAAGTGTCATGTAACAGCATTTGTTTAAAAGTATAGTTTGTTTGATATTAGTATAGCTATCCCACAAATTTTTATTTCTACTTGTATGGAATATCATTTTCCATCCCTTCACTTTCAACCTATTTGTATCTTTGGCACTAAGGTGAGTCTTTTGTAAACAACAAGTAGTTGGATTATGCTTTTTAATTTTATGCTTTCTGCCAATCTGTGCCTTTTGATTGGGGAGTTTAATTCATTAGCCCTCAGTGCTATTATTATAAAGGTAGCACTTACTTCAGACATTTTGTCCTTTGATTTTTATATGTCATATATTTTCTTTTATTGCAACTTCCTTTTCTGTATAGTTGATCTTTTGTGGTTTATCTGACTGATCCCTTTCTCATTTCTTTTTCTTTATATTTCTAAAATATATTCTTTATGTACCCTGGAATTGTATTATACAACTATATCTATAATCTACTAATTTGAAAAGATTCCACCTTAGATTCAATAGTATATACATTCTCTGCTTGCATATCCCTCCTCTTCCCTCTTTTTTTTTTTTTCTTACATATTACCTCTTTATATTTTGCATGTCTTTTATCAGGAAATATGCCTTATTCTTGTTCAACTGCATTCTGACTCATAAGAATTGAAGAGTATAGTTGTTGTATATTGTGGATACAATACTATTTGATCTTGCAATTACTGTTTTAATTGCCCTTACTGTTAATTTTCACTTCTTCATACTATTCCAAGCCACTCTCTACTGACTTTTCCTTTTTATTTTAATTGACTTTATTTTTTCCTTTTTTGTGTACAGTTCTATGAGTCCCCCGCCCACCCTGCTTGCTGTCTGTGTCCATTACTGGGTGATCTTCTGAGTCTGTTTCTTGCTTTCCCCTCACATTTTTCTCCTCCAGGCTTCAAGAAGATTTGATCCTAGGGACCTCTGATGTGGGAGACAGGCACCCTGTCACTTGCGCCACCTCAGTTCCTGATTTCTGGTATGTCTCATCTCGACTCTCCCCTGCATTTCTCTTTTGTTGTATCATCATCTTGGTGCATGGCTTGCCCTGCATGCATGTGGGCATGGGCTCATTGTTCGTTCCTGCGAGCCTGGCTCACCCACTTATCTTTTTTGTTGTTGTTGTTTTTGTTTTAGCCAGGAGATCCCGGGGATGGAACTTGTGTCTTCCCATATGGTAGATGGATGCCCAACCACTTGAGCCACATCCACATGCCTTTTCCTTTTAATCTGCAGAATTTCCTTTAGTAATTCTTATAAGGCAGGTCTTTTGTTGATTAATTCTCTCAGTTTCTGTTTTTCTGATCTTGGAGGTTATTTTTGTTTTCTTTGGATCAACATTTTTGTCTTTCTCCAGACTCTATTGTCCTGTATTCCAAGCAAGTGGGGTTTGCCGTTCTGTTTGTTAATTCTTGACTCTTTCTAGACAATATTTTCCTCCAATCTTTTCTTATATAATGTACATGAATTTAAACAATCACTATAAATAGAAGCAAAGAATCACTAAACTTTTTAAGCAGCATTTTAAGGTTATTTTTATCCTTTTATTGTTAAGTTCACAGGACAGTGGCTCCCTTATAACACTAGGCATACACTATATGGAAAAAGAAATGACATTCAAAAACATTCTCTAACTTAATACTTAACTCCTAAACTGAGTTATTACTCCAAATAGAGAGGTAAGGATAGAGTAAATTGTATATGGTCACAAACAAAACTGATTTAGGCTGGACTCTAAGTCACATTACTGATTCATATATTATTTTCCCTCCTGTAAACCATGCTGTTAACACACAAGACTTTACACAAGAGTTCTCTCTTTAATTGATTAAGTTGATGTCATTAATCAACCATAGTCTTAAATGCTGTTTTTCTGGTTTCCATGGTTTCTGCTGTGGACAGAAAAAAAAGATGACTCCCAAATGAGAACAAGCCAAGGCTATATATTCTGAGCTTGCAAGGGAGTTATCCACTATCACTTGTGTTTGGCAGAGACTCAAAAACCACAGCCAGAGGAATGAGAAAGCTTTGTTTTGAAAAAAATAAACAACAACAACAACAACAAAGTGAATGCCTCAGGTATGCTTTGATGGGAGACTGTTGGCATGGGAATGCTGAAAGTTCACAAAGTATATGTGGGCATCCTATATGATTGGTTAGGAGAGCATTTTGGCTTTCTCTGGTTGGTCCTAAGTTGGAAGTGGGGACAAAAATTAGGGAAACAGCTATTGACCAAGTATTGACCATTTTGAGCCAATTGTTGCAGAGGTTGTGGTTTGAATTCCAAGGCTGGGTGCCACAGAGGTAGTGGGTCTGAATTCTGTATTTATATATGGTCTGTCCATTGTCCCTTGGTATATTCTATATCTAAATTCCATCAAGGATTTCATTCTCTACTGGGGGAAACAGAATAACTTTAGTGTCATATTGCTTTCTTTAACATTTTAAAAAATAATAAAACAAATAGTTAAAGGTAAAAGGTAGAAGACTAAAGTAAAAATATAATTAAAAATGTTAACATTAAAACAATACATAAATGAATATTGGATAAAAACCCTTCATTACATAACTACTTATTAAAAAAAGGAAAATAAATAAAATTTGTTTAAGAACACTAAAAAAAATCAATGATTAAAATAATGAGTAAATGCGGCAGTCCAAAACCTCAGGATAATGAGTACAATTTGGACATTATAGGAATTTTTGGGCTGAGCACCTTAAGTTTCTTGTTCAGCAGCTTCTTTAAAGGGATTGTGATCATCACTGGGGGCTCCTGACTGGTTTTATCCCAGGACCATTTTTTTTATATATGCAATTTTATGAAGATTACAATAGTTCCTTACAGTTTGGCCACTCTACACAATTCTTTTAACATAATCATAGCACAGTATTTTTAGTTTAACAGTTGTCTTATAAAGAGAGGCATGAGTTTTGAAACAGCTGCAATAGAGGGTAGTGGTGGTTAAGGAAAGATTATCTGGCCCAAAATTGACCATCAACACTTTGGTTGCAAATACTTAGTAAAATTCCATCCATTACATTTAGATAATTATCTTGAACAACCTCTGAAAAAATATATATACCTCAGAATTTTATGAAGACAATATAATAGGTAAGGATTATTGAAATCACACCACCTTTCACACAAACAAAAACTTCAACAAAACTACTTATAGGGAAAAATCCAAAAATGCAATAGTTAACAAGCATTTCTTTATCAGTAGGGACATGGTGATATATTTAGCCAGAAATATCTTCCTGATCTTATTTAACTTCTTTTACCTTCTCTGTCTTCCAGGTTTCATGTAATCTACTCCTTCACTTAATGGCTATTGCTCTTCCTGAATCAAAAAGTCTCACAGGAACATAGTTGCATACTTCTACTAGCATGTTCCCAATCTTCACCCATTGTTGCAGTAGTGAAAATTTTATTTTTTAATTGTACTGAAGTTGTGAAGATCTGATTCCCTTTAATGTACTTTACCAATGTTTGCAACTGCTATCAATTTCCCACAGAATGATTTCTCTGTACTTATTCTGTGTCCTTAAAACTTGAGTAGTTGGGGAGTTTTATGTCTCTTAGTTTATGAGGGAAAGCGAGAAGCTTCCAGAACAACTGTCTCATTATAAATACATCCATGGCTTTATTGAATGCTTATTATTTCTCAAAAATTTGCATATGCTTTAAAATATATAATTTAAATTTTTATAATCCTGTGACTCAGGTAATATGTGATATAAGTATCATTGTTCCTCAGATGAGAAAGATAGGTAGCAGAACTCATAACCATTTCCATCATACAAAATTGGCTCCCCCTTCCATTGATATACATTTAAGCAATTCCAGTCACCCCTGCGGATGTAATAAAATGGCACTGTTTGGACATTAGTGGTCTATATATCATATTTAGGAAAACGAAGTCTACATCTATGTTGTTAACCCTAATAAGCTTATCCAAAATACAACTGTGCCATCATGAGACATGAACAATAATTTGAAACAATATATGCATCAAATTTTATGAGATTGTTTCTTCTCAGCGTAAAAAGTGAATATAACAAATTAAAAGTTAATCAATGCTATTTATATTATCAATATGAACCATTGTATTAATCAGGGTTCTTTAGGGAAACAGGATCAACAGGAGATTTTTTAATGGGAATTGGCTCACGTGGAGATGGGCAAGTCCAAATTCTGTAGTGCAGGCAGCAAGGTGGGAACTCGTGAAGGTTTTGATGAATTCCCCAGGAGAAGCTGCCTGACTGAAGTAGAGATGAAAATTTTCCCTTCTGACTGCTGAAATCATCACTTCTCCTCTTAATGCCTTCACCTGTTTAAATAATACTTTACTCATTGCTGTAGGCAATCTCCTCAGTTGATAGTAGATGTAACCAGCCACAGATGCAATCAAGTTACTGGTTATTTAAATCCATGAAATATACTCACAGTATCAATCAGACCAGCAGTGTTTGACCAAATAACTGGACACCATAATCTGGCTAATTTGACACATGAACTTAATCATCACAGTCTACCCCTTGTCCATTGACATTCAAACACATCTATGTAAACCATATTTAATCCATAAATAATTTTTAATAACAGTAAATTTTTCACACAACAATACTCGACTGTCCTACATATAACCAGAAGTGCACTAACTTTTGCCAGAACAAAGTATAAGTCCTTGTTTAATATTCATTCTTAAACTTGATATCCTGTAACTTAAATCCAATGACATAAAATAATACAACATATGTCATATAGTAAGTGGATAATATAGGGAAGAATGCAAATATATCTGCTTTATGTATATATATAGACATACTCATAACAAAAAAAGAAGGGATATTCATGACCATTACAGTCCTCATTTCTGTAACTGGCCATATGGTCATAGCTTATCTTAGAACTACCTTCTTCCACTACTCATTTTAGGTTCCCCTTACCCTCAGCAAGCATCTCAGCTGGCTGTGCTTCTTTGCCTGATGGGGTGATACAAACATTCATTCCTGGGTCATTGGTAGTCCTGCCTAGACTGGGCTCTTGCATTTTTCCGTTGACGTTAACTATCGGGTATGATAGTATTAAGAGACACCCTAAAGGAGCTCCTGAATTTCAGGCAAACTCTTCTTTACCTCTCCTATGAAATTCCAGTCCTATTTCCCCTTAATAATCAGATTCAATCACACCACCTAGCACAGTATTCCCTTCTTTGCCTGTTGATTCAGAGGAATGAGGAGCCCAAAGTGGCCAGGTGGTAACCTTAACTTGCAGTTCAGTGGAATTGTTGTTGTATCTCCTAGTGGAAGCACTCCTCCTTTTGGAGCTAAGATCTCTAAATCAGCAAAGCTTACCCTTGCAGGGACAGGAAGCAAGAGTTTTCCTAGTGTGTCCACAAGGAATAATAGTGAGTGCTGCGATATCAGGACCAAGTGTTGGTCTCATCTGCTGGCAAATTGGGCACTCAGTAGTGGCTATATCTAGGTCAGTCTTGTTGAGTTATGTTGCTGAGCCCATGCATAACCTCCATCCCTACAACCATGGCTACTTTTTTCATGAGCCCACTGAGCAATGGCAGGAGTGACTGAAAAGAGAACACAGAATGGGTCACCTTATCCATTTGATTATTAAAATCTTCCTCTGCTGAGTCACACTCTGGTGAGAATTCACATGGGACACTAATATCGTCATGTTTTTTGCCTACTCAGAAAGCTCTATCCACATACCTCTCCCCCAGACATCTTTGTCACTAATTTTCAATCATATTACTTCTAAATCCCTGGCCATCCAGCCAAACCATTGGTGACAGCTCATGAATCATTATTATACAAATGTACCTCTGGCAACTTTTCCTTCTAAGCAAAATGAAGAAGCAGGTACACTGTTCTTCAGGAATATTCCAAAAAGAGCCTGAATTGCTGTATCTGTCTACATTCGGGTGGTACCTGTATATCATGCAGAATCGTTTGTAACAAGGCTGGATCATAAGGATCATAAGGAACTCTCCAAGAGGCTGAAGCTGATGTCTTGGAAAGAGAAGGTAATGTGGCAAAAGTGGGGGTCACGGGCATTTGAGTTACTTCCTTATGTAACTTACTTGTGCCTCCAGGATCTACTCAAGTCTTATCTCATAAATACCACTTCCATTTTATGAAGGAGTGCTGTTGTGCATGCTCAACTTTATGGCTTGGCAGTTAAGACAACACTTAGTTCACAACAAGCAACATGTCTCATGGCAACTTTTTGGCATATAATAATTATGCATTCAGTCTCTAGTAAGCCCCAGTAGCAGGCCGAAAGCTGTTTCTCAAAAGGAGAATAGTTATCTTCAGGGGATGGCAGGGCTTTGTACCCAAATCCTGAAGGTCTGAACTAGGATTCTCCTACAGGGGCATGCCCAAGTGGCAGCTCTGACAGCAGCCTGAACCTGTCTCATAGCCTCCTCTTGTTCTGGTCCCCACTCAAAACTAGCAGTTTTTTGGTCCACTTGGTAAATGGATCGGACTAGCACACCCAAATGAGGAATACTGTTTTAATTTTCCTTGGCTGCTCAACCAAATACCATCCAATCAGTTGGCTTAACAATGAGAATTTATTAGCTCATGTTTTTGAGGCTAAGAGAAAATCTAAATCAAGACATCATTAAGGCAATACTTCCCAAAGACTGGTGTTCTGGGGCTGGCTGTCAGTGATCATGTCCTTGGCTATTCTGTCTCATGACAATGCATTTGACAGCCTCTCCTGGCCTTTCCATTCTCTTCCAAGTTCTGTTGAATTCCAGCTTCTTACTTCCCATGCCTTTCTTTATCGCCTGTATTAGTCAGCCAAAAAGGTGCTGATGCAAACTACCAGAAACCGGTTGGTTTTTATAAAGGATATTTATTTGAGGTAGAAGTCCACAGTTACCAGGCCATAAAGCATAAGTTACTTCCCTCACCAAAGTCTATTGCCATGTGTTGGAGCAAAACAGCTGCCAAGGTTTGCTAGGGTTCAGGCTTCTTGGGTTCCTCTATTTCCCAGGCTCCATTTCTCTCTGAGCTCAGCTCCTCTGTTTCCTCCACAGGCAGCTGTAGACTATCAGGAGAATGGCTCGTCTCTATCCCAGGGCCTTCTCTCCTTCCTCACTACCAAGCTCCTCTGGCTGCTCACCTCCCCGGGTTCCAGCATCAAAACTCCAACATCAGAACTCCAACTCAAAAACTCCAACTCTCTCCTTTGTCATGTCTTTTATCTTTGAGAACCAAGGGGCTGAGCTCAATGCCCTACTGATATGGCCCAATCAAATCCCTAATCATAACTTAATCATACCCAGAAGAACAGACACATTTACAAGCATAATCCAAGATCTATTTTTGGAATTCATAACTATATCAAACTGCTACATCACCTTAATTTGATTCTGCTTATAAAGGACTCCAGTAATAAGATTAAGATCCATCCTGATGAGGTGGGCCACACCTTAACTGAGGGAACCTCATCAAAAGGATCTACTTACCATGGGTTCACTCTGCAGGAATGGATTAAGTTTAAGACTATGTTTTCTGGGGTACATGTAGTTTCAAACCACCACAACCACTAATACTTCTATATGGAAATACTCATTAGAATTTGTTTCTTATTCCCAGTGGCCTTTCCTGTATGAGTGTTTCTTGGGCATTTTATCTCCCAAGTGTTATATGATTAGTTTCCCCCAAAGTCCCAGATCATCAGGGTACTTCCAGACTGAAAAAATGAACATATGTAAGTGTGTTGGCAAACTGGGATTTACATGCTGTTCTGATTATTTTATTTTATATTTGTCTAAATGAAATGTGCAGCTGACACATTTTTATCCTGCATCATATCTAAACTTTCGTTAAGAAGATGTAAGAGCAGACCTGGTATTTTCCACTTTACGCAATTGCCTGACACTTCTTGAACTCAGTTTCTGATGAAATTACATCTTGTCTTAGGGAGTAAAAAGGTCCCTGTTGTTCTTCTTTGTTTTATGACCTCATTCTCCTCTTTAGAAGACATAAGGATTCCTCATTAGATACTAAAAAAATACGACATTTATTAAACCTCTTGTCCATGGTCCAAGTCTGAAAAGTATACGTAAGAAGGTTTGGCTTATAAGGGAGACAGCAATGTTGATTCACAGTTAACATATTTGACAAGTGGCATCAAACCGTTATTGACAGTGCCAAGATGAACGAAAGATCAAAACAAGAGAATTATAACATGCCAAGATTTATTGTGGATGCTTAGATGTTGGAAACAAAACAGGCACTAAGAAATTCATGTAAGTAAAAACAAAATTAATAAGGCTCCATAAAAAACTGAAAATACATATATAGAATGGACTGACACATCCAATGTGTGCCTCAGAGGACCAATTGTTCTTTTTAATATTGCTTATTGGGATAACACTAGTTACAGTTCTTAGACTGACAACCTATAATAGTCTTCTGCAGATTGTGTCTCTTATTTGAAAGCATCAGTTCAACATTGGAGATAATATAGGGATTTTAATATGTCATATAATCTTATCCTTTTGTATTAATATTGTCATTGGAAATATTGTTATGTGTTATAAATATTTTCCTAATGCTCTGCAATGAATATATATGACTTTTTTTAATCAGGAAAAATACATGCTATTAAGGAGTAGCTAATATGTACTTAAGCCTAATCTCCTAGATGAGGCACATACTGAAAATGAAAGCATTAAAGTAACTATCTTAGTAGTGTAATTTATAAAATGATTAGCACAAATTGAAGTTAATTTGGTGATTGTCCATACTTTATGTCCTAAATGTTAATTTTCATCTTTGTGCCTGAATATATAGAGGAGCAATAAATCTGTATTATTATTGTTGTTGAAAAATTTTATATCTATACTCAGTACAACACATGGTACTAATTTCAATTTTTTTTAAAGCTGAAGAATAAACTATGACTAAATGAACAACTGAATGACTGACAAAACAGGTGAATATATGATGTATTACAGCTGCAAATACCTTACTTGAGAATAAATTTTGCCAAGTATGGTTAATGCAGAAGGAAATGCAAGGATATCCTTGTGACTGATCTATTATTTTAATGTGGAAAATACTGCATCCCTCCTCCCACGGAGGCTAGTTCCAAAAGCCATAATGCTTCATTTATGTCTGAAGTTTGATAAATGCTTCATCTTTCTCCATGATATACATCTTTAAGTGTACTTTATGGTAAATGCAAAGAATTGGCAAAGTCATTAAATTATACTCAAAAAGTCAGGAAGTTTTTGAAGCTAAAAGTGTTTTTAGAGATAATTTACTGAAACACACTTCATCTACTGGAACAGAGAGAAGAGGCATAAATGCTAAGCATATTTCCCCCAATTCACACAGTGATTTAGCATTGGGCTAAGGTCGGAGTGCTGTATTATTCCTCCTCAACCATTGGTCACGACATATATTGAAGGGAAAATTATTCAAAAAGACACATGGGCACAGTGGTATCTTGAACTATCTTTTAATTGTTATTAAAATTTTAAAAAATGATAATTATGTCAACGCAATGCTTAAGAAAAATGAAAAACAGAAAAAAAAAAAAAAAAAAAAACCAGCACCTGGTGTGGAATAATGAAACTTTGTTGTGTACTCTCTTTTTCCTTATATTTAATCCACTACCACCTTAAATTTGTGTTTTGCAGTTGTATCCCATAACTACCATTTAAGGGCATCATTCAAATAAAATGCAATGAAAGGGAAAAAGCTCACAAATATTAATAAAATGTTGTTAGGTGTTCAGCATTGACAGATCAAGCTTGAACAATGACTAATTGAAAGCTCTTATCTCATAGTCACTATCCAGTGGGAGTATCAAAGCCCACACTGTATACTCACATGAATTCCTTGCCACACCTCCTGGGTGCCCATACCATACTGTATTTTGAGATTAAATATATTAAACATGAATATTCAAATACTAAATGGCTTCACTGTAGATAGAGGATTCTATTATTGATGTTGAAGATGGAATTATTGACTCCTCTGCTCCTGTACAAAGAGAAAATGATTGTGCCCTAACTGTAAGGCAAGAATTACATAGTTTAAATCTTCAAAGGCCAGGTAGATAAAATTTGTGAGGTCTTTGGTACAAATGACAAGGAGTTCAGGCAACAATAGCTAACTTGAGTGCACAGGTCTACCAAAAATATTCAAAAGCAGAGTTAAAAAAAAACAAAACTAGGCCATTGTGCAAGTTAATGTTCAGTCATATAAGGCCACATTTTCCCTCACTGTTTAAGATTATAGTTTTATAGTATGCATAAAAAATGTTAACTATTTGGGATTATTAGTTTTCTTACAGGACTATTAAATTCTTTTATAAAATGGTTTATCTTTTAATTGCAGATTAAATTTAGTTATTTAAAAGAAAATCAAAGCCTTTTTTCGTGTCTAGTATGTCTAATATATGTTACATTTGGTGAAAAATGAGTTCATTACTTTTTTTTATTTTACTGCAACATTTTCAAATTGCAGTTTCTTTACTACTTTGTTTAAAAGAAAATCAAAGGTTATTTTGTGTTTAGCAATATCTAATATATGCTATGTTTGGAGGAAAGTAAGTTTATTACTTTATTTTATTCTATTATAACATATTCAAATTGCAGCTCTTTATTATTTCACTGGATTTTCAGAGGTGCATGGAAGCTATGAAAATAAGAGTGCCTGTTACAAGCTGAGGGTTTAGAGTATATTTCATCAAATATAAAGCCAACAGCAACAAAAAAATTTTACTAAAATACGACTCTCAGAAATGTATTTTTTAAAACTAAGATCAAAATAAAATCAAGTTTTGAACATCAATCCAGCTTTTAGTCTCTCCACATTTGTTTGAATTCATTCACAAAGATGTATCTAACACCTAGGAGCAAGGAATTGCGAAGTTTGTGTACATTTATTTATTTATTTTTAAAATTTTATTGAAGTATACCACTCATATATGAACATACATAAACAATAAGTGTACCGTAAAAGTTGTGAACTTATGAAACAAACATGCATATCATCATACAGGGCTCCAATACATCACCCCACCACCAACACCTTGCATTATTGTGAAATATTTGTTACAAATTATGAAAGAATATCATCAAAATATTACTGATAACTATAGTCTATATCTTACATTTAGTGTACTTTTCCCCCAACCCACCCTATTATTTTTTTAAAAATATATTTTATTACAGAAGTTGTGATCTTATAAAACAATCATGCACATGTGTAGAATTCCTATAGAACACCCCTTCATGAACACACCACACCGTGGTAGAACATTTACTATAGATTATGAGATAATATCATTTATTTTTAAAGAAAAACATGTTGAAATCCAAGATTCTATCAGGAAACCAAGTGTCAGAAGTTAACACTGTACCAAGATTTAGGAAAGAGACCATGTGATCCAATCACAGGAAGGAGCCAAAGGTAAAATTGATCTATTTGATAATTTCCCAATTATAAAGCCTAGATCTAAACTTAGACTTTAAACTAAATAAAATCAAGAAAATGGCTAGGGATCCTGAGACTAATGGCAATTTCACATAATTAATGTAAATTATTTATCAAGCATCTGTGATACTCAAGATTTTTCCTATGTCAGAAGGCTAAAAAGGTGCTATGAGAGGAGCTGAAGCATTTACCCAAATATGTGGAAGGAAGAACCCTATGTGAGTAATTCATTTTCTTGTTTTCAATTTTAAGTCTACTTTTATTCTGCCTTATAGAATATTTTAAAATGTTGAATAAGCAAAATTAAAGAAAAGGGGACTTTTTCTAGGGGAAAGTAAGCTGGTGGCTTCATGTGACCCATCCTTCTTAAATTAATATGAATATATCCCTTTCCACCTCTATAGAGTGCAGAGATATTTTCATCTTCTCTGGAAGCAGTGGCTGATAACAGTGGGGAAAGATGTCATATGTGCAACAATGGAATCCTTACACAAATGCCAGGCATGAGAAAAATGCTGGGAATCATCTAGGTTGCTAATTGGATTCCTGTTTAGATTATCCAAGAAAACATTAAGTGATAGAAAGGCTTTGGCTAAATAATACTATCTAAACTGATCAGTCCAGCCTGTCTCTATATGGAGAACTATCTTCTTATCAATGGGATTAAAAGAGGAAGAGAAAAATTTTGCAGAGTTAAGAAGAAAATGTTTGCCAGATATTCACATAGAAATGATGATTAACCTTAGTCTTTTCATGAATAACTTGCCTTGATCAAGAAAAGATCTAGGACATTTGAAATCAGTATAGTGGGGAAATACAATTATCATATGCAATGTAAACAAAAGAGTTAGTATGACTGAACTAAAGGTGACTTTTACTATTTATGTGACTCTAGATTAAAACACTGTGGGAAAAGCTGAATGACCATTTATTCAATTCACAACCAAATTAAAATATATAGAACCAACGTGCCCTTAAAACACTCACACCAAATTAATATTTAATGATTTGAACTCAAGAGGTGGGGTGGCTTTTAAAAAGAAAAACCTGAATTCAATTACTAATATGTAACAGAACTAGTTGACTTAGTTATTTTCTACTGAATTGCACTCTTCATTGTATTGTGTATTTTAAATTGAGATGCCAAATCAAGATAACAGATGCTTTGAATGAAAAGATGCAGAGAAGCAAAGCCATTATTATTTTATCAATAGGAGTCCAAAAGGATAGAGCAAATAAAGCTAGCTCTAGTGGGATGAACTATTGATATAATTAAGGTCTGGTTAAAAACAGACACAGTCATCGTGTAAATAAATCTATTCTTTTAATTTACTTAGGTGCTGTTTGCAACATATCATGTTCTTTCTCTCTCTCTTTTTCTTTTCTTGGAATAATAAAATGCACTATATAAAGAAAAAATAAAACCTATTTGATGACTCATTTTATATTTCATGCACTGTTCAATATGATAGCCAATAGTCACTTGTGGCTATTACACTCTCATAATAGCGCTTGTCCAAATTAAGATGGGTGTAAAATACATATAGTATATCAAAGAAGAAAAAAAAACAATGAAAACTATTTAATGAGTGATTTTTATATTAATCACAACTTAAAAGGATACGATTTTGGCTATATTGGGTTAAATAATATATTACTAGATCAATGTTACCTATTTCATTTTTTCATTTTTAAATGTAGCTAGTAGAACACTTAAAATTACCTATGGAGCTCACATTATATTTCTATTAGACAGCACTGCTTTATCGTACTAGGATATTAGTTAAAACATGTTAATAGGAATGAAAATTGCTTTTATTTCAGAGTCTTTTTGATATGATTCAGGTCATAGATGGAATCTGATGTATGGAAAATTTTAATAGATATAGCCAAATCTGTGAATAACATATCTATGTTTAGGTCACTGAGTGACCTAAAAAGGAGATATATTTTAGCATATAGCATGATGTTTCAAAAATTCACACACACACATGTACATACACATATTACTTACAAGCAAAATCAACCCGGAGGTTGGATTTTTAGCATTTGGTGTTAAAGTTAAAGTGAGGGTAAGTGTTTTATAGAAATACTGTGGGTTTCAAAACCTATGAAGTAGATCTTTTAAATAACCTGGATTCTCAGGTCCTTTTCCTCTTTTCCTCCAATAATAATGTCCTCTACCTTCACTGCAGCCACCTATTATTTTAGTACCTTAGTCACTGCCCATACTTTTATTCTGACCACTTCTTCCTTTGGTTCCTGTTTTTTCCCTCAAAAACCCCAATTCTGTCAGTCATTTAATACACTGAAAAGTACCAGCTTCATTTCTTCCAACCATATACATCTTAAATTCCATAATCAATCATTAAAATCCCCCCTGATTCATGCACCCTACAAGCTCTTGGCTAAACCCTAACCTCTGTAAAAGTTCTCTGTCTGTCTACTGCAAATGAACATGGCTGACAAAAGTTGATGCTGCTCAGAAATCATATTAGACTTTCCGATTCCATTTACTCTCCTGCGTCTCTCACTCTATGTAAACAACAAAGGCTCTCCTATATTAGTTTCCAGCTAGTGACCTTCTTTTCTATTATAATGAGATAATCAAATCTTTTGGAAGAGAATTTTCTTAAGCCCCAACTACCACAGCTATCTTAGGTTGCTTGAAAGCAGTGTAACATAGAACTTTTGTAACAAACACTAAGAAGTGAGGCCCATCACTCTAATACTATGCATGTCAAGGTATTAAAGGGAGCTATAAAATCACACTCAAATATTTGTTAAGCAAATGAATGAATAAATGGATAATCAAAAGAAAGATTTTTTCCTTTATACTACCATATAATTTTTGCCTGTATTAATTTGCAAAACAATGTATCACACATTTATACTTGATTTTGCTTTCAATACTTGTTTCCTTCAAGACTTTTATTGGTTTATTTTTAGTCACAAATGGAGAAGAAATATTGCCTCAATACAAAGCAACAAATTATTTGAAATAACATAAAAATTATATAAGAAATTTATCATTTTCACGATTTTTAATTAAACAAATGCCTCACTACAAGTATTTTATTTAATTTTTGAATTGACCAAAATTTTTAAATGACCTCAATTTTAAGAATTTCATGAATTAATTTTTTTAATTATTAATATCTCGGGAGGCTCCCCTTTTGAAAAACACATTTTGCTTGCATGTCTTTGAATTTATTTCTCTCTTTTTTTAAAATATAGGACATTTTAAATTCACTTTTATTAATGTATAATTTTCTTACTGCTCCTGGCACTGTTGTAAATATGGATTTCATCTTGCTACATGGTTCATGGTTTAACTTTCAAATTTAAAACCAAAGTTCCAGTGTCACTCAATCTAAGAATTTGAGGAGATACTAGACATCATCTTCACCATTTCTCTGAATCCTATTTGTTATAACAAACTTGGGAAAATAGTACATATTTTGGTGTATTTATTAAAAGATTGCCATTGATTATTTCAAAGATGGTTGAAAAGCATATAATTTTAGATAGGAGAAAGTGCTTTAATATTGTTTATATTATTATTATCATTATTATATTATTATATTATTTATATCATTTTTATGTTATAGCACATATGGAAACTGTAACCCATAGATACAAATGCTTTGCCAAGTAGCACAATTAATTCTGGATGCTACATCCCATAAGCTGAATCCAATGTACATTCCACTGAAAATTTGTCATAACAAGATATTCTTTGTTCAAGTATTTCCTTTTTAAAAATTTCTTTAAATAGCTTTCTTTTAGAACACATATGCCTAAGAACCAAAAGCAGTTAGTCTATTTTCCTTAATTCAATATAATTAAACTCGTAGTCTATAAAAGGTAATAGGCTAAGTGCTGGGAGTGCAGGATACCATCCTGGTCACCCTGGTACCTGCTCTCAAAGAACCTGTAACTGGATTTTGCCTGGGAAGAAAGACACATTTACATTTGGCCTTTAAATAATATTAAAAAGAAAAATAAATGAATAAATAGGGTACCTTCCATAAATAAATCATTTGCTTTAAAATTCTTTACTTTGTAACTACTTTAAGACTATTTACGCACTCAATGTTTTAATAGTGACTCAAATTCAGTGTGGTGCAGTAGGAAGAAAAACAACTTTTTGAATTAGGCAGATCTAAGTTTAACAATCAGTTCCGGAAATTGATGTTGGGTGCTGAGCAAGATGTTAACCTCCTTCCAATCCTGTTTCCTTAATTTTTACAGTGTAAATAAATATCACTCTTTCAGAGTGGCTGTAAGAATTAGACATAAGGCTCTCAATGTTCTTGGAAGACATTTAGCACTCAAAATAAGGTATACATTTTCCTGATGTTATATCTAGTTACCAACAGACACATGTTACTAAGATTCTTAAACATATAGGTAAAACTTAAAATACAAAGAGAGAGAGAGATCACCTCCCAGCAAAACCTAAAGAAATTCTACAAATTCACTACTCAGCATTTGAGTGTTTGACAGAACTATGGTAAAAACAACTACAAAAATGTAGTCTATATTACGGAGAGAAAAAACATGCTCTCTTCAAGGAATTCTTGATAACTTCCTACTACCTAAAGAAGCAAATGCAAATCCATAGGTGACACAAATTGTAAAGGTAAAAAGTAATTTAAAAATTACATCACAAAAACTTCATGTTTTACAGCTGAGGAAGACAAGATCAAGAGTACTTGGATTAATTGCTATAGTCAACAGAGTGAGTGAGTTGAACAGTGCAAGTTTCCTCACTCTCTGCCAAGACTTCTTACAAGACAACCAAGCACCTTCATTTGTAAAAAACACTCACTCACAAACATAAACTCCCAACATAAATGAAAAAGAAGCAGGTATGCTAATACAGCTGAAATTAGGAGCCAAAAAAAAAAAAAAAAAAGAATTTACAGGTAAAATATTAGAAATTATAAATTCCATATTGCTATATTTATCTTTACTAATCTCTCCAATTAAAAAATTGAATAATATTCATATATGTATTTGATTAAGACCATTCAATTTTTAAGAAGTTATTTATAATCAATTTACTTATTAATATATTTTTTAGAATATTTATTAATTCCAATTATATATGCTTACCATATAATCAAAGAATGATTTTAATTGCTGACAAATTCCCTCAATAATCGGTGATAACCAGCATATTTGTGATAATCTTAAATCAATGATTTACCACACATGTTCCATAGTTGTAATTTAAGATTGACATGGAAATCTGTGGCAACTTTATTAATGAGGTATTTTGTTCAAAATTTATAAAAATATGATACTGAGTATCTGTTATGTCCTGAAATATTACAAGAAGTGAAGTTCATATTCATATTCAATTAAAAATAACATTGAAATTTTAAATTAAAAAATTTCCTTTTATCTACAATTAATATAATAGGACAGTAATACATCAATCCATTCTATATGTTGGACAAAATGGTGTGTATGTGTGTGTATTTGAAAAATTATGTTTTAAATGTAATAATTTGCATTTAAGAAACCAAAAATAGTTTTTTATAGAAGAAAAGTATATTAGTCAGCCAAAGAGGTGCTGATGCAAAGTACCAGAACTCTGTTAGCTTTTATAAAAGGTATTTATTTGGGGTAGAAGCTTACAGTTACAAAGCCCTAAAGAGTCTAACTCAAAGTACCATAAGAGGTACTTTCTCACCCAAAGTCATTGGCCACATGTTGGATCAAGATGGCGGGTGATGTCTGAGAGAGTTCAGGTTCCCTTCTTCCTCTTAAGGCTCCGTGTTCCCAGCTTCTTCCAATCTCAGTTGTAAGCTAATATAAGGCTCGTCTCTGTCTCCAGGGCTCATTTCTTCCTGGGTTCAGCTGCTCAGTTCTCTTCACAAGGTCAGCTGTAGACTATGAGGCTCATCTCTTTTTCCAGGGCCTCTGCCGTGTCGAATGAGCTGTCTCTCTTCCTCTGTATTGTTCTTCTCTGTGTGTTTACTTCTGTGTGAGCATCTGTTTTATTCTCCAAGGGGGCTTGGACTCCATGCTGAGTTGCACTCTAATGAGGTGGTTGGATCAAAGCCCTACTATTAACATAATTTAATCAGACGTCTCAGTTGAATCTAATATAATCAAAGGGTTATCACGCCAGAGGAACCGACCAGTTTATAACTATAATCTATATTTCTTTTTGGAATTCATAAATAATATCAAACTGCTACAAGAAGAAATACTTTCTCTTTATTTTATTCTACCCTATTGAAAAACAAAGATATAACACACAGTGAGAAACTTACTCTCCAAAGATGTTGACTTTTGGGGGATGATGACAATCACTTGGTCTCCTGCCAACCTTATGCTGCCAACTTTCCTGCCATTAAACCTGTATATTATCCTGTTTCCCAGATATATATTGTTTGGATGGTTTAATGGATTAAATAATGTTCAACAGAAAATAGCCTAAAAATAGTACATTACCTATAAACAAACAAACAAACAAAAAAGAACGGAAGAGTGAATTTATATATATACAGAGATTAGATAGATAGATAGATAGATAGATAGATAGATAGATAGATAGATAAATAGATATTTTTGAACCCAGAATGAACTACCACATAAATCTTTGTTCTGGTTAAGTGAAAAACTCCTTAATTTTCAGAAGAGAGTGTTTACTTATAAAAATTGATTTTTGATATATTAGAACTTCCCAAATCTCACATAGAATAAGTACACACCAGGCTTTTTCCAAAGAATATAACTTCAAGATGCATAACTCATAAGTTCAGGTTTGATAAATAATACTTATAAAGGATTGGCTGAGGGGTATATAATAATCCATCCTGCTAAATGTCTAATTTTTGTGGCATCACATAAGTGGACCATCAGATAATTATATTATTTACTGAGTTATTTTGCCCATCCTCACCAAATCTGAATCATTTTAAATAAAATTTCTTTTGACGTTAGTCACCCTTTTTCTGGTGTGGTGTTCTAAACCACTGAAAAAAGCCATGAAAGTAAAAACTGCATTTGTGTGATGTTAGTCATGATATTGCCTTGATATATATATATATATTTTGTTAGGAAGACTTACAGAGGAAGTTTTCCTCAGAAATCAGTCCCAGAAAACAGTATACTCCTCCTGAGAAACTGGTAAGTATTAACTGGTTTGTACTATGTATTTTCAAATTATTTTATTTTCTCCATTTTACTCCAGTAGTCAGCAAGCTCATAATCAATTTCCTTTCACTCCATATTGTTCAGAACCAGATAACTGGTACTCCTGTTGAATTTTTCCTAATTCACATTACTCACAAATTAACCAATGGTTTCTGTTCACCATAACATTAATTTTCATCTCCAAAATAATTGTATTTCAGCATTTGCGATTTTGTAAACCATGTCGATTTTTGCTTGTTTAAGGCAAGAAAAAATTTAGTAAATCCAATTTTAAAATCAAATGGTTTAATCAACTTATCTTACCCAGTTAGCTTCCACCTGTATATATTCTAAGAGTGAAACCATCTTAAATTTTATTTTATTATTCAATATATACCCACTGATAATTTTGACAAGATTATTAATAATCTTGTTCAAGTATTTATAATCTAATACTCCTTTTCAAGAAAAATGGCACAAGTAAATTAGTCCCCAAATTCACATCATTCCTGTGCAAGAGTTTACATTGTTTTATTCAAATAAATGTTGAACTTATTGAAGATAGGAAGTGTCATATTCTTCATTATACTGCCTGTATCAAACACAATACTTTTCACAAAAAGAAGTGATTTAATATATTTCCTGAATGTGTACTAAAAGTAATGATCATACTATCTGTTTTTAGTTCATTGTAAGGCTGATATTGACAGGTACATAACCTGTCATCCACAAATACATTATAAAAACACAAAATATATCACTAACATATTCATTTATATTATATAATTCTTGCTCTTTACATTTTACCTCACATATGGATATTAAAATGTTAAAAATATTTGATTATATAGCATTTTCAAGAATAAACTTAATTATTCCTTGATCTATTGTAATAGTGAAGCTCTCACTCGACTGATATTTTAATATAATAGCCTATAATTATTTAGCATTCTTGATTTTATACCTATAGTCAAAATGGAAATGTCATGGAACTTATTAAGTTAAAATATCTTATAAAACTATAAACAATGTCAATTCCTTTGTGCTTAGTCTTGTTATACCTTCCCTTTTTCTTTAATTTGTATATTGTTATTATTGTATTTTACTGCAAAATCATAAAGCATATGATGCAATAATAAACACACCATTCATATATAATCCTCCAATCAGCTAAATGGATGGAGTTCTAAACATTATGATAAAATTTAATAATTTCAAAAACATAAAATGACCTTAAGAAACACTGTTGAAGTAGGAAGTAATATATATATATTTAAAGTTAGTAATCTGGGGCTTATTCTGGGTACAATGGACTTTACTATTTATTAACTTGGACAAATATCTTAACTCTATAGATTTTATTCTTATTTATATTATAAGAGAGTTAAGCGAGCTGATCTCTTGGTTATTTTTGAGGCTTATCATGATACATGTATTATCTATATATTACCTGTATCTATATAGCAACAAGAATTTTCAATAAACTACTTGCAAAGTGACTAAGAGAGGAGGCACTATAAAAGTCTAGTGGAAAAAGGACAATGTAGTATAAAAAAAGTGCCAAGAGGGTGTGTGGGGGGACGGCGGTGATTGGGTGGTTTATGGAAATCCCCTGTACTTGCTATGTAATTTTTCTGTAGTCTAAAACTTTTCTAAAATTAAAGTTAAAACAGTCAATGGACATATAGTTATGTCTAAAATACATATTTTTTTAACGTGCCAGATATCTCAGATGTGATAATGGGAGATTTAGCAGAGAAGAAATATCTTAATGTGAGAAAGGCTTAAAGAATCTAAACACTGGGTAAAAATTAACACAGAAAACTCAGTTGATATTCTTATCTCATGGCAGTGAGAGACCACAAAAAATACAATATTTATTGTAGCAAATCATTTTAGCAAATGAACATGCCCAGAAAAGGCCACAGGCCACAGGTAAAGAGGACAATAACTTGTATATGAAAAACCAGTAAGACAAATTAAATTCTAGTTCAGAAGTCAAGAAAATTTCATATTCACTTCAACATTCCTCTTGCTTAATTTAATAGATTTCTGAGGAAAATACACACTTTCTGGAAGTATAGTTTCCTCTGACTCTAACTTTGCCATAGACTTTCAAGAGATAAGAGAATTGAACAGTGAGAGCTAGGAGACAAAATCATCACTCTTCTGCATGAACTAAGTAAACATCAGAAACCTGGAGCTACTTCACAGAGGACATCTGAGAAAGTTAAGATTTATCCACTGTAATGAAGAAATTCATGGACCATGTGATCCTTAGATAGCAATAGTCAATGAAAAAAGTAAAGCTTGAAACAGTTTCCTTCATAGACTTGGATTCCCCAAACTAATCAACATATTTTGGCTGAATTTCTAATCTGTGGTAGTTTTTGTCAGGCATACTATAAATTGTGCAGTTGATAAGGAACTTATCAGATATATCGAGAGATAAAGTGTGGCTGGAGTTTCTGTACAGAGAGGAATTGCAAAAAGGAAAGATATCATAAAAAGAGGTGGGATATTGCCTTTCTCTTAAAAGATGAACAGAAAGTAAAAATGAACTTCACTGCATAATAAAATTTCCTTGCCAATGGGTAGAATTTAGATCAATAAAATAAAATATATGGATGGGATTTAAATGTATTACATGAGAAGAGAGACTAAAAGTAAGTCTTAGCATTAATAAAGATTTAAATATGTTTTAAAATCAAAATATTTAATTCATGCTTGAAGATATTATTTCAAATGTTTTACGTGATTTATTTTTTTTTCCTAGACTTTTAATATGAGCCTTCTCAAATTATTTTTGAAATAGTTGAAGTGCTAATTATAAACAGGCTTTTTGGGTTGTGTAGTGTAGTGGTGATTGAGGTACACTTATTAAAGCAACTTTGAGCCAGACTATGAAAAATCATAATGCCAGACTGAGGAACTCTGCTTTTAAATTAAGTTTGCCTGGTTGTTAATGAAGGAATTTGACCATGGCTATAGCAGGAGCAAACTGGAATTTTAGAAGACTAATCTGATAGAAACAGACACATTAAATGAGAATAGTGAGAAATTTGGAGAAGTGATATTTAAAGTGTTGATTGTAATCTGAAGCTTGTGATTGCGGTCTGGTTTGTCAGTGTGCTGTCTAGTCAAATTACTTAAACAAACTTAACTGCTGTAATAAGATTATATTCCTGACTATTTTGACAAGGTTAACATCAAATGGAACCATATACCAAAGCACATTCTGTAAATCTTATGTTATTATACAAAATACTATATATATATTATGGATTTAGAGAATATATAGATGGAATTTAAAAGATTAATTAGTCATGGAGGTTATATGAGTATAACTTGGTGGCTAACTAGATAAGGGGGGAGAGAGGAAAAGGAAAAGGGAAAGAATATTAGCAAATTGATCCCCATATGTAAAATTAGGATATCTAGTTAATGTAGTTGCACAGTCAACCCTGACTACTAAATGTAATCAGGTTTCAAGATCATATAACTAAGTAAATTAGACTGTCAGTTCCTTCATTATGGTGAAGAAATTACTACAGTCTGACATGGCCTGACCATAATTTAAGATTTCAAAAAGAAGCTTCTTAGAAATAAATTAAAAAAAAAAATTTAAAATAAAATAATAAAATAAAATAAAAAAGATTTGGACTGTTCCATTGAGAATGCAGTGATTTGAGGTCGTGGTAGATCCTGTGGTTTATTCAACTTACTCATTCTCAGTTCAGGCTGACCTCTTTATGCAGATATCCTTGATTCACGTTTATTTTTCTCTCGTGATTTTGGCTCCACTGAAAAGAGCTTTGTTGTATTATTATTATTTTTATTTCTTCAAGGAACTTTTGAAGAAATACCTTAGGACTAATTTGAATTGGCAAGCAGGAATCTAAAATGGAAAAGTGGCATTGTACACCAAAAAGAAGATGAAATGCTACAAGGAAAAAGTCTTATAAATTTTAGTTGGCAGCTCTAGGTACTTTTGTTTCCAACACTATGAAATATCATTACAGTATAGAAGCAGACTTGAGGAAGTAGAGTGAAGTGGAGGCACCCTCTGGGGGTGGGCAGAGTGGGGGAAAAGAGAAGTAGTCAGAGAAATACTTACACTGAATGTCTTTTAAGTGTCCACACCATCTTTCCAGCACTTTTAGTGGATTGACAAGATAAGCAAAAAGACTACCTAATTTTATAATAGATTAGAATAAAGTTGTAAAAACATGGTTATAAAAATATAGAAACACAATGAAAATAATTATAAAAGTTGCTCTTCATAATTTCAAAAAGCTTATAATTATCATAATTAGTGATTTAGAATTTCTTATCTCATAGATAAACTTATCCTGACAAGAAAAATCTATCTTCAGGATTATATGGAAAATATATCTATACATAAACACATATTTGTATGTACTAAATATATTTTTAGTATACATATATGTCTTTCTTTTTCTATATATATATAATATATTATATTAATATAATAGAGCAAACTGTAGCCTTAAAGGGCTCAACCTATAAACATTTGTAACAAAATAACATTCTTCATTTTTAAAATTTTTCACAGAAATTAAGCTAACAATCAATGATACCTATGGTTTAAGATTGAGCCCTTTAAGGCTACAGTTTGCTCAGGAAAAATATTGTCGTTTAGTTTAGCAATCAAATATTTACCTAAATTTAGTATGAAGGGACAGGAAAATATGTTTTGACACACGAATAAGTGTAGATGTAAAAATTTTTAACAAAATTGTTAGAATGTAAAAATGTCCATTTATGGAAAAGATGAAAGAAGAAATTTTGAGTCAAGTGCTACAACTAACAGATGAAACCAGCAATCTCATCAGCTAATGAAAATCAACCTATTATCTAATTGAATATATATAATATATTTTATGGAGATTAAATAGATATCCTTTCTGTTTTGAATGAATGAACAAATCAGATTTCTTGGTGATTTGTTTCATTTTGTACAGAAAAATGTTTATGAAAATATGAAGCTACTATGAAAAAGCAGAAAAGTAAATTATATTGCTAGTTAAATATTTTCATATATTTAGTAGCAGAATATTACTCTAAACATTAACTCAGAGATAAAACAGAGATTTTACAACATAAAAAATAAAAGGATAACCATGCTGAATACTGAGAATTTTCTAGTTTTGTCATTTTGAAGGATTCTCCCTTTACAGTTACATACTCATTTTGCTTCCCTAAAGCACAAGGGGAAATTTGATGATTTTGGAACTAAACATTAATTTCAGCAGGTGAATCCTTTAGCATTGATGGAAACAAACTTTTACTCTAGGTCAAAATCAGCCAAAGCTGTTTTTTAAGGGGGGGCGGGGGGGATCACCACACTGAGAAACTGAGGTGGTGTCAGAGATACATTGAGAATTTCAGAGTGCTTTAGCAGCTTAAAAGTCCACATTCTGCTCCTTGAATTTGTGGCACTCTGTACGTAGTGGTGGCTCAATAAGTATTCTCCTAAATTTAAGGAGATTTACAAAATATTTTATTAAGTATGTGAGATGTTTGGTTAAGATCACAGGCTCATAAAAATTTTAGTAGATATATTTATTTCAATGTAAAATAATGCCTATATCAAACATGCTACATTTCCAGCTTTACAAATTAAGAAAAGTATTTACATAAGAAGTCCTTTCTCTGAAATGTTAATTTATAAAGTCATCCCATCATTCCAATTGAAACTGAAATTAGGCAGTTGGCCTGAGTTTAAAAGCAGCAGTGAGAAACTGTTGACTATTATTGGTACAAATAAAATGGCATTCCTTGTCAACAACATTATTAAACTTTGGAAAATAAGCCTATATTTTTTACCTTTGCATGCGAATAATTCCCTCTAGGTTTGCAGAATCTCAAAATTTAACTGTATAAGAATTCTTTAAAATAAGACTAAATATTTGTCTGCATGCCTGTTTTAGGGGAAGAATTGTCCTTATCTAAAGATGAATGTCTTGCCTTTAAAACAAGAAGGTACTATAGATATAAGTTTCCATTTCATAAATATATGCCATTCATGTCATTCTTATTTACAAGAAGTTTTCCTTACAGTTCAGTGTGTACGATTCTCTGGGAAGACTGAATAGATGTTGATGAATAAAGAATCCAAAGATGTTGGTTTCAGGGCAACTGAGATCAATCTCATTACACAATATTGTTAAGAACACTGTTAGGTTTATACAGGGCAGCTATTACATGTGACATACAACAGGCAAAAGGTTAAATAGATATTGTAAATTAAAAAAAAATAAAATTGTTTCAAATTAAAATAAATTCATGAGAGAATGTATGCTGCCATGAATAAAAAAGTGAGGAAGAAAAATTTATAGGCAATTCGTATTGTAGTTGAATTCGTTTCATCACAATGAATTTTCAAGATGGAATAAATAGTATTTTTTAGCAAATTTAAAGTAAAACATTAACTCTGTCACAGCATTCTTGCTGGAGATTAACTTCCATTGTTTCCATTTTTTCTGAAGAAGATGAAATTGGCATGGCTTATCACAACATGATCACAAAAGAATATATAATGTTTTTAAAAATCATAAGTAAATTTATATAACTTTTAAATTTTGAACCTGTATAAGAATACATAACTTTAATAAGTTTTAAATTGTGAAATGTGGAATTATCTAGAGGAATTTCTTTCTTGGAGATTAAGCAAGTTTTCTCACCAAAATTCCCCAATTTGGCCAAGATTAAGCAAAAATAAGTCTTCTCTCAGTTTGATTTTGATTTTATTGACAGAATTTGATTAGGTTACTAAATTTCTATAAAAATAGAATTTATTATGAACACAGAATTACAATGATATAAGATTATATTGCTATATAATACATTAATATATAACAGTAAATGATATTTTAAATATGAAAATATAATGACTGACTTATAATGCATATTTTAGGAACATATATTAATGACATCGTAAGTTGATAATTGATTTTTACTTGAAATGAAGATATTTAGATACTTTTACAAAACCTTATTGGGAACGATTATTTTGCATCTATTTATCTTTTAGGTTGCATTTAAACTGCTATATCACACCTGTTTTTAGCACCTGGCATCAGTTTCTTTGTAAAATATAACTACCTATCATTTTTAAACAAGCAAAAAAAAATGATATATTAAGCATGATGAAATTGTATTCCGTATCTAGATTCATCATAAAATTATAGGTATGCCAATATAAATTTCATGTTGTAAACTAAAAGGTTCAAATGTCATGAGCTATTTTCTTGATATTAAGAAAGAATAGCAATCCAGGTGTGGTGATATTTTCAGTTAATGCTTCTGCAGAGGTAATTAAAGGCTTATCAAATTATGACAAAGATTTAATCACATGTTAAGTCACAAATAACTAATCTAAATATGTCATCAGGAAGTTTGTTAAAGTGATTTTGAATGCGAACTAGTGTTCAAAACTGAAGTTCACTATCTGGGCTGTATCTATCACCAGACTTTTTCAAGTACACCAAGCCCTTCCCCATCTCTGTTGGCATTTGATAGAGGTGAGTCGTGTATGCTAGGGTAATGTGCAAGTTAATTAATTTAGGCAAACTAATCAGCTATTTATTTTGAGTGGCCAAAGTTTATGTCCATTCTAAATATAGGCCAGTTTGTTCTCACTGGATTGCTTGGTAAGAATGAAAAGTTCTGTTTTAGTTTGATACTTCCTATGGAATTCCTTTGTATAGGGCTTTTGAAATATAAATTGATATCAATACATTCATTTAAAGCACTTTTTTTTTTTTAAAGTTTGTGTTTTGTGGACTGCTAGAAAATAGCAGATAGGTTAATTGTGCTCAATCCTGTGAAAACTCTCTGAAGGCAAGAGTGGTATGTAAGTGTCTGTTACGTACCAGGTACTGAAGTAATTAATGCTGAATAAAGGAGCAAGGCAATTCGATTTTTAATGAAAATTTAAAGATGTTTTTGTGATGCCAAAAATCCTGACTATTCAGAGCAAGATTCCAGAGCTCATCAACTTATCAGAATTTTTTAAATTACTTGATATAAAAAGTATATGTTTTTGGAAATAGCTGTCTAATTTACTGAATTTTCCTAATTGGATTTAAATGTTTAACATCATGTGCTTGTAACAGTGTAATTAGATATTTCACTTTTCCATAGCATGAGTTGATGGAATGAAGAGAGATGAACAAAATTAATGATCATTTTTGTTTAAGAATTTAGCAATGATTGGAAATTTTACTTATATCCTCCAAGCTAGACAGTATCACTGAGAGATGAAATAATTCTACAGGCTAAGTGTTATGAGAAAGATGTACAACTTGGATCTTAATTGTAATCAGCTCAGCTAATAATCTGTGAGAGAATAGGTACGTGAGTGTCCATTTCTTTTCTTGTTTCTTCATTTTTACCTTAAGGAGAGTGTATTGCTTGAGTTCTCAAATAATATGATGGAGTTCAGTATTTCTAAAAGTTTTATTGCATTTTAAGAGATACTCTGAAAGCAAAAAAACAAAAATAAAAAAAACACTTTGTCTTCAATTAGTTTAAGAAACACTGCATTCTATCCCAGGGGAAGATTTAAAATACACATTAGTATATTAAAGGCTCATTGAAGTCATTCAGTAAATTGTCTAAATACATTTCAGAAGTGCTGATGTAGATAAATACACAAAGAAGGCAATATTTTTTTTGTCAATATTAAGTAATGATTTTTATTAAGAAATCATTAGTGTTCTAATCTTTTTTAAGTAGGTGTCTCATTAACAGCTGCTGATTTATAATTATTCAGATAGCAAAGTACCACCCAGAGGCCATCTCTTAAATAATGCCTCCATTAGGGAGTACCACTTGACTTACCTGAATTATACCTGAACAGCTTGGAGACCTCCCATAGATAAGCAACTGTAACAGCTTGCAGGTCTCCTGCATAAAATAAAATAAAATATCCAGAGTGCTGTAAAAAAGCAAAATGCTGTAAGTCTGTGAACGTCTTCCTATTTCTGTTTTATTTATACTGATTATAAAAGTAAATTACTTGTTTGAAGTACTACTCTTGAAACTGCTTGTTTCTCTATAGGGAAGTACTCCTATGAATCCTTTTACTGGAAGTGGTTGATCTTTAGCTTCAGGGATGAGATGTGCAAGGTTAAAAAGCTCTGCTTTCTAAGGAGAGAGTCAATATGATTTGAGAATAGAGGAAGACCTTCTAGTAAAAAGGAGACCTACTGGAAATTACCTCTTCCAAAGGCCAGGCAGCTGCATTTCTGTAAAAATCTAGGCAATGCTGTCCTTTATGTTTAAGTTCCAAAGAACAATTGAAAAGATAAAATCCAAAAGGAGTTTAAAATCATTTTGCCATCCAAGGGAAAATTTAACTTTTTTTTTTGCTACATTCAGTTTTGGTTAACAAAACGAAAGTGTTGTTTACTTGGATTAGTGAGT
Source organism: Tolypeutes matacus (assembly GCA_026826555.1). Lineage (NCBI taxonomy): Eukaryota > Metazoa > Chordata > Mammalia > Cingulata > Chlamyphoridae > Tolypeutes > Tolypeutes matacus. The sequence goes on from JAKSZT010038599.1 coordinate 2,571,411, forward strand.
TTAACTCAGAAGATTTATTCGTTTTAAATTTACAAATAACTTTCCTGAATCTATTTCTCATATGCTAGAATACAGGCCATATTTTCTAAGCATTTTAGCTGGGTTATCAGAAAAAGGTAACTCACATTTTCTCTTAGCAAACATAATTTAACTGACTTTAATGTTTTTAATAATACTGAAGCATTAATTTTCAGCCTTGTTAGAAAACTCTTTTGAGAACCAGATGAAAGCTATGAATATTCTATCCAGAAAAAAACAAAAAACATTGAAGCCCAATTTAATGAGCTCAGCTTAAAAACTCAGCAAGGGTAAGGCAAGAGAATGGGGTGGCAATTAACCCTATTCAGTTATCCTCCCTTTATCTCTTTTTCTTTAGATAGATAGGTAGATAGATAGATAGATTAATAGATAGATAATAAATGCATACATATATACATAATGTCCACACTCACAAATTCTTTAGTTAGCATTTACAAGGCTAATTGTAAATACATAACAGAAAACGTGCCTTGATATCTGAGGTGTACAAGGCGTAAATGATAAGAATTCAACATCCCCAGCCAATTGCTGTTATTGAATTTTGTGAAATTGATAGTTTTAATGGCAAAATTCTCTTCAATATGATCAAATTTTCCGTGTTCTCATTTACTATTTTATTTATACGACTTTATCCCACAAGGATTCATGGCAGAAAACACCAGACTGCAGAAACAAATCCTGAATGATTTCATTATAGGACAAATTCTCAGATATTGTTATTGAAAAAAATATTTACCAACTAAAATTTTAAACATTTATACTGTTTATGAAAGTGAGTTATTTGTTTGAAGTAGTACTCATGAAGTTGCCTGGATCTTTGTGGGGGTGTACACCTGTGAACCTTTTTTCATTGAATATGTTTGACCTTTAGCTCAGGACTGTGTCATTGAGAGATGCTTTAGAGATAGTGACAAGGTCAAGTCAATTCTTTTCCAAATGAAAACAAGAAGCAAAAAATCCCATTATAGATTCTTATCAGCCAAATATTTTTGCATAGCTAAGTATCATCATAAATGACTTCTCTGAATAGTGGCCAAGCACTTCCTGGCTTAGGATACTTTATACTCTTCCTGTTTCTGTGCTTATGTTTTTTCTCTTTATCCTTACCTGCTTCCTCTTTTTCCAACTTCTAATCTCTACCATATCAAATCCCAATCTTCATCACTTGCAGTTTGATTTAGAACAGGCTATGAAGGTTTTTTCTACCAATCCAAAACTTAGGAAATGTTGATCAACTACTTTATATATAAATCTTATCACTTTTTAAAAAAGCTTTTTAATTTTTAATTTTTTAAAATTTTTTATTTGATCTATTTATTCCCCCACCCCACCCCCGCCCTTGCTGCTTGTGCTTGCTGTCTGCTCTGTGTGTCCATTCGCTGCGTGTTTCCTCTGTGTCTGCTTGTCTCCCTTTGGTGCATCGTCTAGCTGCGCCAACTATCCATGGGCACGGGCCCTCAGCTCTCTGTGGGTATGGGCTCTCAGCTCTCAGCAGGCGTGGGCCGGCTTGCCCTCACCAGGAGGCCCCATGAACCGAACCAAGGGCCTTCCATATGGTAGACAGGAGCCCATCTGCTTGAGCCACATTCGCTTCCTGATCAACTACTTTTTTGTACTTCTGTATAATAAATATTAAATCCCATTCTTTACAACTAAAATACATATATTATAAGTTACTCTACAGTTTTCCTGCCTCTAAGTCTTGTCTTTTCAATGACACTATAATATTTAATTGGTGCTATGAGCAGAATTTCCTTTATAAGAAATTCAGTCTGATTATGGTACTCAGCCACCATTATCCATAACAAACTCTTAAACTCTTACAGTCTCTATTCCCTTATCTGTAGTGAGATTAAGATGGTGAAAAATAAATGTGGTAGTTTTTCTTTTAAACAGTAAATTTCTATCAAATTTTTATATTGGTGTAAACTCAAGAACCCAGCAGAATGGAAGATCATAGCATTTTCTCAATACAACAACTTGATTGGAATAAAACGGGGTAAACAGGGTATCAAATTCTTTAGGGAATTTTAAAATTTTCCTCTCTTTAATATTGTTGAAAGGTAGACAATAATACCTTGGATTTTTTAAAAATATATAGAATATAGATACCTCTGATATATGTAAAATATTAATTCAATATATTATGCTGCAAACAATGAAAAGAAAAATAAGAAATTATTAGATGTAGGTATCTCTGATAATAATGGCCTCTCAAGAAAATCTGATACAAGAATGCATTTGAGGAGAAAAGTAATGGATAATGAGGTATTAAGAAAGAAGTATAAAATTCAGCTTTTCAGATATCCATTCAAATAACTTACTGAGAGTGAAATTTATCTCTAAACCCTGACTTAGAGAAATTTGCTGTGATAAATGACTCATCTGGCTTCCAATTTGTGATTGATATAATGTCTCTTATTGTTTACAAATGAAATGTGTCAGATTTTTATAAAATATATAAAATTTTCATACCTTTGCTCAGATTAAGCTCACATACATATTTGTGACTAATTGAAAAGAGATATTAGCTGAAGTACCTGAGAGATGATAGCTAACTATTAAATAACCTCCTACAAGGTCTGCCATATTCTAAGAAATTCCCTTCTTTCAGTCTACTTGCACAGTATCAAAAGATTTATATCCATTTAACTGTTATTTCATAAAGCAAATCTGATCATATGTATTTGCTCCTTTCAGCTTACTGTTAATTTTCATATATGTGTTGAATACATTTCTAGCACAGTTGCCACTTTCTTTCTTTCACAAGGATAGAGTCTTCTTCACCCACCTATGATTTTGTCACAATTCTCTCTCACCTTGTTCAGAAACTCTTTCATCAAATAAGTCTTTTCTGTTAACTTTCACATAACCTGGCTACTCCCTATTCCTTGATTTATTTCTTTCCATTCATAAACCTACTTTTCTCACCTTTTTGAATAAACGTCTACTCTTGAATCATTTTTAGGATATAGTTAGTATGTCTTTTACACTTTTCTCTTCAATACTAGACTTCTTGAAATAGTGGTATATATTCTTTGCTTTCACCTCCCATTTATTCCTCATTCATCTATAATGTGGTTCCTTTCATCATTATCGTTTTCTTTAAAATGTTACCAATCAAACCTTAATTGCCAAATTTGATACCTAGCCCACATCTTATATGATATTTCTTAAACACTTGACAAATTTGTTCAGGCTCTCAATCTTAAAACTCTGTTAACTTGAGCATCAACTGTCTTCCATTTAGCCTTTAATTATTATGTTTTTTATATTTTTCAATCTCTCTCTAATATTACTATCTGCAAATTCTTATTTTAATTCTAGATGCCATCTTATCCTTAAGTGATTTTCCAGTCTTATATCCAGTAAGACCATTTAAACATGTTATTTTCTATGATTCTAGTATTTCTACAATCCTTTTATACACAATGAAAAGTTATTTCTTCTTAAAATGCATTTAATTATTTCAGTCACTTATGCAAACCCTTGTCTGGAATGTAGTAAGGTATAGTTTATTTAGTAATGGTTTTTGGGGTGGCTTGGAGCTATGTACACCAGGAAAAAAAACGTTTTTAATATTAATCCATTCCTGTGTGTATAAATCCATTGTAAATAGGAACTTGTGAAGAGGTTACTTCATTTAGGGTATGACCCAACTGACTCAGTATGGTTCTTAATCCTATTACTAAAGGCCTTATAAGGAAAGAAGAGAAGAAAGAAGGCCAGAGGGAGTAGCCAGAAGCTAGAAGTCAACAGAATCTAGAAGAGAAAAGAAAAGCCAAGAGAGGCCTCCATGTGAATTACCATGTGACTAAAAAGCCAAGGACCAAGGATCACTGGTAACCAGTCCCAGAATGTCACAAGGATTCCAGGAAAAAGCATGGCTTTGAATTTGGACTTCTCCAAGCCTCAAAACCATGAGTAAATAAATTCCTATTGTTTAAGCCAACCCACTACATGGTATTTGTTTTGGCAGTTAGGAAACTGAAACAGCATTTTGAATGTTTCATTAGATTGGTGTTAATGTTTTCCTATATTATTCTTCCCCCTACTAAAGGTCATAACAAATATTTCTCTTCAAAGTTCAGTGAAAATATAATGTCTTCATGTAGACATTCTTGATTTAATAGGGTTAAAGAATCAGATATTTTTTCAAATTTGGCAATTAATATGGCTTGTTTTTGTTTACAATTGTAAGCTTCAAGTAGAGGTGATAACACAATAGTTGAGTATGTTATACATTATGTCTGGTTAAACCATAACTTTAAGAGGTTGTTTTTTATGATAGTTACAAAGAAATTGATGATAGTCATGATAAGTCACTGATTAACTCATGTTCTTTTCTCTTTAAATGAGCATCAACTATCTACAACTTAACAAATTAAATATAAAATAACTTTTCTACCATCAGATATTTAATAAATGCCCTTTTATAATATATGCATGTTGTTAATGAATATCATAGACTCTTATAACAGTTGTGATAAGAAAGAAGATATTCAGTTCAAATTAAAATTGTCCATTAGATTAAGTGAATTAAAAAAAAAATTCCCTCAATGCAGGCAAGAATGGACTTTCATCAAAGTACAACATCCTTCTCTTTCCCTGATGCTTTCGCAGTGCATGCCCTGTATTGCAGTTCTTCATTTTACCACCTAAAATGTGTAATGAGATGGTAATTCACCCTTAATGAAATTCCAGGAAGTGTATACCTGAAAAGTATTGTGAAGGAAAAAGAAAAAGTCATTTTAAATAGATACATCTACATTCTAAGTGACTAACAGTAGGGAGCTTCTAACTCCCAGGTAAATCAGAAAACATGCAAATTCCCTCTTTAAATTCTGTTCTTGTAAAATGGATAATAAGTGTCAGAATAACCTTGTAGTTGGAGAAAAATCATACAGGGAGAAAGTGTTAAGTTTCAGAACAACTCACTTCTAAACATTCCAGAGTGTATCAGTATGTGTTGCCATAAAAAAATAAATGCCAGAATATTTATCAGTTAATGATACATAGAGAACATTAATAAGAGTGGGGCAAAATAATACACAAAAATAGATTTCTTTTTGTCAATAAGGTGCTTCAGAGGGAAAATTATCTTTGTAGTCAGTGAATTATGTTGTAACCTTGTTTCTATCATTTAAATTTGTCATCATGAGTCAGACATTTTATCTGTAGGATGCTTAGTTTCCTCAACTAGAAAAGGTGCATAATAACACTGACCTTTCACAGTTGTGTGGAAATTAGAGATTATATATGTAATATATACGGGTGTACCTCCTCAGTTACTTGTAGTTAAAGCTATTATTTCCATAATGGAACTTTCAAGAATAAGAATTTGTTAGTGAAAATATATATTTTTAAACAAAATGAAAACATCACAAAATCGACAAAATGAAAGGATCATTATTGAATTGCACATAGGAATATATGTGTCGAGTAATGTGTGGTTTAAATAATACTCCTGCCTTGTGGTCTTAAAGAGTCAAGAAGAGCTGCGGCCACAGGCCAGAATACATCTTTTAAAGAGATAGCAGATTTCAAGGTAAACAGTTATTTAATTAAGGAAAAATGTAATGCCTGTTCATGCTCTCCGTAGTTACTCAGAATGATATATGAAAGTCTTAACAGAAAAAGGCCACTTCAAAGAAGAAATTCACATTGTTTACCATATCCCTGGATTAAACTATAAATACAGACTTTGTTCTAGGCTTAGAGAAATATAGGTTATTTCATGGAGGGGCATGGTGGGGAGTCTAATGTAATTATAAACTCAGGCTAGCAAAGCATTCTTCTTGTCAGATTCCTGTGGGGTTCTTGTGTGTTCCCTCTCCCCACTCCCAGTATGGATCAAGTATCCAGAAATTGAAGAATTCTAGTACCCAGTGAAGTTTAATGAATATACTCTGACTGCATATATTCATCCACATTATTCCACATTATAGTCAGTAAGGGGTAAAATATAACAAACAGGATTCACATGCACTTATCAAGAGTGCAAAAATTGCATACTTTAAAAACACTGATTTTGAGTGCAGAGGGTAAGTGCAAATCTATGTGTCTGTATGTGTGTGATGTGGTGGGAGACTTTGGTGATATACATGGGTAAAATGAATAATGGAGGCACTTGACAGATTCTTCCTCAGATTATGATGTGTCTTGGACTGTGGAATGATACAATTGTTAAGGGAGCATTGGAAGAGAAAAAATGAGGTTTGGAAAATGCTGGTAAAACAAACTGTGTGGAGGGTAATTGAGGACAAAGAAATATTGGCTTCAAAGTGAGATAACTTCACTTAGAAACAAATTTGTAATTAAAGAAGTCAAGGATAGACAGATAATAGAAACTAACTCTGATATAGGGGGAAGGGGAAACTTCTCATATAAAGAGCTGGATTGCATGAAATACCTCCTAAATTATCTAACAGTGACAATGTTATCCAGAGGAGCATTTTTCTGTGTTTATAGCCATGTAAAGGATAAATCAGTAATACTTGTTTAGGTAAACAAACATATGCATCTTAAGAATTTGGTGTAACTTAACTAATGGTATTTGAATTTAAATTCACAGGTGCTGAAGAACGAATTGGAGGAGAGAAAAATTTGTGTCTATATATAGTATATATTAGATTACTTTACCAATATGGTGCTTCCAAATTAATTTTGTACTTCTAAATGACCCAGTACATTTTGACTTCCAGGAAAATTGCAAGGGATAAAAAAATTGATTCCAAAAATTGAGAAATAAATGCAATGCATAGCATTAACAAATTTTTATATAACAGTGTAATGCTCAGTGCAATTAAGAATAAATTAACCAAAATGATCAGAAGAAATCTAACATATGAATTCAGATAAATAGTTTTGAAATAATTTTTGTCTTTCCCCAATTATCTATTATATGTGGATCAATTGAATTATCTGTGGCTTAAATAATTACCATGAAATGCCACAGATGAAGAATAATGCAACTACTACTCATAGGGATTATATCTTGATTGGGTTAATGTTTTCTATGTTGCCTAGAACTGAAGTCACCATGGAATGTGAAATTGTGAAAATAGATATAGAAATATCATATTTAAGAAATTTGGTCATTTGCACTAAAAAATCTATTAATCTATTAGAGTTTGCATTTGAGTATAGATACGAAAGGTGTGTAAACAGTTTGTCTTAATCTTTTTGGAGAATGTTGTGAAAACCTGGGTTGTGTCATTAATATGAAGTTGCGGTAGATATATTATAATTGAACGAATCTTGTAGATATGGAATTTCTTAAGCTGGGGATCATAGTTTTCTTGAACAAATAGAGGATGAGCTTTAATATATTCTATTTGGACATTCTCCACTCAGATACAAATTGAACTTTTATTTTTCAGCTACAGAATTGATAGTGTTCACCTTAATGAAGTATTTGTGCAGCAATTTTATTCTGTATTGCTTCTTGCATATATTAAAGCTATTTGAATTTGTGCTTTGGTGTTTGTAAAAATTAATCATTATTTTCTGTTATTGTAATCATTATGGTAGTAGTATGTTGTATGCAATGGTATGTGGTAAGTCATATGAAAGAAGGGTGAGACTAGAAACTGGGAGGACAAGGGAAAAGTAAAGAGATAGATCTTCAAAGAAATAGATGACAAAGTTATATAAAGCATGTTGAAGGACAATCTTAGAATTAAGAAAACTTGGATAAAAATAGTAACCTTTGTATTTAAGTATTCTATATGTGCAGGAAAATGGTAACAATATATTTGAGTTGCATAATGACTGGAATACTATGTCATTCATGTGATAGTGCCAAGCAGATGATTCTTGTTGGCAATTGGCAATCCTCTATGTGGTCATTCAGAGAAAATGTATTCTTCCATCTTTGGTCTCTATTATCCCTTAGAGCTTCATTATTATTTGTATCCAGTCCATGGAAGTAAAATTTACATGTGAAAGAGTAACAGATGCATCCTAGAAGCCTCAGCCAGCAAAAAGCACACCACTCTACTTGTATTCTATTGACAGAATACCTAATAACCACAACCATGCCTAATCTGCAAAAGAGGCTGGGGAATGCAATCTCTTGTCCAACAAGAAGACAAATGGACTGGTGAAAATTTAACAGTGGTGTAAACCACAGTGACATAACTGGTTGGAGATAATACAAGCATAAAACTATATCAATGAAGATAAGAAGTTCCACAATAAATAAAGATGGGGAACACTTTTCTGATATAAGTTGGACAATTTAAGAAGTAACATTTGATTATGATAGAAAGAACTAGATTTGGAGTCTGATGATCTGAGTTCAAATCCTGTCTGTCTAAATAAAAATATTTATGAAAATGAGGTTAATTAAAAAATTAAACATCAACAACACAAAGGCTTGAAGAATTCTCCCTTTCCATGAAGCATTGATGCTTCCTGGTTCATGGTCTTGGAACAGTCCTGACTGATATGCATAATTCTGGATCAGAGTAAAATACACCTTACTATAATATGTTCTCTGAATGCCAGATATCTAACCAGTAGCATCTGGAGTGATATAAACTGCCGACCTTCTCTTTGCTTACAGTCCTCACTAAAGAAGCCCAGGGCCTCCTAGAGAGTAGCAAGTCCTAGATTCTGGGGCAGGGAAGAGGATGTGCCTGGAACATCCTGCTATTATTGGAAGGTATTGCTGGTCTAAACAAGTTTTTTTTTAAAGAAAAGAAGTCATGTTCAGCCACAGGAAGAAGAGCTGAAATGTGATGGAAATATCCAGGTCATAAATGAAAATGAAGTTCAATAATGGATGCATGAAATAAAAGATCCATTTATTTCAAATTGATTTTCATGTAAAGTTAGAATTCATGCTAATATTTTATGTAAGATAAGATAAATGAAAATACAGAATTTGAATGTGTGTGTATGTGTATATGTAGTAATAAGTAAAAACTGTGAGAATAATGATAGTTCTGTAAAAAAACAGGTGTGTATCCTCAAAAATGTATATATTCTAGGAAAGTGAGGTGGGGGAGCAGATTCTTTTACTTCATGCAGTTATTAAGTAACTAGTAACAACTGGCATTGTTCAACTCATCTCCATCTCATTCAGCCAGGAGAGTAAAGAAATGATGGAGGAGCTCATGTGGGAATCTAGTAGGATCTATTTCAGTAAGTGGTAGATATGACTTTTAGTCACGTTCCATTGATTATAAATCAGACATGTGGCCACACTTCACTGCAAGAGAGACTGAGAAATATATTCTGACTCAATGCCAAGGAAGAGAAGGACATCAGAAGCAGTTAACAATCTCTGCCAAATAATGGTTTGTGTGATTGTAAAAAGTATGCAATAATGCTAATGCATATTTGTTTTGTGCTAGTTAACAAATTAAACATATGCCATTGCTAATTACAGGTATTATACAGAAGCATTAAGTAATTACTTTTCCTTGGTTTGTAGCTCTCAGGAAGTAAATACTTGACGTTAGAACTCCACAGAATGAATGAACCCAGTCTATAAGAAGTATGAGATAGGAGATACAGATTTTCAGAAACAAAAGGTAGGATAATGGCGAAATTAAAATGAAAAGTTAAAAATATAATGACACAAGGTAAAGCAAAATCTGAAAGCAAGTGCCTATGTATTTTTTCCCCAAAGAAAAAGATAAATTATAATTAGAGAATTTATAATGGATTATTTATTGGAGAGTAAATAATGTCTTCTTGTGAGAAGATCAGGGTGGGAAGAATAAACATTTGATAGATTGAAAGGATATGGATAGCTCCATGAAATGTGAAGTTAAAAATGTGCAATCTCACAACCCTGAAAACTCTGGTGGCTTTTCATACTTGTGTTATCGTGTATACATGATATGTAAGATGAAAAATTGCTTTGAATAAATAATTTTATTATCTACATTTGAACCATGCCTGTCATCATTTCTGTTTTGACAGGATATTTAAAGTATATAGAAGGATACCTATGAATGACACTTAAATGTAAACATCTGCTCAACTATGAAAATATATTTCACAATATCTTATTCATCCTTCTCGAGATTTTCTACTCCTTCTTCAGCCTGCCAGTATAATCCCTAGGTCTCCTTCAACTAACCCTTGTCAAAACTTGTTTTCACTTGAACATATTTATGTTGATCATTGAGCCATCTTATATTCCTAGTTAGACCATAATCATCTTTATGGAATCACTGTTATGGTCCAACTATCCAATAAAATGATATGAGTAATCTTAATTATGACAATTTTTTAGTTTAGATATTGTCATATCATTAACTCCAATATTTAATTGGTATCCATAAGAATATTGCATCTTATTTAATCTAAAGAGAGGGACAGATGTATCCCAAATAAGAAAGGAAGAATATTTTGAAAAGAAGCATAAAAATAAGCATAATGAACATTGTAACTAAAAGTAGCAATGTGTACTGGATACTGTTAAGGGGTATTCTTACTTTGTCTTAAGCCTCAATAATATATTATCTCTTCCAAACCTTTAGCATTTTATCTCTTTTGAGCTTTAGTTTTGACATAGTTTGATCCACTGTGTACACAGCAACCACTCATTTCAGTCATATAATATTTAGAAATATTTGAAATCTAAAAACCAAACCAAGCCAAAAGGAAGAGTAATTGAATGCAATAATGCCTGTTGTAATTCCTAGATCATTGGCTGATTTGCAAAGTGCTTTGCATCTTCTCCAGACTCTCAAAACATTTCAGGGAATTGTAGAAAAACTGAAATATAATGTACACTTGTGTGAGAATGCGACACATGTTTTTGTATGCAAGTTTCTATCTCCAATTTATACATGATTAAGGTTAATTAAAGAATTTTAAATTATCAATTATTCTTACAAAACTTCTTAGACTTGAATGGAGGATTTTAAGTTATTAATTATTCCTGCAAAAATTCATATGAAATATTTTACCAACATTTTCTTAACCAATACTCATGTGTTTCAGGCAAAGCCCAGTCAGAAACAAGACTACAATAGCAATTTATGCATAAAAATATAATATAAAGAATGTTTAACAGTAAATGATACTATCTATTAAAAGGATAAAATTGAACTCTTAGGAATACATAAAGAGCAAATGCAGATAACACGTACTGCCTTGAGGGTTAAGGGCAAATAACATGGAAGAAACTAAGAACTAAAAAGACCCTAAAACTGAGATTCAGATCTCATTGTAGAGGACATGACTGACAGGAAATCACAGCCTGCAGGCAGTGTGGGCCAGAGCGTCCTACTGATGGCAGAAACTCTAATTGGAAGTCAATAGGCTAGAGTTTGTTCTTAACTCTGCTGAGGGGGTCTCCTGGGGAAGTACCGCAGGACTCCCTACACATCCTTCTGCTATCAGTTCCATGATAGGAAAACAGACACAAGAGAGCCAATAAGTGAAGCTCCTCCTGTACTCTGGCCTTGTAGTATCCTCCCAGCACCTCTATTGACAAAGCATAACTTTACATAAGCAGGGCAAAGAATGATGAATTTGGTTCTTTGAGAAACTAGATTGATAACTGACACAGGCCACTCCCTTGGCTGCTAAGCTACCATATGCACCCTTCTACCTGCATTTCTATTTCAATGAAACAATGAAACAACTTTTTTCTTTCTGCCTAACTTGATTGTGCTATCCTTCATACAGGTGAAAAATTTCTTACATTTTCCCCAAAATGTGGAGAAAGTCCCAACACTCATGGAATCCATCCTCACCTATATTAATTTCTCCTCAAACTCTGTCATAAATCCACTGACTATTTTAAATCCTAACTGCCAACAATTTGTTTTTGAAATAATAAGGGGGGATAAAGAGAAAAAGGAGATCATTAATTTAACAAACAAATACATACACATAGCAAGGCAAAAAATGAGCAAAATTATTAGTCCTTGTTTCTGAAATTAATATCAATGCTGTTTTTTTCTACTACCCATTCCATATTTTCCTGGCCCGTAGTCAGAACTTCTGCTGGTTGGGGTTATTTACCTCTTGGGCTGACCCAAACTTTCATTTGTAAGGGTTTGAGTGCTCTATAATTTTTACTTTTTTATTTGCTATAGTTGTCCATTAACCTTAATTATTGGGCATGAAAGCACCAAGCCAAAGCCCATAGAAGTCCCCAAGTTCCAGGCATAGTCCTCCTTGCCTTCAATTTTTAGCAACAACCAAATTTCCTTTGGTAATTGGGGCCAATCCCTCCAGCCAGTAGGGTAATCCCTCTTTTGCCTGTTGAATTAGTGACATTAGGATCTCAAAATAGCCTGTTGGAAGTCTTATTTTAAAGTTCAATGGAATCACTACTGGAACCCTAGTGGAAGCATTTCCCCCTGGGAAATAAGACCTCTAAACCATGAGAGTTAGAACTTATTAGGACAGGAAACAGGAAATGTCTACAAGGAGGTAGTGGGGTGTTATAGTGAGAAAAACCACTCCCACTTATACCACTTGATTTTCAGGCCTTTTATTTTGGCTCTAAGTAAGACAATACAAAAATAAACATCCCTGATTCAAAGCATATAATGAATCTATAATACAGAAACCAATCCTTTCAAGGTATTATTTCCCAACTGGCGCTATAACTTAAACTTTAGTAAGCCATTCCATTTTTCTCTTAATCCAGTAGTTTGTGGATAATGAAACATGTGGTAAAACTCCTTATTCCCTCCCATGAACATGATATCATCAATATAATTTCTTTGTTGTGAATTGAGTTTCTTAATCAGGAGCAGTGTTGTTGTTGTTGCTATTTCCTTTTTCGGAATACCATGAAGTTGGAAAAGGCATTCTATTAGTCCATGAAGGGTGTTTTTGGAAGAAGTATATATTAGTTTTTTATTGCTGCCATAAAAATCACCATAAACTTAGTGGCATAACAAAACACACATTTGTTACCTTACTTACTGCTCTATAGGTCAGGAATATGGTATGTGTCTCACTGGACTAAAGTCACTGTGTTAACGTGTTTTAGTTTGCTAAAAGCTGCTGGGAGCAACATGCCAGAAATGGGTTGGCTTTTATGATGCAGATTTATTAAGTTAAAACTTACAGTTCTGAGGCTATAAAAGTGTCTAAATCAAGGCATCATCAGAAGGTCCTTTCCTCCCCAAGGACCAGCTGCTGGTCATCCTAGAATCCTCTCACATGATAGGGCACAATGGTAGCATTTCTGGTCTTGGTCTCTGCTTTCTCCCCTCGGCCTCATTGCTTTCAGCTTCAGACTATGGCTTTTCTCTCTTCCAAGTTCATTGATTTCAGCTTCTGGGGGCTTCTCTCTGCCTCTGCACCTTTTTTTCTTCTTCTTCTTCTTTATTCATCTGTGGCTTTTTATTCCTCTATTTATAAAGGACCTCAGTAAGAGAATTAAGTCCCACCCTGGGTCACACAACCTAATCAAAGGCCTTTAACTGAAGTGATTTAATCAAAAGTCTACAATGTATGTACAGGCTTAATTCTTTTGTGGACCAGAGAATTATGTCCTTAAGCTAACCCATTCCTATGCTTGTGAACCTACTGCATATCTGGGACCTTTTTATTAGATAGCTTCAGTTCAGGGCCTTTGAATAGATTGTGGAACCAAGAATAGGTCCTAATTCTTTTGCTGGAGTCATATATAAACCAAACACTGAGAAAGAGTGCTGCCATTTTACCCTGCCATGTGAGAGAGGACTGCAGAATCACCTACAGCTACAGAAATACAGAGAAACCCCCAGAGGCAGAGAGAAAGGCCAGAGGTTGGAATCAGCGAAGCAGCCTGGGGCTGAAGCAATGAGGATACCAAGAGGTTAGGCCCATCAAAGCTGAAAGAGACAGGCCCAAAGGAGAGAAGCTGAGAGAGTCTAGAGAGCCACCATTGCACTCTGCCATGTGTTTCATTGCCCACAGCTGAGCTCAGAGAAAGCATCTTTAGATGAGGCCAACATGTGCCTGATCACACTCAACTGCAATTCAGTGAGAAAGCATCTCTGATGATGCCTTGATTTGGACATTTTCACAGCCTCAGAACTGGAAGATTTTACCCTAATAAATTCCTATTATGAAAGCCAACCTATTTCTGATATATTGCATTGTCAGTCTTTAGCAAACTGAAACAATAGGTTTATATGCACAGGAATGGATTAGCTCTAAGGACATGGCTTTCTGGAGTCCACAAAAGCTTCAAACTGCCACAGCCAGTTTTGTTCCTTTCTGGAGGCTCTATGGGAAAATTTATTTCTGTTCATTTGGATGGCTAGCAGAATTCAATTCCTTGCAATTCTAAGACTAAAGTCTTTGTTTTCTTGCTGGCTATAAACTGAAAGCCAGTTACAACTTCTAGATACTGTCTCGTTTCATGACCATAGCCTCCTTTTCTTATCAACAATGGTAGGAATATTGGGTCCACTCCTTCTCAGGTCACATCTCCTTGATTTTTCCACCATAGATGCATTTTTCTCTAACGGCAACTGTGAACGTTCTCTGCTGCTAAGAACTCATGGGATTAGAGTGGGCCTTCCCATATACCTCAGGAAATTCTCCATCCAAATATCTATAATTTTAATCACATCTGTAAAGTTCCTTTTGCCTAAGTAGGGTAACATCTTCACAGGACCTGGGCATTTGAGATATCTTCACAATATGTTTGTATTCTGATAGGTCCATACATATACCTCTTCCCTGTAATTCTTTGTCACCAGTCTTCCAATCTTGTTCTTTCCAAACCCCTAGCCATCCAACCAAATTATTATCAACTTCTCACTAATCAATATAGATCCATACTTCTGCATTAAATGTAGCACTTGAGGTTCAGCCAACTGGGGGAATTTTACTTTATTGATATCCTTTAAGTACATGAACTTTTGGTATGCATATGTAAACTGAGCTGTACTATTTTATCCCTCAGTAAAATATTCACAAGGAGTATTAGACCCTGGAAGGGATTGAGAGAAAGGAAACAATTCAGCAGGAGTCAATGTTCAAAGTATCTGCTCATGCAACTAACATTCTGAACTTACCAAAGTCCTGTCTCATTACCATTTTCACTTGACAATAGATTGCTGCCATGTATACCCAATCTTATGGCTTAGTGGGTCAGAGAGCACCTATTTATGATAGGAAGCTCAGGTCACATGGTTTACCTGATGAGGGAACAGTCTCCACCAAGGTGAAGGAACAATCCAGAAGATTTTGTCAAAAGAAGGATAGTTATCTGCAAAGGGGTACATAGATTTGCTCTAAACTGATATTTCTGTGCCAGATTCTCCTATTGGTGCTTGTCAGAGGCTCCATACTGCATCCTTATTTGTCAAGACACTTGATCACTGGATCTCCTGAACCCTAATGCCCTAGTAGAGGAACAGCGTGCACTGCAGACTGGATTTGATGCAAAGATGACTTTGCTTTGGTTCCCACTTAGAACTAACCACATTACAGTTTTCTAAGGACATGGCTAGAAGTGGCACTCTCAAGTGAGTTATATGTTACTTGAAAAATCCAAACAGGTCTACCACAGCTTATATTTCTATTTCATGATGTATTCCAAACAGAATCAACTTGTCTTCCATCTTGTAAGGGATATTTCAATGTTCTCCATACCACTGGACCCTTAGAAACTTTACTGAGGTGGTGGGCACCTGAATTTTTGTGGGGTATATTTCCTATCCTCAGATTTTTAGATGTCTTACTAAACCATTTAATGTACTACTTTATTTTCCTTATATCTAATCAGTATAATATAATTAATGTAGAGGATTGGTTTGAAATTTTGTGCAATTAAAAGAAGATATGACAAAGAGTAAGAGACATAGATCTGAAGCAAGAGTGTGAAAAGTGTGAAAATATACTCTTGTCCATGCCAGAACAAAGCAAACTGTTTCTGATCGTCCTTGAAAATTGATATCTAATTAAAAGCAAAAGGCAGGTAAATAACTGAACACCAAACCAGGTCTTTGTTGATTTGCTTCAGAAAAGATCTGGAACAGTAGCTTAAATCTAAGTTAAGACCTGATTAAGTATACATTAATTCTCAGATAGTCTCTACAATTTATCCAATTCACACACAGTTCAAACAAGGGAGTTAAAATATGGATGCTATGGATATCCTTACCCCTGTATCTTTCAAATCTTTGTGACTAATCATCTCTGCAATTCCAGAAGGATCTTCTGATTAACTACCTTGGTAGTAAAAGGAAGTTCCAGGGATTTCCACTAAGTTTTTTCTATGATAATGATACTTATTGCATATACCAGAGAGGCAATATAAGGATTCTTCTATTTGCCAAGTATTTCTAAACCAATTATAAATTCAATAACTAAGGAAATAGCCACAGAGAAGGGTTTTAGATTAACTAGGCCCATTGTTAGAAAAGTTGGGTAAATACATCATCATTGCCTTACAACTGTAAGCCCTCAAATTCACTGGTGGGCCACAGTGATGTTTTCAATACCAGAAATTAACATCAATCGAAAGCCATTGTTTGGAAATCCCCAAAATTCTGAGTATTTCCTTTTCCCACAATAAACAGTGATTCTAGACAGGAACCTTATATTTCTTTGGACTACTAATTTATTGGCTTTACTAATTTACCACTATCCATAGTCTTTTTATTTCTTTTTTTAAAAATACATGATTCCACAGAGCATAACCATAATTAATTTATTGTAAATCCACTATGCACTTGCTCCTTAGGTTGGAAAAACCTCAATAATGAACTTTCTTATTTTATGCCTTTACTAATGACACTAAAAAATTATACAAAAAAAAAAAAGTCACACAACAGCTGTGGTGGTTTTGAAAATTGATAATAATAAACCTCATCTAAATTATGCCTGTCTAAATTATGCCTGACATAAGTTCGCTTATTTCAGGTTTTGAAATAAATACTGTATGCTTTCTTTTCTCTCATTAAAACTACTATTCTGCTCTCTCTCACTTAACTCACTCTTATCTGATGACAATTTTCATATCACTGAGAATATAAAAACCATCAAATGTGAATTGCTTCATTTAATGCAAAATATGCAAAACCATCAACTTTGCACACATCAATTTGTACATTTTTCTAGGTATTATGGAGAATAAGTGGGAAATGTACCCTGTATTATCTATAGACTCAGCTTATACCTCATATAGTTCAAATGAAAAGAATTTATTGACCTACATAGATAATGCTTCTCTAAGAAATTATTTAGAGAATAGTTATCTATGTACTTCTGTGGAACTTTAAGTGAGATATGTGCAGACCTAAGAAAACAAACACGGATGTTGAAGCCCTGAAGGCTAGCAACAATGAAAAAAATCAAAGGGGAAATGGGAAGAAATCATGTCACAACTATGAACTAGAGCTCAGTGGAGGAGGCCCATCCATAGGAGCACTAATCATGAAGGGTCAAAGCCTCTGCCAAAGGCACAGCACTGAAACGGGGAGAAAAGAGAAGAAGCATCCTGATTTCACTGTCATTATGTTTTTGATATCTTGAAGATGCTTGCATTGACTTAATCCAACTTGGAACCTGCTAGAAAGGAATCTAGGTGAGGTGCTCTATGAGAGTCAGCTCCTAGGTTAAAGAACAGGATAGACAAGATTTGAGAATGAATAGGGTTTCCTGGAGCTTCCTTGTTGTACAAATGTGACCTCGCTCAAAGACAAACTCAGCATATAAATACATTACCTTCCCCCCTAGCATGGGACATGACTCCTGGGGATGAGCCTCCCTGGCATTGAAGGATTACTTCCAAGCACCAACCAGCAATAAACTGGAAGAAGACCTTGAACAAAACTGGGGAAATGTAAAGACACACCAGGTTATATGGCTAAGAGACTTCAAAGTGAGTCAGCAGGTCATTCCAGAGGTTGCACTTATGCGCATCTCAGTAGGATCTCATTGACTGCCAAAGTAGATACTACCCTAAATAGCAGGGTTCCTGAGGGTTGTGGAGACATCCAGACACTATAGTCAGTGCAGATAGCTCAAGAGCTTGGTGCCTTGTCAGTGGGCCCTACTTTTGAATTTATGGTCCTCAGGGTCACAGAGTTGGACTCAGTTGTGGTTTCTCTACACATGGCTCTTCTGTTCTTCTATTTGAACCTATAATTAGTACTAGAGTTGACTAAACTTGACAAGTAATAAATACATGAATAGATATACTTCCTTGACATATTTTTCTTATATCACATATTTCCTCAGTTTATTATGAGTTAGCTAATTTCAGTTAGGTCTCCCTGTATGCATGGCTCCTCAGAGACCCATACATCAAAGAATTCACTGAAGTGGTACTAGCATAGAGAGACTTAAACAGTATGGTAATTTTAAGAACTGAAAAAAAAAGGCCAAATATGGAATTCAGATAAAAATATGAAACAATTTTAGTTTAATGAGCATTTCCCAAACTTATTTATTCTCTAATACTTTGTATCTCATATCATCTATTGTTATTTCAGAAATCTAAGAAGCTACTTTCTTGAAACTGAGAGTTCCTCAGGGTCTTCAGTATAGTCATTTGTTTTCACAAACTTCATATTCATGTTGAGACAGTAATCAGGTTCTCCAGAGGAACAAAACCAATAGTATATATATATGGAGTGAGAGAGAGTGTGTGTGGCAGCGGGGGGGGGGGGGGGGGGGGGGGAAGGTTTACATAAAGAGGTTTATCATAGGAATTGATTGGTTTATGCAACCATTGGGATTAGCTAATCTGAATTCTATAGGGCAGGTCACAAACTGTAAACTCTGATGAAGGTGAAGTTTTGTTTCCCAGAACCTGGCTGACTGAAGAAAAAGGCAAAAAATTTTCTTTCTGATTTCTGAAATCCTTAGTCCATGCTTTAAGATGTCACCACCATCCATTACCAAAATTTTCTATCACCCCAGACAGAAACTCTGTATAATTTAAGCATTACATTCCCATTCCATACCCTGGCCCCAAACCCCCTAACATATAATATAGTTTCTGACTTTAGGAATTTGCTTATCCTAATTATTCCATATCAATGAGATCATGCAATATTTGACCTTTTGTATCTAGCTTATTTTACCCAACCTGATGTCTTCAAGCTTCATCTATGTTGTCACATGTTTGTGAATTTCTTTCTTTTTTATGGTTGAATAATATTCCATGATATCTATATATCACATTTTGTTTATACATTCATTGGTTGATGGACACTGGAGTTGCTTCCATCTTTTGGTGGTTATGAATAATGCTGCTGTGTGCAAATATCTGTTCAAGGTCTTTCTTTCTATACTTTTGGGTATACACCAGAAGTGGGATTGCCAGGTCATATGATAATTCTACACTAAAATTTCTGTGGAACTTCAAAACTGACTTGCACAAGATTTGCACCATTTTACATTAGTATCAATAAGGAATGAATGCTCCATTTCCTCTACATCCTCTCAACCACTTAAATTTTCTATTAATACTAGCCTTTCTAGTAGTTGTGAAATAGTATTATTGTGGCTAGATATGATTTCTCTAATGGGTAACAACGTTAAACATCATTTCACAGGCTTATATTTCTTCTTTAGAAAAATGTCTACTCAAGTGTTTTGCCCATTTTTAAATTGGTTTGTTTGTCTTTTTGTTGTGATGTTATAAAATTTCTTTATATATTCTAGAAAGTAAACTTATCAGGTATGTGGTTTCCAAATATTTTCTCCCTTTGTATAGGTTGCCTTTTTACTGGTATGATAAAGTACTTTGATGCACAAAAGGTTTTAATTTGGATGAAGTGAAATTTACCTAATTTTCCTTTGTTGCTCATGCTTTGAGTACAAGTCTATTGCCTAACACATGGTCTTAATTATGTCTATGTTTACTTTTGGGAGTTTTATACTTCCGATTCTTATATTTAAGAAGGTGTTTGATACCTTTAAAAAATTATTAGACAAGCTGTGTGTTTACAGCACAGTTAAGCATAAAATACAGGGTCCCATACACCACCCCACCACCATCTTTCATTGGTGGGGAACATTTGTTACAATGGATGGTAGCCCATTTTTGTAATTGTACCTTTTTAACAGTAGTTATATTTGTTACAATTGATGAAAGATTTTTAAAATAGTACTATTAACTATCATTCACAGTTTACATTAGGTGTAAGTTTTACCCATATATCACCCTATAATTAACAAATTTTATTAGTGTCATATATATGCTATATTTCATGAAAGAACATTTTTATACTTGTCCTATTAACTATAGTCCATCATCTACAATAGTGTTCACTGTATTATATAGTCCTATGGTTTATCTTTTAATTTTTATTCTAGTAACAAATACAACCAAAATTTCCCCTTTTAACTGTATTTACCTATATAATTCAGTGCTGTTAATTATAGTCACAATAATGTGCTATCATCACCATCGTTCATTTTCAAACCTGTGCAATCAACCAAAATAGAAATTCTGTACAAATTAAGCATCAACTCACCATTCTCTAACCCCAATCTGTCCCCTAGTAATTTATATTCTAGATGAGTTTGCTTGTTACAATTAGTTCATATCAATGAGATAATACAATATTTGTCTTTTTATGTCTGGATTATTTAACTCAGCATAATGTCCTCAAGATTCATTCATATTGTCACAGGCATCTGGAGTTCATTCCTTTTTATGGCTGAATAATATTTCATTTGTTAGTTTGCTGAGCTGCTGGCATGCAATATACCAGAAATGGGTTGGCTCTTACAATGGGGATTTATTAAGTCTTCAGCATACAGTTCTGAGACCATGAAATTGTTCAAATCAAGGCTCCATCAAGTGATAATTGTCTTCCAATAGACCAGCTGCAAGCCATCCTGAACTCATCATATGACAAGGCATACGGCAGCATCTGTTTATCTCCCTTCTCTTTTGGGTTTTCTTACTTCAGCTTCTGTCTTCCTCTGTCTCTTTCTCCAAATTCATACCATTTAAAAAGGACTCAAGTAAGAAGATTAAGACCCACTCTGGTTATGCCTTACTGAACTAATTTAATGAATATGCCCTCAACTGAAGTAACCTAATAAAGAAGTTCCATCTACAATATGCCATACCCTCAGGAATGGATTAGCTATAAGAATGTGATTTTTCTAGGGTCCATAAAAGCTTCAGACTACCATACTCTATCCTCTCTACCTAGAAAAGACACGTTCCTTCTATATGCAAATACATTCATGCCATCATAATATTTAAAAAGAACCTCAAATCATTTCAGTAACAATATTAAGTACAAAGTCTCATAAAAATCTATTATAATTATGGTCTGTCCTGGGGCACAATTTTCCTCAGGCTGTGGACTATGAAACTTACAAAACAAGACATCTTCTTCCAAAATTAAAAGGATTTACATTTGCATTGCCATAAGGAGAAATTGGAAAGAAAATAGGTGTCACAGGTCCCAAACACTTCTGAAACCCTCCAGGATATACTCTATTAGATTTCAAGCTCGGAAAGTCATCTATGGAATGATATCTTGTCTTCCACACCTGATGAAATGACAGCATCACCCTTTCCAAGGGATTGCCCAGGGGCCATGTTCTCAGTTCCACTTTTGTCAGGTATCTGGGTAGCAGTGAAGTTGAACTCTAAGCTCCTCCTTCTGAGAACACTAGAGTCATGGCCAGATTCTCTGCAATTAATGGGGCACAGCCTCAACCCCCTCGGAACTGTGGTGTGGTAGCCTGACTCTTCCCAATCCCTGGGGCATATTTTCCACACCCTCTCTGTAGCCTGGGGTGACTGCACTCTTCCTGAACAATGGGACAGAAGACCCACCCTCTTCAGGTGCCAGGACATACTCCTCCTTTCCACACAATAATGGGCTCACTCCCTTGGACCGAGAAGTTGTGTTCAGTCCAGACCACAGCTTCCATGGTTCTGCCTTTGCAGTCACTTTTCCTTCAATCTGTCTCTTCTCCATCCCTTTTATTTCAGACTGACAGTGACTCTATTCTTATATAGTTCACAAAAAAACTTGTCAGTTTTGCTCTCAGCACACCAGGGTCCCAAATTATAGACAGCAAGACCTTCCAAAGGTCCTTTCCAGATAACTGCATTTCCAATCCTGACTTGCACTGAAATGGCTGATTGTTTCCATGTTCAGTTAAGTCCTTTCATGGGGCACTATTCTCTGGGGACTCATTTTCCAGAAACTCAGAATTCTCCAAACCATCAAGTTTTGGTTTCTTTCTGCCCAGGAGTTTAGTTTTCAGTTTATTCCTTTCCTCCTGCTTTTTACTATAAGCATACTTTCCACACTTTGGAAATCTCCTAAGCGAAATATGCAAGCTTGTCACTTTCAAATTCTGCTTTCCATCCAGCATCAGGACTCAATTTTTCACATTCCCTCCCCCTTTAAAGCAAGGGTTGCTTTTCATTCAGCTTGCAATGATACATTCACCCTTTCTGTCTAAGACCTCAAAGGAAGTACTTTTAGCATCATATTTCTAAAAAGAGTCTCTTCAGAGTAATCTAGGTATTATCTATCAGACGTCTCACAATTCTTTCAGAACTTGTCCCTTATCCATTTATAAAACTATTCCCACATTTTTTATATTTACAATATGTACTGCAATGCAAATTGAATCACTGTTACTAAGCAAGGTCTATAGTTTATGGTTTTTACTTTGTGTTATACAGTTTTATAGGCTGTGACAAATATATAATGACATATATCCATCATGGCAGTAACATACAGAGAAATGCCAATGCCTTAAAAATGTCCTGTGTTCCACCTATTCTTCTGTTACCACATCATAATACCTATTCTCACACCTTCATGTTTGTTCATTACTCAGTCTTGAAGAATTTGGGATTAAGTTTGCTCTGACTACTTTGGTTTGAGAAAGAGCTTAAATATAATGGGGCAGATGGAAAGAACTGTTTTACTTGCACTTGTAGATTCTCCATATTTTTGGGGGACGAGGCTTGTCCATCATCATTATTTTGTTAGCTGTCCTGGGCAAGTCTGAAAAACTGGAGAGTAGATTTTGTCCACAACTGGGAGTTCAAGTGGCATATGAACAGCTGAAAGATTTAAGTCTCTGAGACATATATTTAACTAGTATAGTGATAATTACAGGTTCAAATAAACAGGGTAAAAAACCTCACAAGTAGAGAATTTATAAATGAGTCTATCTTTGTTATATTGGGGAAATAGATTATCACATATTCCCAAATAGGGCCCGCTGAAATGGTGTTGGTTTCATGTAGCTGTGTGCCTTTCCTATAATGTCCAGATGTTCCTAGAGCTCTCAGAAGCACTTTTGTTTGAACTTTTGTTTACTGTGGCAGTGAAATATATCTGAGATGACCTCCCAACTAACTTGTAGCAATAAAAACTCTTTTTAAAAAAATTTAGTGCCTCATCCTTTTTGTCAAGGTCTATTTCCACATGCATTGGTGGTTGACACCTGGTAATAATCCCTCAATGCCAGGGAGGATCATCCCCAAGAGTCATGACCCATGTTGTGGAGAAAATAGTGAATTTACTTATTGAGTTTGGCTTAGAAAGAGGCTACATTTGAATAGTAAGGTTTTCAGAAGGTATTTCTTAGGCACTATTACAATTAGGTTAAGTTTCATTTTTACAGGAATAAGGTTCCTAAGTAGTGGCATTAAGATTGTGAGCTTGACATGTTGACTTGTGTTCTTTAATTAGGCACTGCCTATATTTCCCAAAGATTTTTGCCATTTTATTTGAGAAATTATCAGGACTCCCCAGGATGGGTGCTTAATATGTTATCTATTGTGTGGGTCTCTATCTATTGAAAACTATACCTATGACAGCACAAATACATTCAAATCTCATGGAAGTATGCTTTATTTGCATTTTTTCTGTATGTATCACCCCACTATAATCATTCAGTACTAGTGACATATCTTTGTTATAGATTCTGAAAGAACATTCTTTATAATTTTATTCTTTTTAAAATATAATAAACTTTATTTTTTAAAGATTATTTTATTTTATTTTATTATTTCATTTTATTTTATCTTATCCTCCTCCCTCCCCCAGATGGTTCTCCTGTCTGTCTGCTCATTGTTTGCCCACCTTCTCCAGGAGGCACTGGGAAAAAAAGCTGGGACATCCCATATGTGAAGCGACTGCCCAATGACCTGAGTCACATCCACTCCCTGCAGGCTGCAGTGTCTGCTGGCTTGTGATATCTGCTTGTTTAGGCATCTGCTTATAGTGGCAGATGCGGCATCTAGTTCCTTGCAAAGGAAGTGGCATCTAACTCGTTGTGGCAGGTGTGGAGTCTAGCTCATGACAGGGGCAGCATCTGCTTGTCTTCTTTAGGAGTCACTGGGACCTGAACCTGGTACCTCCCATGTGGTAGGCAGTCACCCAACTGGTTAAGCCAAATCTTCTTCTTAAAACTTTACTTTTAAAGAGGATTAAATTACAGAAAAGTTACATCAAAAGTAGAAGGGATTCTCATATATCCCCCTCCCATACCTCTTATTTAAAACATCTTTTAATTTTATTGGTTGAAACTGATGAATAAATATTGAAGCATTGCTATTAACCAAGATCGATAGTTTACATTGTAGTTTACATTTAATTCCAGTGCCCTAAAAATGTCCTACATCCCAACTATTATTCTCTGTCTTCCCCTCAGAACCTCTGGTAACCACAATCTTTATGACATTGTGTAGTAATATTCCATTACTGCAATATTAATGTTTAAATTTGTCCATGGTTGTATTCCCCTTTTATGTTTTTTCATTCCTCAACCTTGAGGATCTGGGGATGGTGATGTTTGTTCTGTCTCAGATCGAAAAGCGGCCTAGATCTTATGAGGCAGATGAAAGGAAATTTTTGCTTGCAGTTGTAGATACTTCCTGTTTTTTTCAAATTGGGATTGTCCATCATCATCATTTTATTAGTTGTCCTGGATGAGTCCAATGCACTGGAGAATAGGTGTTGGCTGCAACTTTTTGAGATTCAAGGCTTAACCAGCATACAAACAGACTGAAGATTTAAGTGTCTGATATATATATTTAATGGGCATAGTGCTTATTATATGATAAAATAAAAGGGGTAGAAGAATTATGTGTAGGGAAATTATAAATGAGTCTAACTCTGTTACATTGGGGAAATATGTTGCCATATATTTCAAGATAAGGCCCACTAACAGGGTGCTGATTTCAAAGGATTTTGTGCCTTACCTATAGTGGCCGGATAACTCTAGAGATTCCAAAAGCACCCTTATTTGAGGCTTTGTTCACAGTAGCAGGTAGTGAGATCTGGCTTAGGCATGCATAAGTATAACCCTGGAATTAAATACCAACTCATTTTGAAATCTCTTAGCCATAACTCTTCTGTGTTTGATGTTTTCCCTTTTTGGTCAAGGTCTTTTTACAAATGCATCACTGGTTGGTGGTTGGTATTAATCCCTCAGTACCAGGGAGGCTCATGCCTGGGAGTCATGTCCTGTAATGAAGGAAAGGAGTGTTTTTATTTGCTGAGTTCGGCTTAGTGAGATGCCACATTTAAGTAACAAGGAGGTTTACAGGAGGTAACTCTTAGGCAATAGTTATTATTAAGCTAAGTTTCAATTTTACAAGAATAAGGTTCATAATTACATGCATTAATATTGAAAGCTTGTCATATTGGTCTATGTTCTTTTATTAGACACTACCTATGTACTCCAGAGATACTTGCCCTTACATGTGTGTCTCCATCCACTGAGATAAAACCCTATGACAGGATGAACACATGCATATTCCATATTAAGCATGCTCTGGGGGTCCACCCTTTCCTACACATTCCCCTATCACTGACAACCTACACCAGTGGCCCTCCCCTGCCATATTTGCCAAAAGAACATTTGCTCAATTGTATTTTCAACCAAAGACTTCAATTTGCCTAGAGTTCACCTGTTCCTTCCTCTAGCCCTTGCTCCAAATCCATGGATAGTCCAACCTATCTCCCCCAAACCTGCTCATCCTCACACTCCAGCATTGTCAACCTCATTCACATCCCTGCACCACCATCATTCCCATCCACTGCCAAATCACCCCCTTCCACCTTATCATAGGTTCTATCCAGATTGAGCATTGGCTTACCACTCTCTACTCTCTTTCTGCTGCCTGGCATCATATCTTCCAGACTCTATTTCTGTGAGTCTGCTCAATATGCTTAGGTAAAATCAGTGACATCCTTGATTAGTTTTTCCACATTCTGCATCACCTCCTGTTTTGCTTTGATTTGGTTTGTTCATTAGACTGTTCCATGTCTTCTTTTTCCTAAATTTGGCTTGTAATTTTTTGATGATGTCTGGGCATCTGTTATCTTAATGGGCCTATTCAGTTTATTAGCTTCTATTTCTCTTCTATAGTTTATTTTATTTTGTTTGTTTTAAGGGTCCTCTTTGACACTTGGTTCCACTATTCTATATCCCTGTGTTGTCTGTGTTTCCCCCAAATATTAAGACCATAAAAAGAAAAGAAAGAAGAGAAGAAAAAGAATAATAATAAAGATGGAAAATGAACCATATAAAAGCCAGGAAAAAAAATAATGAGTGAAAAATGAGTAAGAATAAAAAAGGCAGAAGAAATAAAGAAATGGGAAAAATAAAATAAAGTAAAATAGTAAAATAAAATAAATAAAAGACTGGAATGATGAGAAGAGAAAGAAAATAGGACCAAACAAGAGAAAGTAGAAT
Organism: Tolypeutes matacus; assembly: GCA_026826555.1. Lineage (NCBI taxonomy): Eukaryota > Metazoa > Chordata > Mammalia > Cingulata > Chlamyphoridae > Tolypeutes > Tolypeutes matacus. The sequence continues at coordinate 2,598,090 of JAKSZT010038599.1, forward strand.
GAAAGAAAGAAAAAGGAAAAGGAAAAGAAAGAAAAGAAATAAGGAAAATAAATAGAAAGAAGGGAAAAAGAAAAGGAGACAAAGAAAAACACACACACAAAAAAAACAGGTCTCCTTCTCCGGCCACTAAGAACCATCTCAGGCTGCCTTGCTCACCAATTATCCTGTGGCCTGCCTTTCACAAGTAAGTTACCCAGATGTAAAGAAAAAAATAAATAAATAAACAATAAATTAAAATTTAAAAATAAGAAAATCTAAAACAAATGTCAGTCTAAGTTCCCTATCACAAGGCTGCTTGTCCCTCAGCTTTCTCTCCCCCAGGAGCTGGCTGGATCCCTGACAACCCACTGGATCTCTGTCTGGCTCCCTTCCTTTGTGGACTGGTTGGGCATCTGAGAGCTTGCCTGCTTCTTCTCCCTCTTCCTCTCTCACCCAGGCTGTTGGACACATGTCAGCCCAACCTCTCACCGAACCAAGGCAGGTGGGTGAGACAGTCCACTTGATCAGTTCCCTCTCCCCTTTCCCTGGAGCCCCTTCAGCATTGGCTGGCACCTCTCCTTTTACCAGAAATGGTTGATATCAAGTTTATCCACCCTATCTCACCACCCCCTTACTCCTCTTTCTCTTTGAGCTGGCTGGGTCCCAGTACCCACACCTGTTTTCTCCACAGCTCCTCACTTCAAGATCCTGCTGGGCACTGGGAGACACCCATTGTTGCCTGGTGGGTTTCCTCACTCTCGGAGCCATTTGGGTATTGGATTCCCAACCAAATCACTTCCCCAGCTTTCCTCTTCCTCTGAGCTTGTTGGGTGCTGCTATGCCTGCCCTATTACCCATAGTTTCATTTTCTGCTGGCCAACTGGCTCCCCCTTCTCTAGCTGCCCTCTCTGATTGCCAACATCGTACTGCAGGCTTCCATTCTGTCAGGTAAACCTTCCTACCTTCCTGTATTTTCTGGAGGAAGGGTGCAACCTGCTGTTCCTTACTCCACCATCTTATAATTGTATTCTTAAACACAATCCTCAGCCCCTCCAGAGGTTTATATACAAAATGTATAAACCTAAAGAAAAACTGGCTAATGTAAGTATTGTCTGACAGCAAAACATTGAATATTAATGAATTAAACTCTCCAATCAATAGACACAGATTAGCAGAATAGATAAGGAAATATGACCCATCTATATGCTGTCTACAAGAAACTCACCTTAGACCCAGGGACACAAGGAGATTGCAAGAGAAAGGGTAGAAAATGATTTTACATGCAAACAATAACCAAAAAAAAAGGGTGGGAGTAACAATTTTAATATTGGAAAAAATAGACTTTAAGTGCAAAACATAGTGAAACTTTATGTGAATTATAAATATGGATAATTTTGCATATAGAAGACTGTTTTTACAAAATATAAATGCAAATAAATTAGAAATAAAGAAACAAACTAGCAGCTATACACAGCAGGGGAGGCATAGTGAGATTGAGAGGTGATGAGTTTTGTTTTATGTTTATTATTGTTATTGGAATAATATCCTTTGGTTTTTTATTATCATATCATTTTGTCTTTCTTTTCCTTTATTGCAGCTTACATTTCTGTATGTCTATTTTGTTTTTGGTATATCTGACTTACCCTGTTCTCCTTTTTGTCTCTATGTTCTATATTTTAAAATACTTTCTTTGGGTTTACCTTGAGTTTTGTATTTTACAACCCATATCTATAGCCTACTAATTTTAAATTTACAGCCTTAGACCTCTGTATCTTATGTATTTTATTCATGACATATCTGTAGACCTATAACTTCTGTACTTTAAAATCTAATTTAATTTTTGGGACATTGAAATTGTTCTGAATGACATTGCAATGGCAGATACAAGCCATTATACATTTTGTCAAAACCTATAAAAATGTGTGATTGAAAGAGTAAAGTGTAATGTAAACTATTGACCATAGTTAGTAGCAATGCTTTAATATATGTACATCAATTTTATCAAATGTATCACACTAATGAAAGATGTTAATGGGGAAAATTGCGGGAGGGAGGAAGGGATGAAGGTATATGGAAATCATGCTATATTTTCAATCAATCTAAAGCTTCTTTAAAAATAAAAAAAGTAAAATAATTTATAATTGTGAGAGAAAGAATTGACAAAACCAAATGTTGGTTAATGGAAAAGATATATCCTAAACTTTTTATGAATCAGTTCTCCATAGGTGTCATTCTTGGTGTCATCTCATATCTTTCCAGAGACCCTTCAGATTGGGTAATTTTTCAGTACTTCAAGCAAATAACAAATCAATCTCTTTACATTTTGTTGAAATTAAATACATAGCTAGTATTCCCAATATTCCTCACTAGAATGCTAGTGATTTGTGATTAAGCAGCATGTCTTTTTTTATAAGCCCTGATATCAGTGCCCCAAAAGTGCAAAGCAACATTTGTTTTGTTAATTATCACTTCTTAAGTTAAAACAAATTGTTGATAAATTATATGAGACAATAATTTGCATGATTTCATGGTACTCAAAATCCTTGGCTTAGAAGCATCCACAGATTATACCAGACTTATTTTTCTAGCTCCAAGCCAGGTAGTACACTTTACAAATCAAACAAATAAAATATTTTTAAAATAACATTTCTTTGAAAAAGAACAAAGCTGAAGTACTCACATTCTCAATTTAAAATGTACCACAAAGCTACAGTAATATAATAGTGTGGTATTGGCATAAGGGGTAGAATTGAAAGACCCGAAACAGACACACATATTTATGACCAATTGATTTTTGGCAAAGTTTCCAAGTACATGAATTGGAGAAAGATTAGTATCTTCAACAAATGTTGTTGGGAAACCTGTTTATCCACATGCAAAAGAATGATGTTGTTTCCCTACCTTACACAATACACATTGCACTATATTCAAAAGTTAATAAAAGTAACTCAAGATGAATCAATGCCATAAATATAAATGCTGAAATCATAAACCTCTTAGAAGATAACATATAGGCAAATCCTTAGGACCTGATATTCAGCAATAGAGTCTTAGTTACAATATAAAATCATGAGCAATAAAAAATTTTGGAAATGGTAGCCCATAATTGTGAATGCAATTAACAGTACTGAATTATATATTTGATGTGGTTAAAAGGGGAATATTTAGATTACATATATGTTATTAGAATAAAATTTTTTAAAGGACCATAGGATGTAACAACACAAACAGTGAACTCTTATAAACTATGGACTACATTAATAATAAAATTCTAATATTATTTCATCAATTGTAATATATGTGCCACACTAATGAAAGGTGTTAAGAGTGGAGAATATATGTGAACTTTGTATTTTCTACATGAAAATACATGATTTTTATGTAAACCTACAACTTCTCTAATTAAAAAAGTAACAAAAGATAAGCTCTTCATCAAAATAAAAAATGTTTGTGTATCAAAGAGCATTGGCAAGAAAGTAAAAGGACAACCTATATAGTGGGAGAAAATAATTGATTTTCTCAACTTATTAAAGTTTAATACCCAGAATATATAAAGACCATTTATAAGGCCAAAAGTAAAAGACAAACCATTCAACTGAATAATAGGCAAATGACTTGAATAGATATTTTTCCAAAGAGGACATTTAAGTAAATTTTAAGCATGTGAAAAGTAGCTCCACATTATTAGCCATTAGGAAAATGCAAACCAAAAGCATAAGAAATATCACTTTAAACCCACAAAGATGGCTATTGTTTTAAAAAATGAAAATAAGAAGTGTTGGAGAAAATGTAGAGAAATTGGAATTCTAGTTAATTTTTGTTAGGAATGTAAAATGGTAGAACCACTGAAGAAAACAATATGACAGCTCTTAAAAGAGTTCAAAATAGAATTACCATATGACCTGCCAATTCCACTTACAGGTATATACTCAAAGAAGAGAAAGACGGGGTCTCAAATAGAGAAGTATATGGGTTATGTAGTAATTCCTCTATAGTAAAAGCAAGGGTATCCCATAGTACCATGATCCTATATATTCCAGTGTGCTCATGATAAAATCCATTTTTCCAAGCTATGGTGTATGATTCATTTACCATCATTATAATATTAATTCCAAACTTGGAAACTATGTATATTCATATAAGTTTGAATATTTTTGCCGATTCTGATTGACCCATAAATGCATCCACATTTATGCCTGGTTCTGGATTCCTTCCAGTACTATACTTTGAAATGTTCTCTGAATATAACTTTCACAACTCTGTTCATTTGACAATTTTCAGATCTCCTACTTGGCAGCTGTTTTTAATCTAGCCAGTCCTTCAAAAACTGGGAAGCTCCTATCCCATACAGAAATGATTTACCTAACAGTCAGCCTCTTTTAAAAAATTTAAACTGCTACATTTTCTCAGTTGGTCTCACTTGATTGACTTACCTGTTTGATTGTAATTTTACTTTAAAGTAATGTAATTCAACCCTTCTTATAACACCTGATTGTGTAGATGTATGTGACACTGTATGTACTATAACTACTTTTGAATTAAAAAAAAATAAAACCAATTTGTATAAAATTACCTACCAGTTTTTTTTTTCTCCTTGGAATTTGGCATATGCTATCATAATAGAAACAGCATGATTACAAAGATAAAGGTCTGTATAGGTAGGAAAACAAAACAGAATAAAATATCACTGGAGACTGACATCCAGCTAACAACTCCCTCCATGTCCATAAACACCTCTGTCTTTTGGCTTACTGATAAAGAATCAGTAAAACTGTGTTCAGTCACTGTGCTTTCTAAGAAAATTATTTTGAGCAAATCACCTAAAGGAGCCAAAGCAAAAATAAGATTATTCTCACAACACGGTTGCCTCTCAAACCTGGAAGTGAAGTTAAAAATCTCTGAGTTAATATGGGAAAGAATCTTTCCACAAGTATTTGTACTCTCTGCTGATCCCTATATCATTTCCCACTCTACAATAATTTTATTTTAAGCACAGGATTGGTCCCATTATCCTGTCAGTCCTTGAAGACCCTAACTTTGCTCTTGGTTTTACTCTTCTATCCTTTTATTGGCTTGTATTGCTGCAATATAAAACAAATGTATTTGACTGATATAAAACAGCTCTTTTTACTTAAAGTGCTTCAGGGCCATTTAGACAAATGCCATCTTTTTGTGACTATTAAAATCTGCTCTTGGAAGATTTATAAAAGCCAGCTTGTCTCTCTCTTTCTATTACATAGATCTACACATGCATGCCAAATCCACTCACATGTGCACACACATACTCACATGTACAAAAGTTATACTTGGAAATTAAAATGCTTAAAACAGCAGGAATTTATTTTCTCACAGTTCTAGAGGTTAGAAGTCTGAAATCAAGGTGTTTCCAGGGCCATTCTTCTAAACATGTAGGAAAGAATTGTCCCTTGTCTCTTCTAACTTCTGGAGTTTGCCGGCAGTCCTCGGCATTCTTTGGCTTATAGATGCATCTCACTGCCAGCACTGTATTCACATGGTCTTTTTCCCAGTGTGTTTGTTATGTTCTCTCCTCTTCTTATACGGATGCTTGTCATATGGAATTAGGGCCTCACTAATACAGTTTGCCCTCATTTTAACTAATCACATCTTCAAAGACCCTATTTCCAAATAATGCCATTTCTTGTACTGGAAGTTAGGGTTTTGACACATATTTTTGTGTAACACAGTTCAATTTATGACATGGTTTTCCATGAAATATTTGTTAAATGAGTGTGTTATGGATCAAGATGTTCTTCCAACTAAAACATAGAAAACTCGCCTCTGACTTACAAGCTGTATTTGTTTTCTCTTGCTTGGTAACAAATTACTGCAAACTTAGTGGCTTAAAATAGCACACATTTCACAATTTCCATGGGGTAGAGTTTTGAGCACTGGTTAACTATGTCCTTAGGTCTAGGTTTCACAGGGCTGCAATTAAGTTGTGAGTGAAGTGGAGGGTCAAGTGTAGTTTCTTTTCTGTTAGCTTAAAGAGCAGAGCCTGGCATTAAATCTTGGCTCTAATCCACCCAGGAACACCAGCCAGAGGTAGTTGAAAGGGACACCTTCATGGAAAGGTTTGCCAAAGAGTGCCATCAACTGGCAGGCTGGGAAAGTGAAGGAGAAGAAAAAACTTTTTGGAATCTCTCTTGTCTGTATTCCCAGGCCTTCTTGGAACTGGTCAGCACCCCATTAATGAGTCCTTGACCCTGCTTTGATAACTTAAACAGTGCCATTTTAAAGAGTTAGAATAAGTTGAACCAAAAATCAAAGACAAGCATTGTAACAAAACCACTCAGCAGTAAAATCCTAGGCAGGAGAAAGAAATTGACAATTAGGGTAAACTTACCAACATAATCAGATGAAAAAAATATAAGCCATATTGAGAAACAGGAAGATACAGCCAAGACAAAGGAAAAAATTAAAAATCCTAATGAGACACAAGATTTAAACTAACTAATCAATGATATTCACACAAACCTCATAATCAATTCAAAGAGTTGAAGGAAAATATGGCTAAAGAGATGACAATAAAAAGACACTGGGGAAGTATAAAGAGAATTTGAAAGCTTACAAAGAAAAGTAACAGATCTTATGGGAATGAAAGATACAATGAGTGAGATTAAAAATACATTAGGAGCATATAACAGCAGATTTGAAATCACAGAAGAATGAATAAGTGAAGTAGAAGACAGAGCATCTGAACTTGAAAAGGCAGAAGAACAGACAGAGAAAAGAAAGAGAAAAAAATTAACAGGCTGCCATAGAACTGAATGAGGGCAAAGAGCACAAACATTCATGTTATGGGGGTACTGGAAGGAAAAAAGAACAAAAAAGTGGCAGAGAAATTTTTTGAAGAAATGATGGCTGAAAAGTTCCCAACCCTTATGAAAGGAGTATATATTAATATCCAAGAAGGAAAACATACTCCAAACAGAATAAATTTGAATAGACATACTCTGAGACACATACTATTCAGAAATTTAAATGACAGTAATAAAGAGAGAATTCAAAGCACTGAAAGAAAAGGAATTCATCACATATGAGGGATTCTCAAATAGACTAAATACCAATTTCTTATCCGAAACCATGGAGGCAAGAAGGTAGTGTTATGATATCTTTAAGGTATTGAAAGAAAAAAAATTGCTAGCCAAGAATTCTTTATCCATCAAAAGTCCTTTAAAAATGAGGGTGAGTTTAAAGTTTTTACAGATAAACAAAAACTGAGAGTTCTACACTGAAAGAGCAGATTTACAAGAGATATTAAAGGGACTGTTGAAACCTGAAAGTGAAAGACTAGAGAGGCTTGGAGAAGAGTGTAGAAATGGAGATTATTAATAATGGTAACTAAAAGGGTAAAAGGATAGACGATATGACATAGGAAAGCCAAAAGATAAAATGGTTGAAGTAAGTAATGCCTTTACAATAATAACATTGACAGTTCTTAGATTAAACTCCCCTATCAAATGACACAGCCTGGCAGATTGGATAAAAAAATATATATAAGCCATTTATATGCTTTCTCTAAGAGACTCACCTTATACCCAAGACTCTAGTAGCCTAAAAATGAAAGGTTGGAAAAAGATATTCTATGAAAACAGTAACCATAACCAAAATGAGCTGGAATACCTACATTAATATCAGACAAAATAGATTTTAAATGCTAAACTGTTATTAGAGTAAAAGAAGGACATCATATCTTAATAAAAGTGGCACTTCACCAAGAAGAAATACAAATCAAATATTTATGAACCTAACTAGGGTGCCACAAAATTCATGAGGCAAACACTGGCAAAACTGAAGGGAGAGATAGACATTGCTACAATAATAGTTGAAGCCTTCACTACATCACCACTCTTATCAGTGGGTAGAACACCTGGACAGAGGATCAATAAGGAAACAGAAAGCTTGAATGGCATGATAAAACAACTATATCTAAAATACATATATGGAATATTATATCCCCAAACAGCAGGCTATACATTATTCTTAAATGTTTATGGATCATTCTCCAAGATAGACCATAGGTTGGGTGGAAAAACAGTTTTCAATAAATTTGAAAAGATGGAAAATGTAGGAAGCACTTTTTCTAACCACAATAGAATGAATCTGGAAATCAATAACAGGTAGAAAAAGAGAAAATACACAACCATATGGAGATTAACAATAAACTTTTAAACAACCTATGGGTCGATGAAGAAATTGCAAAAGAAATCAGTAAATATAGCAAGATGAATAAAAATGAAAACACATCATATTTAAACCTATGGGATGCAGGGAAGAAAGTGCACAGAGAGAAGTTTGTAGACCTTAATATTTACACTAAAAAAGAAAAATGAGCTGAAATTGAAGATCTAACTTCACATCTGAAGAAACTAAAAAAAGAACAGCAAAATAATATCAAAACAAGCAAACAAGAAAGTAATAACAAAGATTAGAGCAAAAATAAATGATATTGAGAATAAAAAAAATAGAATCAACAAAAGCAAAATTTGGTTCTTTAAGAAGATCAACAAAATTGACAAACCCTTAGCTAGATTGACAAAGAAAAAAAGAGAGGAGATGTGAATAAATAAAATCAGAAATGAGAGGAGGGATATTACTACTGATTCCATAGTAATAAGAAAGATCATAAGAAGATACTATGAACAACTGTATGCCAACAAATTAGACAACTTAGATGAAATGGATCTACCCTAGAAACACACAAATTACCCACACTGATGTGAGAAGAAATAGAAGACCTTAACAAACAATTCACAAGTAAGGAGATTGAATCAGTTACCAAAAACCTCCTAAGAAAGAAAGTCAGGAATAGATGGCTTCACATGTAAATTTTACCAATCATTTCAAGAAGATTTAATATCACTTCTGCTCAAATGCCTCCAAAAAATTGAACAGGAGGGAACATTACTTAACTCATTCTATTAACCAATATCACCCAAATACCAAAGCCAGAAAAATATACTAAAAAAGAAAATTACAGACCATTCTCTCTAATGAATTATATATACAAAACTCTTCAACAAAAAATTTACAAATTGAATCCAACAGCACATTAAAAGAATTGTACACCGTGATCAGTGGGTTTTACCCCAGGTATGCAAGGGTGGTTCAATACAAGGAAACCCAGTACTGTAATACAATATATCAACAAATTGTAGGGAAAAATCACATGATCATCTCTATTGATGCAGAAAAAGCATTTGACAAAACCCAGCATCCATTTTTAATGAAAGTACCTTGAAAGATATTATTATATGGAAAGTTCCTCAACATGATAAGGGCATATATGAAAAACCCTCAGCCACATCATTCTCAATGGTGAAACACTGAATGCTTTACCTCTAAGATTGTGAACAAGATAACAATATTCACTGTTATCATTGTGATAGATGTTCTAGCAAGAAAAATTAGGCAAGAAAAAGAAATAAAAGGCATCCAAGTTGGAAAGAAAGAAGTAAAACTTTCACTATTTAGAAATGACATGATCCTTTATTTAGAACTTGCACTCATATTGAAAGGAAACTATTAGAGATACTAAATGAGTTCAACAAAGTGATGGGATACAGGAGCAACATGCAAAAATCAGTAGCATTTCTATAAACTAGAAATAAACTTTCAGAGGAGGAAATCAGGAATCATGTAATTTACAATAAAAATTAAAAGAATCAAATATCTAGGAATAAATTTAACCAGAGATGTAAATGATCTGTACTCAGAAAACAACAACATATTGCTAAAAAAATTGAAGAAGACCTAAAAAAATGGAAAGACATTCCTTGTTCATGGATTAGAAGATTAAATGTTAAAATGTCAAATCTACCCAAATTGATTTACAGATTCAATGAAATCACAGTAAAACTTTCAACTGCATACTTTGAAGAAATGGATAAGTAAATTACCAAATTTACTTGGCAGAGAAAGGGTCCCTGACTGGCAAAAATATCTCAAAACAGTACAAAGTTGGTAGACACATTTCCTGACTTTTAAAACATATTAAAAAGCTACACTGCTCAAAACAGCATAATATTAGCATAAAGATAGACATATAGACCAAAGGAATTGAATCAAGAGAAGTGTAGAAACTCTCACTTCTACAGTCAATTGATTTTTGACAAGGCTACCAAGCCAACTCAACTGGGACAGAATAGTCTCTTCAACAAAAGGTGTTGGGAGAACTGTTTATCCACATTCAAAAGAACAAAAGAGGAACCCTATCTCACACCTTATACAAAAATTAACTAAAAATGTTTCAAAGAGCTAAATATAAAAGTCAGGACCATGAAAATATTAAAAGAAAATGTAAGAAAACATCTTAAAGATCTTGTGGACAGAGGTGTTTCTTAGACATTACATTGAAAGCACAAGGAGTGAAATAAAAAAATAGATAAATGGGACCTTCTCAAAATTAAATGCAACACCTACTCTCCAGTTCATTGGACTCACCCAGGACAACTAATAAGGAGATGATGATGGACAATGACCATCCCAAGGAACAGAGAGAATCTGCAGCTGTAAGCAAGATAGTCCCATCCATCTGACACATGGGATCTAAGCCCCCTCTCAATTAGAAGTGAAATGAACAGCACCATACCAGAATCTTCAGGATTGGGGAATGAACCATGATTAGAGTAGACTTACTGTTATTCTACTATAGACTCATTGTGATTCTTGCAATGGAAGAACTTTTAACATTGATATGAAGGCAGTGGCCACTGGAGATTCTGAGACGAGGGAGAGGGAAAAATAGCTGTAATTTGGGGGTATTTTTGGGACGTGAGAATTGTCCTGAATGACATTGCAATGACGGATACAGACCATTATATATCTTGTAATAACTCACAAAAATGTGTGGGAGAGAGTATAAACTACAATGTAAATTTTAATCCATACTTAATGTCAATGCTCCAAAATGTGCTCATCTATTTTAACAAATATACCATACTAATGAAGGATGTTGTTAATGTGAGAAAATGTTGGAGGGCTAGGGACTGGGGCATATGGGAATCCCCTATATTTTTATGTAACATTTATGTTAATAATATCTTTAAAAAATTAAAAAGTATATTTTAAAAAATTAAATGCTTTTGCATTTCAAAGGACTTTTAAAACAGGTGAAATAAAAGTCTACTGAATGGGAGAAAATATTTGGAAACCACATATCTGATAAGGGTTTAATATCTATGATATAAAAGAGATACTACAACTCATTGACAAAAAGATAAATGATTCAGTTAAAAAGTGGGCAAAGATATGAATAGACATATTTCAAAGAGGAACTACAAATCACCAAAAAACACCTGAAAAGATGTTCAGAATCACTAGCTATTAGGGAAATGTAAATCAAAACTATGATGACATATCGTGTCACACCTATTAGAACGTTCACTGTTTAAAAAAAAAACAGAAAACTACAATGTTGTGGAGAAATAGGAGTGTTTACTCGCTGTTGGTGAGAATGTAGAATGGTGCAGCCATTGTGGAAGACTGTTTGGTATTTCCTCAGGAAGTTAAATATAGAGCTGCCATAAGCTCCAGGAATCCCACTCATAAGTATCCTCAGAAGAACTGAAAGTATCAACACAAACAGACATTTGCACACTGATATTCATAGTGCCATTATTCTCAATCACCAAATGATGGAAACAACACAGGTGACCATCAGCTGATGAATGGATAAACAAAATGTGGTATAGGCATATGATGGAATATTATTCAGTTGTGAGAAGAAATGAAGTTGTGATGAACATGAGAACATGAATGAAACTTGAGGATATTATGTTGAGTGAAACCAGACACAAAAGAACAAATATTGTATGATCTCACTAATATGAACTAAATATGATAAGGAAAGTCAAGAACTTAATAGCTAGAAGATCGATTACCAGAGGATAGAGAATGGGGAGCAGTGGCTTAATTTGTGCAGAATTTGTAATAAGGTTGATTGTAAAAACTTGGAATTGGATAGAGGTGATAGTAGCATATTAGAGTGAATATAATTAGCAGTGCCAATATGAGGGTATGATTATAGTTGAAAGGGAAATTTAAGGTTGTGTATGTCACTAGAAGAAAAGCTAAGGGTTGAAACTTCGGACTGTATAGCATAGTGAACCCAGTTGCAGACAATGAGTGTGTTTAATAGCACAAATATAAAAATGTCTTCAATGAAGCAGAACAAATGTATGTTATTATTAATAAATGTTAATAATAGGGTGTATCTAGGCTAATGTGAGCCTAAAGTAAACTAAGGACTGTAGTGAATAGTAACATATTAATATTTTTCCATGAGTTGTGAAAAAAGAGAAGGAATTATCAAGTGACAGAAACGAAACACAAAGTACTGTATATTGTTTGACTCCATTTATATAAAATGTAAATATAAATAAATTTAAAGAGATAGAATTATATTAGTAGATATGGCTGGCAGGGGATGGATAGAAGGATTGAAAAGTAAATAACTGCTAAATGGTGGGAGGTGGGGTATCTTTTTCGAATAATGAAAATGCCCTAATATTGATAGTGGTGATGAAAGCACAACTCTGTGATTATGTCAAGACTTTGGATGGATTATATGGTATATGAATATATATCAATACAATTGCTAAAAAATAAGAAAACAAAAAAATCTACTTTATAAATATTTCTTCTAGGCGATTTTTCTACATGGTCTCAGTTGATGAACATTTTAATAATGATTTCCAAATTAATCAGGCCTTAGATGATATTGATAGGTACAGATATAGATATAGAAACAAATGATGGAGATGAAGGTAGAGGTAGAGTTAGAGATAGAGATGTATAAATAGAGATGGAGAGCAATAGAAAGAGATATAGAAACAGAGAAAAATCTGAAAAGAATATAGTATAGGAAGAGATGGAAAACATGATTTATATTGATTTCAGAAGTAACCAGATATTGTAGGACTCAGACTCTACCATTTTCAAGTTATGAATTCTTTTTTCTTTTTTTCCTTCTGTAAAATTAAATAGTATCCACCAGACTTTTAAAGACCTGACACATTATAAACATAAAACATTATGTCTAATGCTTTATAATAGCTGTTTTAGTATCCGAGGGCTTCCATTAACAAAATACCACAAACTGGATGGCTTAAAATAACATAAATGTAATGTATCATAGTTCTAGAGCTAGAAATCTGGAAGTCAAGGTATGGGAAGGACCATGCTTCTTCTGAAATCTGTAGGAGGAGAATCATTCCTTACACCTTCTAGTTTCTGCAGATTACTGATAATCCTTAACATTCCTTAGTCCTAATGGTCTTCCTGGTGTCTATCTCTGCCAATTTTCTCTCCTTATAAGGGCTTACCCTAATCTAATTTGGCCTCCCTTAACTAATTACTCCTTGAAAAACTCTATTTCCAAATAATGTTCCATTCATAGGTGCCAGGCCTTAGGACTTGAACATATCTTTTGGATGGACACAATTCAAACCATATGTATAGCCAAAATATCTCTTGGTAACAAGTTGGATGTCTTAGTTTGAGCTTTTTTAAAAGCAGACTCTAAGGATTTAAGTACAGATAGTTTATTTTGTAGGTTCAGGAAGAAACCAGCAATGAAAGGGAAGGTCAAGACAACCAATATATAGCATGTTGTTAAGCTAGCTTCCAGAGGGGGTTACGTTACTCTGTGGTGAGAATGTAACAAAAAGTGCAAAGCACACACTCCAGAAGTATTTCACTTGACGATTGGAGAAAAGAAGTTTGTTTAAATACCAAAAGTCAGTAGAAGAAGGATGCTCCTGTGGAGAGTGGAGAATATTTTTGCCCCAGCATATCTTCTAAAGAGGTTCTTTTGTGGTTCCAGAAAAAGCCTTCAGGCAAAGCTTGTAGATTCTGGCAGTTGGAAATTGTAGGCAGCACACTGAAATGGTAATGTCTGAGCCATATGTGAAAGGCACTGATTAAATCAGTTATATTGTCCAATCTTCATTGGAGTGAGAACCTTAAAAATTGCTTCAAAAATAGAATTTGAAAACTTGTGATGTTTAATTCCATATATCAACTTGTCTAATTTGTAATGTCCAGTTGTTTCTTTCATCAAGTAGGCACTGGTCTGATTGTTACTGTGAAGGTGTTTTGTGTATTTAAATCATTAGTCAATTGATTGTAAATATGGTTGATTATATCTATAATCAACAAAGGAGGTTGCCAGCAAGAATGAGAAGAAATTTCTCATCCAATTAATGGGAGCTCTTAAACAGAGAACTACGGAATTCAGCAGTCAGAAAGAGGAATTTTTATCTATACTTCAACCAGCTTCTCCTGGGGAATTCAATATCACCACTGAGTTCTCAATTTGGGGCCTGCCCTAGAGAATTTGGATTTATCAATCCCCCCAATTGTGGAAGGCAATTCCTATAATATATTCTTCTGTGTATATTAGCTGATTCAATAAGAACAGGTTTGGTGTTAAGAAGGCATCAATATCTGACTTAGTGGTAGTGATTAAGTGGTCCTATCTTTGAATTTTGATCACTTCTATGATCATTTAAAAAAATGAATTTTGATCACTTCTATGGTTATTTTTAAAAAATCATAAAGTTTTGGGTAAAAAAGTTTTACCCTAAACTCAGGAATTGCTTCTAGGAATGGTCTACTTTTTCCCTAAATTAAAAAAAATTCAATTGGATTAAAATTTTCAACATTTTTGTCTAATACACCTGTGCTACCACCATTCTTACAAAAAGGTTTATCTGAATACTCTCCCCCATATGCTTGTAATGATGTTTATGTGATGTAATATCCAATATATCCTCTTCTATATCCTTTCTTTAAACATGAAGATGCTAGATTTACTAATAAAAGGACCAATAATTATAATAAAGTGTGAAAAACATTTTTAAAAACTGTGTTTCAGGTTGATAGCATGGATGTGAGATTAATCAAGGGAAGCAGGATTGCTTGGGTGTATAAGTAAAATCTGAAAGGGAAACATCTTAGATCAGATATTTCTAAAGCAATTAACAGGAGTTATTGTTGTAGTTTTGTTTTTGTGAGTTGTTCCCTTGCTTGCTTTTGTGTGCTTTTGTGCATTTCAATAAACTTTATCACTATTAGAGACTATTTAAATTTTATCTCTAACTATGTAGATAGATTGTAATGGCAGTGGGTTATTGATGAAAAGGTTAAATGAGTTTTGTCTCCTGTCCCATAGACATTATTTTAAAAATAGAGAAATATAACCTTTAGAAATTCTTGTGTAATTCCTACAGAAATAAATGAAGATGTGACAATATATTTACCACTTTCATTAATAATGGGAACAATTAGATGAACATTTTTCCACATATCATGTGTATAAGCCAACATATCTCTTGCCTTTGGCAGACTAGCAATGGAGAAGAATAAGCACATTTTAGCTTTATTCTCTTCTTGCCAGAAGGAATTTCACATCATTAACCAGAATAGATTCCTAAGTAAGAATATTATTAATGGACTTGGATCTCTTGCCATGGCCTATGATTTTAAGGATTCAGGCAGTTTAACGGATAAGGACTATGCCAGAGTGCTATATGGTCAAAAATTAAGAAAGCCTATCTGTGACACCATACTTAGTTTATTTTTGTAATTAAAGAAAAAGAATGGGTCAACTGAACTTGTCTCAATTAAAGAATCAGTTTAATTCAATTCTATTCAAGCAATATTAATTGGGAATTTTTATGTGCCTAGCACTCTGCTCAACACTCTAAATGAAGCACCATTGTTTGAACCTCTGTCCTTATTCTCCAGAAACCTACAGCTCATTTGGTGACAACAAAACATCAATATATAAAACAATTTGAGTTGCTCATGGAGCTGCTTTTAATCAGCCTAACACAGTAGCTGGAAGCATCTACTGAATTAGCTTTTTTCAGTCATAAGTTCAATCCCAAACCTAACATCATTGCCCTTGCTGATGTGGGTCTGGGCCAGGGGAAGCAAGAAGTTAACAAAATTTCTCCAATTTATTCTTGGCAATTTGATTTAACTGGCAGTTGTTACCTTTGTGTCCCATCTCCTGACAGGCAGATTTAGAGCCCTGAAATATCCAGCCAGGCTGCATGCCAGGGTGTCAGGACATAACTGCCCTGGCTTTCCCTACTGTAGTCCCAACCAATAGCAAACCAATTGACTTTTCACAGTCAAATCACAGTGCAGTAGCTTGAACTGCAATGACTGTTGAGTGTGTTAAAGAAGTGCTTCACTCCTTGAGACATTAAACTAAAAGACTTTGTTTTTGACCCAAACTTGGCAGTAAACAACATATTTCTCACCAAATTCAACAGAATGCATACAAATTAAAAATTGAAATGATGCATAATGTCAAATGAGTGCTATGCATACATTCATACACACAAAAATCCAAACCTCAAACCACCGATTGTGATAACTCAAAAATGGGTTATGTTTATTCAGAGGGCCGTTGGCTACCAGTTGCAACTATAAAAATGTGTTTGAGAATGTTCAAATATAATTGTGCATGGTTGGTTTATGCTTTTGCCTAGGGTGTGATGTTTATTTATGTGTGCTTGTGTTTGCAATAAGGGTAGGGATTTTTTTTTTTTTTTTTTTTTTTTTTTTTTTTGATATTGGGAAGTATTTCTCTTTTCTAATGGGTATCTTTGTTCCACGTGCATAACTCACTGATAAAATGATGATAAACCAATATATAATCTGTGGAATCGTTCGTCTTTTCCAAAATTAGGATTGGCTTTCTCAATTTATTGGACTATCATAAGAATTTAGGTACTAAAAATCTATGAACTGGAAGCATAGTTATTCAATATATAATTGTTGAGTAAATCATTGAGTAAAGATTTTTGCAACTGCATTCTCAACAAGTTTTGTGTCATGAATTACAACAGCCTACCCTGTTTTAATTCCTTGTCACTAATCTGATTTTCCTGAATTTTTCTGGTCTAGTCCTGAATTCATATAATTTTAAATTTTCCAATAAAATTAATTCAATAAATATGTAAATAAATACAGTTAGAATTATAGCTCTTAAAGCATTTAATATTAAGATATAAAAAAATTTTGAACCAATCTTTTACTTAGAATCATGGTCTGAATCTTGGTGATCATTTAGTTTATTATTTTTAGCTTTCATATACAATCACATTATTTCAAAGAATCTTTGCATTGATTGAGTAGGTTTTAGTTTCCTTGGGCTGCTGTAACAAATTATCATAAATTTGGTGCCTTAAAACATCATAAACTTATTGTCACAAGTTATAGTCTGAAATCAAGGTGCTGGCAGCACCACATCCCTTCAAAGATTCTAAGGAGCATTCTTCCTTACTTCTTCCAGCTTCTGGTGGTTCCAGGTGTCCCATAACTTGTGGTGCCTAATTACAACCTCTCCCTTTGCCTTTCTCTTATAAGGAGAACTGTCATTGAATTTAGGTCCCACCATAAATCTAAGAATTTATCACTTCAAGATCCTTAATTACATCTACAAAGACACTTTTTTCCAAATAAATTTTCATGTTCACAGGTTACAGGTAGACGTCTATATCCTCTGGGAAGCCACAATTCAACCCACTACAGGCAGTGGAGATCAGAAAGTAATAGCTATTTTATTGCAGGAAGAAATTTTACTTAGTAACAATAAAATGAGTTATGGTAGTAAATTTAGGAAATGTCTATAGGTCATCAAAGCTATGAGAAGAAATGAGGGGAAAAACACTATGGAGAGGGAAATAATATGTTTGATTCTTTCAACCACTAGAGTGAGGTGACTCAAGGGTGCATAAGGTTTGGATATATGCAACAATAGGGCTAACAGTCTTTGTGTGAAGGACTACTACTAATTATGAAGGTTATAAGAGCCCTCCCCACTTTCTGATCATGGTAATATAATGACAAAAAGAAAAGAAAATACATTGTAGTTAGAGGCAAAGCAACACATGGTTTAGTTATCTTAAAAATGGAAGAAAATCTAGAGATGAGTTTCAGAGGAGTGTATTCAGCAAAGTGTACGATCACAATGGGATAACTTTGAATAATGATTTTACTATCAAATCAAATAAGTGATGGATTTTCCACTGACTTGGTTTTATTCATTAGAAAGGAAATAAATACTTATGGATCTATGTCATCTCATCGGTTCTGTCTGATAATAGGAAGAAAAACTTAGAGGAAGATAATTAAATAAATATGAAAATGTTGAACACTAACAGGTTTTCACAAATTTAACACAACCTCTCATCTCAAGAATAAACCATGTTTAGAGAAATTAAGAGACTTGCAAAAACATTCATAAATCTTCCTCTACATCGTGATTTAATTGAGATAAGGCTAATTTCACTAAAGGACATGCCTTTTATAAATGGAGTTGGAACAATCAAACATTTTTGGATATTTAACTCTAAGCTTGTCCCTGTAGTTACAATCCTGTCTCTTCTGTTAACCTAGAAGGTAGACTAGATTCTCAATGGATTTCTAGTTCCTGGTTCTACCTAAGGATTTTTAGATATTTCCCCAAGGAGGTACTGTGAGAAAGAATAAAATAAATTTGTTTTGAAATGTTGGACTGGATCAAAAAATTTCATGGAAATCAGTAAAAGGACAAGAGAATTAGAACAACATTGTTTCTTTTATCTCATGATATAAAACATTTTGAGAATAAAGTGGTCTAAATCTTTACAAAATAATTTGTTAACAATTATATGAGAGACTCTGTCCCTGACCTGTAGATTATGAGCTAAATTCTTATACTAGTGAGATGAAGTGAGAAAGCCAATCCTAATCTGATTAAACCTTTAACCCATAGATTATGCCATACTAATATAGACAAGTCAGAATCAGTCATGTTATTATTTTTGTGTGGGTAAAAATCAAATTTTTCACAATACATACCAATATTTGTAAAATGATATATAAATATATATGCATATATGTGCATTTGCTTACATAAATGTTATTTTTTAATATATATATATATATATTTTAAAAGGTGCTTAGATTACCTAGATATTACACAGAAATGACAGGGATTCCCATGTTCTCCACCTCTGACACCTCCCACAACATCCCACACAAACATCCTTCATCAGTGTGGCACATCATCCGCAATGGATATACACATCCTGGGGCCTTGCCACCAAACATAGACCACAGCTCACATCATAGACCACAGTCTCTCCCACACAGTTCTGCATGGTATATGCTGATGTAAAATGGCCTACAGCTGTCGCCGAAATGACATTCAGGACAACCCCAA
>JAKSZT010038599.1:2617714-2648568 GCA_026826555.1 Tolypeutes matacus
TTTTTTTTTTTTTTTTTAAGGTGCTTGGATTACCTAAATATTACATGGAAACTACAGGGATTCCCATGTTCCCCACCTCCCACAACATCCCACACAAACATCTCCCACAAGTGTGGCCCACCACCCTCAATGGACCTACACATCCTGGGGCCTTGCCACCAACCATAGACCACAGTTCACATTGTAGACCACACTCTCTCCCACACAGTTCTGAATGGTGTGTGCGATTTAAAACAGCCTACATCCATCGCCACAACGGCACTCAGGACAACCCCCAAGTCCTGAAAAAGCCCCTGTATTTCAACTGCACATCCCCTCTCTGCCCCGAAAGTGTCCAGTGGCCACCGGCTCCACCTCACTGTTATAATTTCTTCCATTGCTAGAATGGAATGGAATATGTGTACAACAGAATATCATTGAGTCCACTCTAGTCCATAGTTCTTCCCCCAATCCTGAGGGGACTGGGATGGTGATGACCTCTCTACCTCCAAGTGAGAGAGGGTTTATATCCAATGGATATGGTGGGTGGGATGATCCTGCCTGCAGCTGCAGGCCGTCTCCATCCCGGGGCTGGCTGTTACCCATCGTTGTCTCCTCGCCAGGTGACTTGGATGAGTCCATTGAGCTGTAGGGTAGGAGTTGCAGCTCCACCGAGATTCCACACACACCTGGCACATAGGTAGGCCAGAGGCTCCAGTCTCTGGAAGTATACTTAAAAACTCCAGCATCACATATAGGTTTGAATAGAAGGGACTGATGAACCATGTGCAGGGAGGAGTTATCTGAGTCCAACTCTGTCACTCTCAGGAGCACAGATTCCAAAACAAAGCCCACTGATAAGGCATCAGTCTCTGGGGCTATCCCCCCTTATATAGGACCTGGGTGTCTCCAGAGCCCACAGGAGCCCCTCTGTGTGGGGTGGTATGCACTTTTGTGTTCTATGAGATCCTACTGAGATGTGCGTAAGTGTTACCTCTGGGATGACCTCCTGACTCTCTTTGAAGTCTCTTAGCCACTTGAATTCATTTGTCTTTACCTTTTCCCCCTTTTATTCAAGGTCTTTTCCCAGTCGTGTTGCCAGTTGGCACTTGGTATTAATCTCTCATTGTCAGGGAGGCTTATCCCCGGGAGTCATGTCCCACATGGGGAGGAGGGTAATGCATTCATATGCTGAGTTTGGCTTAGGGAGAGCCCACATTTGAGCAACAAGGAGACTCTCAGGTGGCAACCCTTAGGCACCCCATAACAGTAGGCTAAGTTTCAGTTTCAAGAGCAAAGACTCATAAGGATAGTCATCAATAACAAGAACTCATCAGTGGGCCATCCTCTTTTGACAGACACTGTCCCTGCACTCAGAAGACTGTTGCTGCTCCCTTGGAGAATGTGGCAGAGCTCTCCAGGCTGGGAATTCAGATTCCCTCATTTATTGAGTGATTGTCCACCCACCATGACCATGCCCCATCCTTTGATCATTTGAACAATTTTTTATATCTTTCATGTATTTTCAGATGAACTTGCTCCCATGAATCGCCCCTCCCAGGCACCCCCCACCAATAATCCCCTGCAGCACCCATTGTAACCCTTCTGTGATCTAAATCTTCCATGAACATGTAGTCCATATAATAATCGAATACACTTAATAGGAAAAAGAAACAACAATGATATACTTAAATGCAAGAGACAAAAACAAGGAAACTCAGGAAAAACAAACAAACAATCAAACAAAAAGCAAAATAAAACAAAATATAATTAGCGATTGGGACATTAAAAAAATGGGAAAAGAAAAAAAGAAATGCCTATAAAAAAATTATTTTTTTCCTTGTATCACTGTGTTATCAGATGTCCGGTGTGCTGTGACACCTTCCCCCTCTCAATCCCCAGTGTCTCCCAAATTTTCATTTAATTTTCAAAAAAGTTTTAGGTCACATCAAAGTCATACACGGAATACCAGAGACTCCCAGATACCAAGCCAAACCCCCCTTTCCCACCCCATATTAAAACCTTTTTTTTTTGGATGTTAACATTGTTATAACTGTTATACTGATAGCAAAATATAGCAACTAAACATTGTCAATGGTTTACAGCATAGTTTACATTTTAAACGATACAGTTTAATAAGTTTTGGTGATATTTACCATGTCCTGTGTCCATTACTGTAAGGTAATGAAAAACCTTTCCCATGACCACTAAATACCCTCTGTTTGTTCTTTTCTGTTCCTACCTCCCCCTCCCCCTGGGGCATATGACACTCTCCTCTCTTGACTCATGGAAGGACAAGATTCATAGTTACATACCTTGGGTATTCCAACCTGACCTTCCTAATCTACCCACCTGTGAACCCTGCAACACCTCACTCAGTAATATCACTACTCATCTGTCCTGTCCTTCAATATGCAACTATACTCTATCCCTTTACCATAGATTATGTCCATACAGATAATGGCTCACAGCCTACTCTTCTCTTTCTCTCCCTTGTTAACCTATCTTTCAGACAATGGTTCTGAGAGAGTGCTCACTTTCCTCAGTTCAAATCAGTGAGGTCATATACTGTTCATCCTTCAGGGTCTGGCTTGCTTCACTCAACTTAAGGTCTTCAAGATTCATCCACGTTATTCCAGGTGTTAGCACTTTATTCCTTCTTACAGCTGAGTAATATTCCATTGTATGTATGTACCACATTTTGCTTATCCATTCATCTGTTGATGGGGAACCGGGGCTGATTCCAACTTTTGGAAACGGTGAACAATGCCGCTATGAACATTGGTGTGCATATATCTGTTTGTGTCTTTGCTTTCAGTTCTTCTGGTTATATACCCAGCAGTGGAATTGCTGGATCATATGGAAGATCTATTGTTAGTTTTCTGAAGAACCACCAAACTGTCCTCCACAGTGGCTGGACCATACCACAGTCCCACCAGCAGTGGATGAGGGTTCCTATTCTTCCACATCCTCTCCAATATTAGTGTCTGTTGTTTTTTTAATAGCTGCCATTCTGATGGGTATAAGATGGTATCTCCTTGTAGTTTTGATTTGCATTTCCCTGATAGCAAGCGATGTTGAGCATTTTTTTCATGTGCTTTTTAGCCATTTGTATTTCTTCCTTAGAAAAGTGTCTTTTCAGGTCACTTGCCCTTTTTTTAAATGGGTTGTTTGTCTTTTAATTTTCAAGGTGTAGAATTTCTTTATATGTGCTGGATATTAGGCGCCTATCAGATATATGTTTGCCAAATATTTTCTCCCATTGGGTAGGCCGCCTTTTTATTTTCTTAATAACATTCTTTGAGGTGCAGAAATTTTTAATTATGGTGAGATCCCATTTATCTATTTTTTCTCTTGCTGCTCGTGCTTTGGCTGTGAAGTTCATGAAACCATTTCCTATTACAAGATCCTGTAGATGCTTCCTTACATTATTTACCAAGGTCTTTATGGTTTTGTCTTTTATATTTAGATCTTAGATCCATCTTGAGTTGATTTTTGTATAAGATGTGAGATGGTATTCTTCTCTCATTCTTTTGGATATGGATATCCAGTTCTCCAAGCACGTATTGTTAAAGATGCCATTCTCTCCCAACTGAGTGTGCTTCGTGGCCTTGCCAAATATCAGATAACTGTGTATGCAAGGATCAGAACTCTCAATTTGGTTCCATTGGTCAGTAGGTCTATCCTTTTGCCAATACCACACAGTTTTGATCACTGTAGCTTTGTAGTATGTTTTAAAGTCAGGTAGTGTGATTCCTCCAACTTTATTTTTCTTTTTCAATATGTCTTTGGCAATTCGGGGCCTCTTGCCTCTCCAAATATATTTTGTGGTTAGTTTTTCCAGTTCCTTAAAAAATACAGTGTTGACTTTTATTGGGATTGCATTAATCTGTACATTAGTTTGGGTAGGATAGACATGTTGATGATGTTTAGTCTCCTACCCCTGAACAGGGAATATTTTCCCATTTATTTAAGTCTTCTTTGATTTCCTTTAACAGTGTTGTGTAATTTTCTGTATATAAGTCCTTTACATCTTTAGTTAAATTTATTCCTAGGTATTTGATTCTTTTGTTTACTATTTTAAATGTTATTTTTTGCCTGATTTCCTCCTCAGTTTGCTCATTATTGGTGTACAGAAATGCTACTGATTTTTGAGCATTGATCTTATAGCCTGCAACATTACTGAACTCCTTTATAAGTTCTAGAAGCCTTGTTGTAGATTTCTCAGAGCTTTCTATGTATAGGATCAAGTCATCTGCAAATAATGAAATTTTACTTCTTTTCTAATCTGGATGCCTTTTATGTCCTTTTCTTGCCTCAGTGCTCATGCAAGTACTTCTAAGATAATGTTAAATAGGAGCGGTGATAGTGGGCATCCTTGTCTTGTTCCCGATCTCAGAGGGAAGGCTTTTAGGATTTCACCATTTAAAATGATGTTAGCTTTGGGTTTTTCATATATACCCTTTATCATATTCAGAAAGTTTCCATCTATTCCTATCTTTTGTAGTGTTTTTATGAGGAAAGAGTGCTGTATTTTGCCAAAAGCTTTTTCTGCATCTATAGGGATGATCATGTGATTTTTTTTCTTTCAATCTGTTTATATGGTGTATTACATTGATTGATTTTCTTATATTGAACCATCCTTGCATACCTGGGATGAAACCCACTTGGTCATGGTGTATAATCCTTTTGATATGTTGTTGAATGTGATTAGCAATATTTTGTTGAGGATTTTAGCATCTAGGTTCACTAGAGAAATTGGTCTGTAATTTTCCTTTCTTGTGGTATCTTTATTTGGTTTTGGTATTAGGGAAATGTTGGCATCATATAATGATTTAGGCAATATTCCTTCTACTTTTATTTTTTGGAAGAGCTTAAGTAGAATTGGTGTTAGCTCTTTCCAGTATGTTTGGTAGAATTCAGCTGTGAAGCCATCTGGTCCTGGACTCTTCTTAGTTGGGAGGTTTTTGATGACAGAGTCAATCTCTTTACTTGTAATTGGACTGTTGAGTTCATTTATTTTTTCTTTCATCAATGTAGGATGTTTGTGAGTTTCTAGAAACTTGTCCATTTCCTCTAAATTATCATTCTTGTTGGCATATAATTTTTCAAAGTATCCTCTTATGATAGTCTTTATTTCTTTTGGGTCAGTAGTGATATCCCCTTGCTCATTCCTTATTTTATGTATTTGCATCTGTTCTCTCTTTTACTTTGTTTGTCTGGCTAGGGGTTTGTCAATTTTATTGATATTCTCAAAGAACCAGCTTTTGGTTTTGTTTATTGTTTCCAGTGCTTTCTTATTCTCTATTTCATTTAGTTCTGCTCTAATCTCTGTTATTTTCTTCTTTCTACTTCCTTTAGGTTTAGTTTGTTGTTGTTTTTCCAGTTCCTCCAAGTGTGCAGTTAGGTCTTCAATTTTAGCTCTTTCTTCTTTTTTAATATATGAATTTATGGCTATGAACTTCTCTCTCAGGACTGCTTTCGCTGCATCCCATAGGTTTTGATATGTTGTGTTGTTGTTTTCATTAGTTTCAGTAGTTACTGATTTCTTTTGAAATTTCCTTTGACCCACTGTTTGTCTAAGAGTGTGTTGTTTAACTTCCATATCCTTGTGCCTAACCTGTTTCTCTGGCTCTCAGTGATTTCCATTTTTATTCCATTGTGGTCAGAGAAATTACTTTGTATAATCTCAATCTTTCTGAATTAATTGAGAGTTGTTCTGTGGTCTAGCATGTAATCTATTTTGGATTATGATCCATGTGCACTCGAGAAGAATGTAAATCCTGCTGTATTTGGGTGTAGTGTTCTGTACATGTCTATTAAGTCCAGATCCTCTAATGTATTTTGAGTGCCTTTGTTTCTTTATTGATTCTCCATCTAGATGTTCTGTCTAATGATGATAATGGTGTATTGAAGTCCCCTGCTGTAATTGTAGAAGCATTTATTTCTCCTCTTAGTTTTTCCAGAGTTTGCCGCACTTATTTTGTGGCACCCTGATTAGGTGTGTAAATGTTGATGATTTTTCTCTCTTCTTGAGAGATTACTCCTTTTACTAATATGTAGTGCCCATCTTTGTCTTTTACAATAGTTTTGCATTTAAAGTATATTTTGTCTGATATTAGAATAGCTACTCCTGCCCTTTTTTGGCAATTGTTAGCTTATATAATGGTTTTCCAGCCATTCACTTTCAGCCTCCTTGAATCCCTGGGTCTAAGGTGGGTTTCTTGTAGACAGCATATAGTTGGATCATATATTCTTATCCATTCTGCCAATCTGTGTCTCTTGATTGGTGAATTTAATCCATTAACATTCAGTGTTATTACTCGTAATGAATTTCTTACTTCAGCCATTTTTCCTTTGGGTTAATGTATGTCATATATTGCTTTTTACTCTTTTTGTCTTTTCAGTTGTTTTTAAACTCTCCTCCAACTCTCCTTTGTTTTTTCCTTTCAACTTGTAGAGATTCCTTTAGTATTTCTTGAAGTGTAGGTTTCTTATTGACATACTCTCTTAATTTCTGTTTATCTTTGATTATTTTGAACTCTCCATCATTTTTGAATGCCAGTTTTGCTGGATAGAGAATTCGTGACTGGAAGTTTTTTTGTTTTAGTATTTTGAGTATGTCATACCACTGTCTTCTTGCCTCCATGGTTACAGCTGAGAAATCAGCATTTAATCTTATTGTGCTTCCCTCGTATGTGATGGTTCTCTTTTCTCTTGCTGCCTTGAGTATTTTCTCTTTGTCTTGCGCATTGGACATTTTGACAAATATATGTCTTGGAGTTGGCTTGTTGGGATTTATACTATTTGGGGTGCGCTGTGCTTCCTGGATGTACACATCCATCTCTTTCAATAGGGTTGGGAAGTTTTCATCCATTATTTCCTTCAACATTCCTTCTGTTCCCTTTCCCTTCTCTTCTCCTTCTGGGATGCCCATAATGCATATGTTTTTGTGTTTTGTGTTATCGGTTAATTCCCTGAGTCCCTGCTAGATTTTTTCTATCTTTTTTTCTATCTGTTCTACTATCTCTTTGATTTCAGCTGTATTGTCTTTCATTTCACTAATTCTTTCCTCTGCCTGTTCAAATCTGCATTTATGTGAATCCAGTGTCTTTTTTATTTCTTGGATTGTGCCATTGTTCACCATCATATCCATTATCTTTTTAGGCATGTTTGCAATTTCTTCAGTATGTTCTCCCAGTGTCTTCTTTATATCCTTAATCTCTTCTTTCACTTCTTTAACTTGGTCCATGATATTTGTTTGGATAGCTCTGATTAGTTGTTTGATGTTCTGCATCACTTCCTGGTTTTTAATTTGTTCATTGGACTGGTCCATGTTTTCCTGTTTCTTAGTGTCATTTGTATTTTTTTGTTGCCCTCTGGTCATCATATTATCTTGATGGGTTTGTTCAGTTGATTAGCTTTTCTTTATGCTCTAGAGTTTTATTTAGCTGGTGGCTCTGCATGTGTGTTAAGTTTTCTCTTTGGCACTTTTTCTTCTTATTTTATTTTCTTACTTCTTTCTATATTCCCTTGAAGGCAAATGATTAGGGCCAGAGTAATCAAAAGATGTAAGGAAGGCAAAGGATAATAGTAATATTGATAAATGTTAGAAGACTGGCCAAATAGGACTTAATGAAATGAATATTTAACTTGTGTAGGCAGTGTAGAGTAATAGGAAAAAAGTGGAGTTCCCACAATGGACTGGTAAAACAAATAGAGGAATATATATATAGTGATTTAGAAGGCTAGAATTATGAAGAGAGAGAGCAATAGTGAAGAAAGGGCTGAAAGAAAAGAGTTAATACTCATAAAAAAAAGAAGAAAACAAAATAGATGGAATAGAAATTGACACCCTTAAGTTGTGGGCATATGAAAAAATGTTGTATGTAAGAGCCACAACAGAAAGCATAAGGCAGAAAGATGAAGGAAGAATAAGTGACAGTTTGGAATACAAAATCTGGTATAGACAGAGAGTGGGAAATTACTGAAG
This sequence comes from Tolypeutes matacus, assembly GCA_026826555.1. NCBI lineage: Eukaryota > Metazoa > Chordata > Mammalia > Cingulata > Chlamyphoridae > Tolypeutes > Tolypeutes matacus. The sequence goes on from JAKSZT010038599.1 coordinate 2,625,687, forward strand.
AAGAAGCACAGAAAAGAAAAGACAAGCTAGCAGCACCTAATTTTAAAAAATGAAGGAAAAAAGAAAGGGTGGAAGAAAGAGGAAAGAAAAGCAAGAGACAAGAAATAAACAGAGAAAAACCAAAGAATCACACAGGCAAGCAGTCAAACAGAACTAAGGAGGATCAATGATTCCCCTAGGGTCCACGTGGATCCTCTCTGCCTGCTTGTGTTTATCAATCAATTTCCCCTCAGGGTTCTATATGTAGGTCCTGAAACAGCTTTTAGGTATTAAACTAAATTGAAAAGAATTTATTTTTCATTTACTTAAGTACCTTCTCTCTTTTTTTTTTTTTTTTTTTGGCTAAATATAAGACCCAAAATAAGTCCTCCTCTAGACCACCTCCCTCACACAGGGGACCCTAGCTGGGCTCGTGGAAATTAATCAAGCATGTGCCACTTCCTGGACTCCTCAGGGTAGCTGGAACTCTGATGTTAGTCAGTGCAGAATGCTAAAGACGGCTGATCCGCCCCTTCTGGAGTCGAGCCCCAGCATCACCGGGTTGCTTTGTAAATCAGGTTGACTCAGCAGATTCGCCACTCCTCTCAACCTGGTGCTACTTCAAGTATGCTTATCTGCTCCCCAAAGCTATGAGGCAGTCCAGGCAGCCAAATGGATGGCAAAAAAAAAAAAAAAAAAAATTCCCTTCCTTGTCCTCCAACAGAACCCTCCCTCTTTTGGAGAGTGCCCCCTCTTCCTGGCTCCGTGGCTGCCCGGGGCTTATCCCTGGGCAGCTAAGCAAATCAACTCCCTTCCCGAACAGAATCACCCCTCCCCTCCACCGGGTGCCAATTCACTCCGGCTGTTCTGTTCACCCAAGGTCCAAGGGGCTCCAGGCAGCCAAATCCCCAGAAAATAAAACTCTCTCACCCCTTTAGCAGAGGCCCCCTCGGAGACCACACCCTCCCACTGGGCCCTGGCACCTGGTTGCCAAGCCCTGGGGCACGTGGCTCCAACTGGCCGTTTTTTTGTGTTTTTTTTCCCTAACCGTGGGTCTCAGCCATCCGTGCCAACCACCACCGGCAGGCTTAAAACTCACGAATCTCTCCCGTTCTGTCCACACTGATGATCTGTACAGATGGATGTCCCAAGCTTCTCATTCCACATGCACACAACACAGATCCCCGGGCAGGACCCTGTCCACAATCTGCCTTGCTCTGGGAGCTTGTAGTGTGTGCCCTCCTACACTAACGCCATCTTGGCCCTTCTCCCAGTCATATTATTGTCACGAAAAAATTTAAAAAATAAATTTTGATAAACTTGTATAGATTACTAATTGCTAAGAAAGCATGTTATAGCATAATTCCTGTTTAAAAGAACTTAAATTATTTAATTCACGTATACAAATAAAAAGAGAAAATCCATCAGGCAAAAGCAGTATGTAATCATGACTTCGAAGTCCTCAGCAAGTTAAATAACAAACTTTATTTGATTTTGGAAATATTGTTTAAATTTGGTTTCCTTTATGTTCTCCTTTTGAAAATAAAGACTTTATAGTCTTATTAGTCAACTTAATTTCAGGCACAGAAACAGTTCATGAGGAATTTTCCCTTCTAAAGTTTTCCTTTTTAAACTGAGTACTAAAACATTGCCCTGTTATTGTTTGGTGTTATTAAATTAAATGCATTAATTCATTTCTGCATATAATCTCATACACAATCTTGATTGCAGGCAAGAAGTCAGTCTCCTATGTTGAAGACACTAGATAAAGAACTAGGGGAAATTATGATTAGATGTTGTATAACTCATCTGTTATCTGAACATTAATGGTATCTGCACTGCTCAGGACACAGAATAATGAATTATTGGTAAAGGAATAGCCTGCATAGTAAGGTACATACACAATGTGAAAACAAGCCAAGAAAATAGAATGAAATATTGCTATAAGAGTAAAACACAAATGCAGATTTTTAAAGTAAAATTTGCACATATATCTCAGAGAAACAAAGCATTTCCCTTCATAAATTAAGCATAATTGGTTAAAACATATTAAATGGGATGTTTGTTGATTTCAATTTTTTCCAACAATTATCAAGAACTGACTATTACCATGAACTGTTCTAAGTGCTTTTAAATTACTAACTTACAAATTGCTTAAATAACGCTATGGAGTAAGAAATTTATTACCCCCATTTCACAGACAAGGCTACTGAAAAACTAAGAGAGAAATAAATTTTCCCAAAGTTTGCACAGATAGCACATGACAGAGCAGAGAGAGTGTGACAAAGGAGAGGAAATGAGAAACACATTTGAGAAACACATTTGTGGGAGAGATTGGGGAATGGGATTCTAATTTCTTCTGCTTTCCTACATTCATGAAAAAGCAGATCAACTGAACTAATAAATTAAATAGGTTTCTCATTATCTTGCAGATTTTTGTGTGTTTTTAATGCACTTCATTTTAAAAAATGAGCCAGGCCAAAATCAAGTGTCATAAATGCATACCTAGTATAAACATCTTAGAATAGTATCTTATCATTTTATATGTACCAGACACCTTTTAGAAATGGAAACAAAAGTAATTTACCTGATCAGATACCTGGTAAAATATGTGCCATATAGCATTACATTAAATAAAAATATTAAAATTCTCTCAAGGATATTTATTATCAGACACTATTTTTAAGAGTTTTAAGTCAATTTCTTCTATAGTTACTTTATCTTTACGGCACTGCTTTGAAGTAAACAATGAAGGTTGTTCATACTCATTTAAGAAATGAAATACAAACTTAGAGAGGGTAAGTGGCTTCCCCAAATGATGTAAAACAAAACAAAAGAAAAAAAGAGTTCAAATTCACAACTTTTGACTACATATTTAATCCAATTTCTGTTATACTTGATACTTCTGAGGGATAATTTTTTTGTATGCTTTCAACCATAGAACCCAATATAACAACTTGCTTTCAGTAGTCTGCATACATATTTGGAAAATTTATCATGTAATAAGTACTTATTCAAAGAAAGGAACAATGCAAGGATATTATACTGTGAATTATGATTTAGGATCTGGAAAAAAAATTATGGACACTGGAGTAGATAATTTCCTCAGGGGAAAACTGAAGGTTTTAACAATTATTGAACTATATATAAAATTGTTGACAATAATCTTGTACTTTTTCCCCAAATTATGATGAAAATTGTGGAAAAGTAATCATTTGTATCTGGGTATTAAATACTTGTACATATATTGACTTGACAAATACAGTACCAGAAAACAAATCCACAGCCATTTATACACAACATATATATGATTCTCACCCTACTTCCCAATGCTGTAATATTACACAGAACCTTATAAAAGTGTTCTTAGAACAGATATATTATTGTTCTAGGACAATTTGTGTTTAAATTTCCTAATGTGCTTGTGCTTAAATAATTTAACAAGCAGCATAAAACTCAAGATTATATTGGAGATCCAATAGATGTTAATCTCACCCTTCCATTTGTAATGAATAACAGATAAAAAATTTCACTAATGAAAATGATTGAGATTAGTCCAGAAAAGCTGGGACAGACCTTCCCAATAACTAAGCTGGTTTTAAACACTGTTAATCTGATGAGACTTGTGAGAGTTTACTTAAAATTCTGTCCCCCATTTATCTAATACTCAAGGGTAAAATACCTACTAAAACTTCTTTTTTAATATAATTCATTTTTCCTTTTTTTTTTTTGTCTTTTGGTTTTAACCAAGAAAAATAGTTTTCAGTTTGAATAAACAAGAAATGGTCCATCAATTTGATTTTTTAAAAACAATTTTTTGAAGTATATCATTCATACATGAACATACATAAACAGTACGTGTCCAGTAAACATTGTGAACTTACAAAACAAACATTCATAATATCATACAGGGCTCTCACACATCACCCCACCACAAATACTTCACATTGTTATGAAACATTTGTTAAGAAATTATGAAAGAGCATCATCAAAGTATTACTGCTAACTATAGTCCATATCTTACTCCCCTATACTTTTTTTTAAGGATTTATTTATTTATTTACTTACTTACTTTTATTCATTTTTACCCCCTCCAGTCCATTTTTGCTGTTTTTGTGTCCATGTGTTGGGCAACTCTCTATGTCCGCTCCCTGCCCTCACTTCTCATCCTTCTCCTCTTGTCTTCACTGGTATTTGATCCTCGGAACCTCCAATGTGGGAGAGAGGCATTCTACCACCAGCGCCACCTTAATTCCTGGTTTTTCTGGAACATCTTGTCTTGGCTCTCCCTTGTGTCACTCTCCTGTTACATCATCATCTTGCTGCATGGCCCGCATACCTTCTATAGATTTCTTTTTTTAATTTTTATTGGGAGGTCCTGGGGATTGAACCCATGTCTCTCTATATGGGAAACAGATGCTCAACCATTTGAGCCACGTCTGTCCCCCTGCTATGTATCTTAATACTGACCAAAGATACTTAGAGTTACAGTCATTTCCCATACAGGATGGTCACATAATAAATCAGGCTTAGTTTATCACCAACATTCTAAAAACCAGACCGAGGGAGAAAAACTAGGTCTGGGGACACATGCATGGTTTCTAATATAGCAAATATTTAGCCTACCCTGATTATCACAAAATCAGGGCACTGAGAAAATTCGAATCAATTTGATTTTTTAGTACTTTGTAAGCATCACAGGTTGAGTTGATAATTATAACAAGATCCTGCTCAGTGACTTTGTTGAGAATCCCATTTGAGATTTACAATAACATAACATGAGCATCCTGTGCATGTTTGATTCCCTGGGTGACTATTCAATGATAATAGATATTTTAAAATCAATAAGAATTTAGAATCAGAGCATCAAGTTGGTTCTTAAATCCTCAAGTCAGTGAACCTAGTGTCTAACATGTAGTAAGCAAAGAAGTATGATTAGAGTCATTATATTGAAATGCATTTTGTTATCCAAATTGGACAAATGGGAAACAGGAATATTTTATAACTCATCCAAATTCACAAATTCTAGTTAAGGGAACTAAACACAGGTTTCACAGGCTGAGCTGCCTGTGAAAATATTTTGTGAACATTATGCAGTTCACAAAACCACTAACAATTTATTTTAATCTCCTGTAACATTCATGAAGTTTTTTGAGTAGATAGTGTAGATTCAGGATAACACTTTTCAAACTTGAGAGTTCCTGAAATTTTCTGGGGAAAAAAATGCATGAATTTAGAGTTGCTGCAGTTTTAGGGATGTAATATATTTTCTTCTATAGGTGAATTTGGTATATAGGATATGGACTGATCTACACTAAAGAAAATGTTCATTCATTAATTACAAACCCACTGTAGCTCTTTGAAAAGTCAGGTACATAATACTAAAACATCCTTTGAATCCTGGTCGAAACACTCCAGCCCTGTTCAAGGGCTAGTCTTCTGGATATCATTGATAGAGTTCAATATCTTCATCAGTTATACCTTCTCTCTATTAGGTCTTCTACGTCTTTATCTCTATCAGATCTTCTAAACCAGTACAAATGTTTAAGCAAATCTTATTTAAAAACAAAACAAAACAAATCAAAGCACTTAGCAAAGAAAAAACACAAAATTTCTTCCTTGAATCTGTATCCTCCCTCTAAGTTTCGTGTTGTCTCTCCCTTTTTTAGTCACTCTTACTGACATTTTAACTTAAAGCCACTGTATTCATTTCTCTTTCTATTCTTTTTTAATTTTCTTACTCTTTTAATTCTCAACTTAATTCAGTCTGGCCCCTCTCCCTACCATACTACTGAAACTCCTTTGTCAAAAGTCACCACTGTCCACCTGATTAACAAACTGGTAGACATTTTAGTTGTTACTGTAGTTCATTGCTCCATGTGACAGGGTTGACTCCTCACAATAGTTTTTATTTTTTATAGTTGACATTGGGCTGTCTTAGTGATCCTTCCCCTCTGGAAGTTACTTTTCAAGCTTCTGGAGGTTCTCCGTTTCCCCTATTCATTCTTCAAATTGTTAATATTCTTTTGTTTCTTCTCATTCTGTACAATTTTACTAGACAAACGTTTATGCTTATAGTTTTGACTACCTACATAACTCTACTCAATATAGTTATTTGGATAGAAATGAAAATACCTCTTCTTTATGCTCATTAATATCATTAATACTAATAACCCAGTTACAATTTATTTTACCTATAATATGTACTAGAAAATATGTTAAATTTTATATATAATTATTCCCTCTTATTTCTACAATACAATGCACCAACGGCTTTAATTTTTTAATATACATTTAAAAATTTTTTTAAAGATACTTAGGAAACAAATGTTAAAAATGTAGAGGATTCCCATATACCCCACTCCTTACACTTTCCTTGCTTTCCCACATTAACAACTTCCTTCATTAGTGTGGTACATTTGTTACAATTGATGAACACATATTAGAGCATTGCTGTTAAGGGTGGATTATAGTTTACATTATAGATTAATCTCTCTCACGCACAATTTTGTAAGTTGTGACATGATATATAATGGACTGTATCTGTCATTGCAATGTCATTCAGGAAAATTCCAATGTCCCAAATATGCCCCCATATAATACCTATTTTTCCCTCTCCCTCCCTTTAGAACCTCTCGTGGCCACTGCCCCTATGTCAATGATAAATGTTCTTCCATTTATAGAGTAACAATACGTCTATATTAGAATAAAAATAAGTCTACTGTAGTCCATCTTTCTTTCCCCAATCCTGAGGATTCTGGGATGGTGATGCCCACTCCACCTCTAATTGAGAGGGGCCTTAGATCACATGGAGTGGATGGATGGGACTATCTTCCTTGCAGTTGTAGACTTTCTATACCTTGGGGTGATCATTGTCCATCATTATTTCCTTGAATTTTTACATATTTATATCTGTTTCTAGGTTCTTTTTCCACACAATAGTTTCTCTACATTTTTGCTGAAAATAGCATTTTTATTTTGACAATTTTCAGCTCTTACTACAGGCAGATATCCAGTATGGCAAGGTCACCAAAAGTACAATTTGTTTCATGATATTCTTTTATACCTACTTCTTCCTTATTTTCTCCTTTTACAACTTTGATCATACCTAGATTCTGTGTATTGTGGTTGTTAAGGGTATAGGCTTGGGGGTAATCCTATTCCAATTTGAAAAATGGAACTGCTATTTCTTAGTTGTAAACTTAGGCAGGTTACTAAAATTCTGAGTCTTTCAGTTTCCTCACATGTACAGCTAGGAGAGTAAACACAGCATCCTATAAGGTTACAATATGTATTAAATTTGATATTTCTGGCAAAAAAAATAAAAAAAATTCAGTGAAGCCCTCATTATAATATCTCAAAACATTAACTTTCATTAATATATAATGTCTCATTCTTTTTTTTCCTAACTATACTGCAATTGATATTTGGATTTATTCTTTCCCTAAGGGGAATATGAATTTTCCCTTAGGCTATTGTGAATATCAGCTTACATCCCTGTTTTCACTCTCTTTGAGTATATTCTCAGAAGTATGATTGTCAGGTCAAATGGTAATTCTATATTTAACTTTTTGAGGAATTGCCATATTGCTGTCCTGCTAACAATGCACTGGAGTTCCACGTTCTCTGCATCGTTTCCAAAATTTTTAAATTTTTCTTCTTTTTTATTTTCTTTTTTTATTTTCCTGTTGTTTTAATATTTGCCATCTCTTCAACTTCTTGGTAATTTCTTTTGATGAAATAAAAGTTTTTAACTGAGAGGAAATCAAGTTTATCTATCATTTTTTAGTTGCTTGTGCTTTTGTTGTCATATTTAAGAATCCATTGCTGAATCCCAGGTCACGAAAATTTGTCCCTAAGTTTTCATCTAAGCATTTTATAAATTTAGCTCTTATATTTAGGTGTTTGGGCCATTTTGAGTTGCATTTTATATATGACATGAGGTAGGGGTCTAAATTCATTCTTCGGCATGGGAAAGTTTTCCTAACACCATTTGTTGAAGGGACCATTTTTTCTCCTACTGCATGTACTTAGCACCCTTGTCAAAAATCAATTGTTGGACACAACTCTGTCCCCATCCCAACTCCTGACAGGGCAGGAGGAGGGATAATACACCCTCAGCCTCTTCAGCTCATGCAGTCACATTTGGCCTGCACAGACTAGACTGGAGGGCAAAACTGTGGATATATCTCCACCCCCAATAGACTAGGAAGGGAGAAGTGTTTCCTCAAACTTTCTGGACAACTGAAGGTGTTTTTGCCTACAGTGACTTGAGTATTGAGAAATTCTGTGGTTTCATCTCTACCCCTGAAAGGATAGAAGGGAGAGTGCTCCCTTAGCTTCTCTGGGAAACTGCAGGAATTTTGGCCTGCATGAACTAGATCATTGTACCTATCTGGGGTTCCATTACCACCCCTGCCAGGAAAAGGGACAGTGTTCTTCCACCATCTCAGGGCAACTAAAGCCACTTTTGGCCTGCACAGACTAAATTGCTGGGCACAACAGAGGCTCCATTCCCACTCCTGGCAGGGGAGGAGGAACTGTGGAGATTCATCAATCTCTCTGGGCAACTAAATATGGTCTTGGCCTGCATGGCTTGGATTACTGCACACAGCTGCAAATCTGTCCCTATTCCTGGGAGGGGAAAAAGGTGGAAGAAGCTTCTTTGGTTCCTGGGGCAATGCCAGCAACTTCAGACTCCACAGTGTACAGTACCAACTGCATCCTCAGCTCCTATTCCACAACCAGCAAGGGAGAAAGGTCAAGGAAGAGATGAAGAAAGAGCTGAAAAAATTCAAAATGTCTAAACATGAGCCACTATAAAGTTTCAATTTAAGTCGAACCTAGTGTCAAAGGGGAACAGTAGTGCAAAGCCAATCAAATAGAAAGCTCTAGACTAAACAGATAAAAGGGGCCAAGAATTAATACATGTAGTAAATCAGATGCTGAGACACCCACAAAAATTACAATCCATACCAAGAAACAGGAAGATATGACCAAGTCAATGGAACAAACTAAGCCTCCAGATGACATAAAATAGTTGAGACAACTAATCATAAATGTTCAAACAAATCTCTTTAATAAATTCAATGAGATAGCTAAAGAGATTAAAGACATCAAGAAGAAACTGAGTGAGCACAATGAATTTTAAGGCATATATAGAAAAATAGCAGATCTTATGGTAATGAAAGTCATAATAAATGAAATTAAAAATACACTGGTGGCATATAACAGCAGATTTGAATAGTCAGAAGAAAGGATCAGTGACCTTGATGACAGGACCACTGAACATGAATGTAAGAAAGAACACATGAAGAAAAAAAAAAAGGAAAAATTGAACAGGGTCTCAGGGAACTAAATGACAGCAAGAGATATGTAAGCATATGTGTCATGGATTCCCCAGAAGAAGGAAAAGGGACAGAAGGAATATTTGAGGAAATATTATAGAAAATATCCCAACCTTCCTGAAGGACATTTATATCAGTATCCAAGAAACACAACATACTCCCATATGAATAAATCTGAACAGACCTACTCTGAAACACATGCTAATCAAAATGTCAAATGCCAAAGATAAAGAGAGTATCCTGAGAGCAGCAGTAGAAAAGAGATTGATCACATACAAGGGATACCCAATAGGATTAAGTGCTAATTTTTCAACAGAAACCATGGAGGCAAGAAGGAAGTGGTATATTTTTAAGATACTGAAAAAGGAAAACTGCCAGCCAAGAACTTTAAATCAGGAAAAATTGTCTTTCAAAAATGAGGATGAGTTTAGAATACTCAGATAAACAGAAACTGAGAGAGTTTGTAACCAAGAGACCAGGTTGGCAGGAAATACTAAAGGGAGTACTATAGCCTGAAAAGAAAAGACAGGAGAGAAAGGCATGGAAGAGAGTCTACAAATAAATATTATATCAGTAAAAGTAAATAAAAGTGTAAAAAGTGTGGTAAAACAAGATATAACAGATAAAACCCAAAGATCAAAATTGGTGAAAAACTGCCTTTACAGTAATAACATTTGTGGCAGCTTGGTATTGTTTATGAATTCCAAAAATCGATATTGGATTGTGTTTGTAAACTGGTGTATTCCTCTGGGCATATTAGATTTTATTAAATTAAGGTTTCACTTTTACTTAATTAAATTTTGATTAGGGCTTTGATTTGGCCATGCCAGTAGGACATTGAGTCTGTGCCCCTTAGTGGGCAAGGACTCACAGAGAAAATGACACTGCAGAGGAGAGAGTTTAGTTTTGATGCTGGCCAGGAAATAAATACACAGAGAAGCAGAATACAGAGGAAGAAAGACATCTCATTAGACATGGCAGTGGCCCCAGGAAGTGAGATCAGCCTGATAATCTACAGCTGACACTGTGAAGAGAACTGAACAGCTAAGCCCAGAAGTAAACCAGCCCTAGGGGGAGAGACAAGCCTTATACCAGCCTACAGGTGAGACTGGAAGAAGTGGGGCCCATGGAGCCTTAAGAGGAAGAAGGAATGCTGAACCCTTGCAAATATTGACAGCCATCTTGCTCTAGCTGCAATATACTTAAGTCAGATGAAATAGACTTTAAAAGCAAAGTTCTTATTTGAGAAAATGAAGGTCATTATATACTAATAAAATGGGCAATTCTCCAGAAAGAAATAAAAATCATAAATGTATATGCACCTAACCAGGATGCTCCAAATTACATGAGACAAGCACTGGCAGCACTGGTAAAACTGAAGGGAGAAATAGATGTCTCTACAATAATAGTTGGAGACTTCAATATACCACTCTCAGCATTGGATAGATCATATCAGCAGAAGATCAATAATGAAACAAAAACTTGAATAATATGATGAAAGAACTAAACCTGATAGACATATACAGTTCATTGCACTCAGAAACAGCAGTGAATACATTCTTCTCAAATGTTCATTGATCTTTCTCCAGGATAGACCATATGTTGAGTCCCAAAGAAGATCTCAATAAATTTTAAAAGATCATATTTATGCAAATCACTTTTTTCCAATTATAAGGGAATACAGTTGGAATTCAACAACATGCAGAAAAGGGAAAATCCATAAATATATGGAGATTAAACAAAACACTCTTAAATAATCAGTGGGTCAAAGAATACATTGCAAGAGAAATCAATAAATATATTGAAACAAATGAAAATGAGAACACAACTCATCAGAACCTATGGAATGCAGTGAAAGCAGTCCTGAGAGGAAAATTTATAGCCCTCATTGCTAACATTAAAAAAGAAGAGAGAGCTAAAATCAATGCCCTAACTCCACAGCTGGAGGAGCCAGAATAATTATAGCAAACTATGCACAAAGGAAACAGAAGGAATGAAATAACAAAGATTAGAGCAGAAATAAATGAAATTGAGAACTACAACAACAAAAATAAAGGAACTTAAAAAAAAAAAGAAAAATTGCTTCTTCAGGAAGATCAACAAAATTGAAAAACCTTTAGCCAGATGGACAAAGGAAAGAAGAGAGAAGATAGAAATAAATAAAATCAGAAATGAAAATGGGGACATTACCATGTATTTTTTAACATCATGTCATTATTTTATCTTAACAATATAAAAAATTTCAGTCACCATCATGAATATTACTTTAAAATGATATATATTTTAAAAGGCTTTAAAAACATTTTTAAACCTAGCATTTGAAAATAATGCATTAAGTGAGTTTTCTGTACAGTAACACATTCATGTGATAAGTGTATGAATTTACAACCATACATAATATATATGTATATATTTATATAAAAAAATAAAGTTGGCCAGAAATTAAGGCCAATAATTCAAAGAAGATTTAATATCAGTCTTACTCAAACTTTTTCAAACAAGTGAAAAGGAAGGAACGCCACCAAACCCATTCTATGAAGCCAGAATGACCCTAATACCTAAGCCAGATAAAGACATTTTGAAAAACAGAAAATTATAGACCCATTTCCCTAATGAATACGAATGCAAAAATCCTCAAAAAAATACTCAGTAATTGAATCCAACAACACATTGAAAGAACTGTTTATCATGATCAAGTGGATTTTACCCCAATTATGCAAGGTTGGTTCAACACAAGAAAATCAATCACCATACTACACCACAAAAAATCAAAGAAGAAAAAGCACATGATCATCTAAATTGAAGCAAAATAGTCATTTGACAAAATCCAGCATCTTTTCTTGCTAAAAGAACACTCCAAAAGATAGGAAACAAAGGAAACTTTCTCAACATGATAAAAGGCCTATATGAAAAACCCACAGCTAACATTGTACTAAATGGTGAAAGATTGAAAAGCTTTCCCATGGAGATTGGGAAGAAGACAAGGATGCCCACAGTCACCACTGTTGTTCAGTATTGTGCTAGAGATTCTAGCTAGAGCAATCAGGCAAGAAAAAGAAATAAAAGGTGTCCAAATTAGAATGGAAGAAGCAAAACTTTCAATATTCATACATGATATGACCCTATATCTAGAAAATCCCCCAAACATATACAACAAAACTACTGGAGCTAATAAACAAATTCAGCAGAATGGCAGGATACAAGGTAATATGCAAAAATCAGTAGTGTTACTATACACTATTAATGAACAATCTGAAGAGGAAGTCAGAAAAGAAATTCCATTTACAATAGCAACAAAAAGAATAAAATATTTAGGAGTAAACTTATCCAAGGATGTAAAGCACTTGTATCCAGTAAACTACAATGCATTGCTAAAAGAAATCAAAGAACCCCTAAATAAATGGAAGAACATTCCATGTTCATGGATGGGAAGTCCAAATTTCATTAAGAGGTCAATACTACCCAAATTGATATACAGATTCAATGCAATCCCAATAAAACTTCCAACATCATTCTTTAAAAAAATGGAAAACCCAATTATCACATTTATTTGGGAGGGGTAGGAGGCCCCAAAAAGTTAGGAACATCTTAAAAAGAAGGAACAAAGTTGGAGAACTCTCACTTCTAGACTTTAATTCATTTTACCTAGGTACTATGTTAAAAACAGCATGGTACTGGCATAAAGTTAGACATATAGACCAATAGAACCAAACTGATGGTTTAGAAAAAGATCCTCATATCTATGTCAAGTGATTTTCACCAAGTCTGTCAAATCCACCCAGCTGTGCCAGAACAGTCTATTTAGCAAATGTTGCTGGGACAACTGGATATCCATAACCAAAAGAAAGAAGGAGGACCCCTTCCTCACACGTAATAAAAAATTAATTCAAAAGGGACTAAAGACATAAATATAGAATTGAGAAACATAAAACTCCTAGGAGAAAATACTGGAAAGCATCTTCAAGATGTGGTGGTAGGTGGGAGTCTCTTGAACCTTACACTGAAAGCAAGAGCAATGAAAGAAAAAATGGGTAAATGGGACGTCCTCAAACTTATTTTGTGCTTCAAATGAGCACCCTCTAAGAAGATGGAAAGGTAACCCCCTCAATGGGAGAACATATTTGGGTACCACATATCTGATAAGGGTTTGATTTCCATGCTATATAAAGAGATCATACAACTCAACAGTAAAAGCAAACAATCCAGTTAAAGAATAGGTAAAAGACTTAAATAGACAATTCTGCCAAAGGGAAATACTGTACAAATGGTTAAAAAGCACATGAAAAAATATTCAACACCCCCTGCTATTACTGAAATGCAGATCAAAACTATAATGAAATATCATCTCACATTTCATAGATTTGCCATTATTTTAAAAAAGAAACAAACAAAAACCAGAAAGCAAATATGGGAGAGGATGTGGAGAAAGAGGAAAATTCCTTCACTGTTGGTGAAAATGTAGAATGGTGCAGCCTCTGTGGAAGACAGTCTGGCAGTTCCTCAGTAAGCTAAATATAGAACCGCTGTATCATCTGGAAATCCCTCTTAAGAGGACTACATCCAGAAGAACTGAAAACAGTGATATGAATAGACATTTGAACATAGATGTTCTCTTGGTCATGGTGTACAATATTTTAATATGTCATTGGATTTTATTTCTTAGAAATTTGTAAAGGATTTCTGTATCTATATTCATAAGGGATATTAGTGTAATTTTTTTCTTGTTTTGATGTATTTAATAGGCTTTAGTTTGATGATAGAGTAATTTCTATCCTCAAAGAATGAATTAGGTAGGAAGTGTACCCTCTTCTTAAATTTTTTGATAAAGTTTGAGAAGAATTATTATTTTTTTCTTTAAATGTTTGATAGAGTAACAGTGATGCCATCCAGTCCTGGATATATATTTTTTTGTGAGAGTTTTTATTATTGATTCAACTTCTGTACTTGTTATAGGTTTGTTGGTATTTTCTATTTCTTCTTGAGTCACTTTGGGTAACTGGGATATATGTTGTAAATATACATATTTACATTATATCATATAAATATGCATATATATGCATTTGTATACATACACACATCTTCTCTCTAAATATTATATATGCATTAAATATATATATATATCTTATTCCATTTCGTTTTAAAGATATTATCATTTTCTCTTGTTAGTCTTATATGCACAGAAATAAAAATGAAGAAATGGAAATCCCCACTAGTCTTCAATTTCTCATCTTATATGATGAAATAGCCCTTTAATTTTACAGGATAATAAATCCTTCTTGAGTTTTACCCAATTCCCCCAGCTTCCAATAGGACAATCGCCCATCAATCACCTCTGAATACTTTTTTTTTCAAAATTATGTTACATTGTACTTGCAAAATTAAAATATTTTTTATGTCTGACATCATTAATTTAGAATATTGATGTAAAATATATCACATAAGCCAAGTTGCCTAGTACTTATATATGTTAAGATATATTAAGGCAGATTGTGTTTGAACAACAAAAATGCTAAATGCAGTTTCTGAGCTATTAAATATTTTGCTTCCTTTCCTTTACGTTTTACGTTTAGAACTAATCAATTGCCACCAAACATTTATTGAAAACAAAATCAAGAAAAATAAATTTACAAATTGCTTTAATATCAAAAGTGGTGCTTTGCATTTTGTATTTTAGTAAACTAAGCAAATTTCTGCTATTATATTCTTCACTTACTATCAACATCCTAATCAGTATTTCAGAACCTCATTCAGGCTTGTAGCTTTTACAAACAAATTTCAGTTTAAATATTGAACCTCAGGACGACCTATGATGTATAAGAAGAAAGTAAGTGATTTTAAATTGTAGGAGAGTCTCTGATTGCTGGACAAACACCATTTAGCCAAGGATTGAAAGGCATCAACCATTAAAACAATAAGTCCATTAGTAATTATCTCCTGTTGTGCTACAGCAGAGTTCTTAAGGGATAATACAGAAGGCTGGCATCTAAATAGAACTCAGTCATTTTCTGTTAACTCTTATTTCTCTGGTATTTAAAGAGCTATAGTTCCCATTTAGCCAGATTTTTTTCTCATACTCTAAATCTTAATAGATATGCAGATTGGTGATCCTAAGGCGTTAAAAGGTTTTAAAATGCCTTCTGACTCACCAAGGACTATATATTCTATGATGATAGATTTAAAGTATTTCTTTATATTAGGTACATTTTGTTGTTTCCAATTTCTTGAAAATTAATGACACATGAATGGTTTGTGTGGCATCAACATTACCCAGAAAATGCCTTCATCTTAAATTTCCTGTACCCCAAATATTGTGAATGAATAGATGTTGGATATGCATGCCTATGGAAGTGATTTGTCCTTATGTATTTTTCTGTAACAAGAAAAATGAATGATAGTGTTGCATTCTCTTATTCTCTTAGAAAATTATAAATTTCTTTAGTTTTCCAAATATTAAATTTGCTGAATGAATCAATCTCAGTGGCATGAAATGAATCAAATCTATTTTTCCTTTTTTCTATTACAATTCCATAAGAACCATAATATCAGATACAAAAATTATTTGGTAAATCTCATTTCCCACTGAGTTGGGTTCTATGGAATTGTAAGTAGAATACTGCCTTTGAAAAACCTGATAAGTTTATGCAGAGAGAGCATTAAGCTCATAAATACAATGTTGACGAATCCAGCCTTTACAAAGGTATTTATAGTTCTTTGCCAAGATTTTATTTATTTCTTGAATCATGCAATGCATTTCATTAGATGCTAATAAGTATCCTAATAATAATCTATTTGAAAATTCTCATTTTATGTTTATTTATTTACTTACTTCTTACTTACTTATTTATTCCTTTATTTATTGATTGATTTTATTTTTAAAGAAGGTTTAGATTACATAAATGTTAGATAAAAAATATGGGGGAATTCTATATACCCCACCCCTTTCCCCTCCCACACTTTCCCTCATTAGCAACATCTTTCTTTAGTGTGGTTCGTTTGTTAGTACTGATGAACACATATTGAAACATTGCTATTAACCATGGACTATAGTTTACATTATAGTTTATAATAATTTGCCACACACAATTTTATAGGTTTTGACAAAATTTCTAATGGCCTTTGTCCATCATTGTAATGTCATGCCAGACAAGTCCAATGTCCCTAAAATGTTCCATGTTATACCTATTCTTCCTTTTCCTTCCCTTCAGGACCTCTGGTAGTCTCTGCCTTTATATTAATGATATAAGTTCTTCCATTGCTAGAAAATAATGTGTATAATAAAATAATAATAGAATAAATAATGTCTACTTTAGTCCATTGTTCTTTCCCCAGTCTTGAGGATTTTGGGATGATGATACCCACTCTGTTTCTGATTGAGAGAGGACGTAGATCCCATGGGGCAGATGGATGGAGCTGTCTTACTTGCAGTTGTAGATACTCTCTGTTTTTTAGGATGGGTGTTGTCCATTTTCAACCTTTTGTTAGCTGTCCTAATGAGTTCAATGAACTCATTTTAGAGTTGAAACAATAGAAGGAAAAGAGGTAAAATTATTTGATCAAGTGCAAGTGGCAGAACTAGAATCCGTATCTCTTACATCCCAGCTCAGTGATTACTCTAACAGGTCTTATAAATAATGTTTATAATTAGTGAACATAAAACAGAGTGTAAATTTTCACTTGAAAAGCTTAAGAAGACTTGGCAAAATACAGTAGTAGAAATTTATGAAGCCCTTAAAATATGCTTCTTTCTATTTCTCCCATTAAAGGGATTTTAAAAGGTAGATGGCGCTTCCATTCTATCTTAATATTTTTCTTACCCAAATATCCAAGTTCGTAAATGTAAACACATCTAATGACTTGATTCCTCATCATTCTTTTATATGATACAGGGATTACTGAGAATCAGTAATGCTAACTAACATCATTTCCCAGTTTTTTTCAAGCTCATTAAGGAGTAAATAATGATATACCTACTTACAATGGAAGAAATGTGCTGTCAGACATTAATTGTTCCAACAACATTCAACTAGAAAGTGCTAGAAATTGGATGTTAACCTATATTTCAAATCCTTTCAAGACACTTCTCATTTTAATACAGTATACCTGTTTCTATGATTTGTCTACATGGGCACATGAGGTATCACCAGGAATATAAGATTTCTAGAACCAATAGAGGCATTTGTCTTTTATTATTGTATGTTAAAGTTTAAAAATATTTGCACTGTCCTAAATCCTTGGCTTTATTTTATGAATAAAATTTGCACATTGCACCTTGGTTCGTGGCAACTCCATCCTTCCAGTTGTCCAGGTTAAAATTTTATAGCTGTCATTGATCCCTTCTTTATTTTTACCACCCACATCCATTCTATCAGGAAATCCTCTTGTCAGTACCTTCAAAATACATTCATTATCCAATCACCTCTCACATCCTTCATTATTATGACAGTTATATGAAAGAACATCATCTTTCAAATGGGTAATCGCAACAATCTCCCGTCTTTTATCTGGTTTCTCTGCTTCAAAACTTGCCCACATGAGGTCTATTCCTAAAATATCCAACAAAGTGATTATTTTAAATAATAATTTCTATAATATTTCTCCTTACTTCAATCCCTCCAACAACTTTTCATCTCACTCCAAATAAAAAGTACAAAATCTTAGCTTGGCATATATATCTCCACATAATCTGCATTCCTTCTTTCCTCAACCACAGACAGATAGACAATCACTCACACATTTCTGACCTCATCTCCCTCATACTTCTGCCCCAATCCTTAAACCATCCTCAATTTTTTCTCAAATTAACCTGAAACAATATTTCGATCTCAGGGGTATTAAAACTTAAGGCTCCTTGTAGGTGAAATTCTTTCCCTCCAGTTGAATGCATTGCTAGTTCCTTCATCTCCTTCAGGTGTTTGGAAATAAGAACTTATCAGTGTTGTTTTCTTTAATTACCCAATTTAACACTGAAATCAATTATCTAGCTTGGGTCTTCCAGAAAAGTGCTTCATGAATTATGTATATTGGAGTATCAACTCTTTTAATTTCCTAGTTCTGTGCAGAATGGTACATTTGTAAAATAAAGTAGAAATATGGTAATGTCAAATTGCTATAAGTGTTTCTAAGCACTTACTGTCCTGTTCCGTATTTATTGTGGATTAGTGCTAGTATGTAGAACAGCACTGTGTCTCTTAAACTTGTGCATACATATTAGCTGGGGATTACATTAAAAAGCAGTTTCTGTTTTAGTAGGTATGGGTAAAGACCTGAGATTGTGTATTACTAACAAGTTCTTAGATGATGCTATTTCCTTTCATACTAAAAACAGGAATGACTAGAAAACAGAGTCTGCTGCATGATTAAAGGGTCAAGAATTTATTTGGGAAGTCTAAGCCCAGGGAATTTTGGGTATGAAACAAGGGATGTGAAATAATTGAAAAAAAAGAATGAGATATGATCCTTTACAACACTCACTGTAGGGAGTGGAAGGAATCAGCAAGCTGCTCTCAGGGCACCAACTTTTTCATTAAAGGGTATAAGGAAGAAATGAACCTTGAGACAGAGAAAGAAAGAGGGATTATCTTCAAAGCTGGTTAATTCTCATCCTGTGGAGAACTATAACCTTCATCCCTTGGGGTAGCATCATCTGATCCTTATGTGATATCTCAGAATTCCAGAGCCCTCACCAGCTGATGGGAGCTAATATATACAAGACCAAAAGTGGGCGGGAGAACCTGAAATAGGTAAGGTGCTGACTAAGAAAAAGAGATAAAGGAGTGGAATCTAAGGCATTCAGTGTTATGCCCAGTACAAACCCAAGCAAATAAATTATTTAGCATACTTCCAAGCTATATTTTCTTCTATTATATGTATCATCATCTATATGATACACATTACTTGTTTGTTCTATATTATTTTCTTCTATTATTAAAATGTATGGTAATTAGGTGCAAAGATTGTGTTTTGTTCATCTAGGCCCAAATAATGCCCAATGCATGGTAGTTGCTAAGTAACTCTGGCAAGTAAATAAATGAGTGAGTCACTAATAAGTATCTGTATAAAGAGATTAACTCCAAAATAGAACAGTTAAAATGACTATTCTTTAATCTTAGTTATATAAGTTTTCCCTATGGTGAAGCATTTTAGCATGCCAATTCTTCAAGTCAATGAGTTGCATGGAATGTGGCCTGATGAAAGCTTCGGGATTAGCATTTCATTAACTATTGCAGTTTAGCTAGCCAAAGCTATTTGCTGGGTTTGTATTTGAAAAATTTGTAACAAATTATTGAGCCTTTCAAAAAATAAGGCCTCCCAACTTAGAGAAAGTGTAAAATTCTGACATAAATGAATTAAATCTATTTTACTCAACTTTGAGTATATTTTCCTGTGATTTAAAGTTTTTTCAATTATTTAAATAATATTAAGTATTGAGTTAACTATTTTCATGCCCTTTTATATGGATTTTTATAAATAATAATATTTTTTATTAATTTCAGGTATAATTTTAAATCATTCTTTACATAAGCCTACAAAATATTTTCTTTACAAAAGAGATATAAGAAGATTTTAAAATAACTTATTGGGCCATTTAAAGCACCTAGGTTTGCATATTGAAAGTATTTATTTGTGTACTTGACATTGTAGCTTTATAATAATAAGTCTATGAATTTCCTTTTCATTTTGCCTAGTATCATATTTCACCAGTTTTTTTTTCATTTATACAATTTGTTTCCCAGTAAAAATAGTGACAGATGAATCACTTTAAATGTGCTCTATATTTTTAATCTTTATGATTAATATGTAACGTATTAAATTCCACATATAATTTGTTTTTTCAATATTCAGAATAGAGAATAAAAATCAGATGTCTTATTTCTACATTTTAAACACTTAAAAGCTGACAGAATTATTCATTATTACATTCATCCTTTACTGAAAGATCACCATATAAATATTACTACATAAATCACTACATGGTAGACTGAGACCATTTCCCTACTTACTCCTGACTTTATCAAAACAAAAGTTTACTGGCATTTAATAAATGTCATATATAAATAGATGTGCTTACTATTGTTAAGTAACAGAACTGGCTCAGAAGTAAACTATTTGTAGTGAAAATTATTCCATCTTGCTCTGGTTCTTCCATAACATACTGGTCAGTTATGTTTTTTTTTTTTTTTTTTTCCTTGCTAAGAGAAGGATATTTTGAAAAATGGCTATTATATCTTGGCTTTTAAAATATATATCTCGATTTTTATTATTATAACATATATAAAGCCTAAAAATTCCCTTTTTAACCACACTAACATATATAAGTCAGTGCTGTTAATTACATTCACAATGTTGTGCTGCCATATGTTATTAGAATAAAAATAAAACTTAGGAAGGTACAACACAAATGGTGAACCCAATTGTAAATGATGTTCTACAGTTAATAGTACAATTTTAAAAGTGTTTTTTCATGAATTGTAACAAATAAACCATACTAAATTGAGGTGTTAAAAATAGGGTGATATGTGGGAACTCTGTATTTTATGAACCATTATTCTGTAAACTTACAACTTCTCTAAAAACAGAATTAGCATATGACCCAGCAATCTCACCTCTAGATATATATCCAAAAGATTTGAAAGCAGGACTTGAACAAATATTTACACAATGATGTCCATAGCAACAGTATTTATAAGTGCCAACAGATGGAGGCAACCCAAGTGTCCATCAACCACTGAATGAACAAGTAAAATGTAGTATATACTGGTATTTATATACAACAGGATATTATTCAAACATAAAAAGGAATGAAGTGCTGATACATGTGATAACATGAATGAACCTTGAAGATATCATATTGAGTGAAATAAATCAGAAACAAAAGAACAATATTGTATGATCTCACTGATTAGCAATAATTTTAATAAACAAACTTATAGAGTTAGAATCAAGAATGTAGGTTACCAGGGGCTAGTTTGCAGTTAAGGAATGGCAAGTCAATACTTTTGTATTCCCTATTTACCTGTTATTTAGTGGTATGTTACCTAATATTTTCCAATATTTGTAGACTTTCCAGATATCATTCTGTTAGTCATTTCTAATTGAATTTCCTTGTGGTTTGACAATAAACATCATATTAATTGAATATTTTTAAAAAATTTAAGCTTTGTTTTATGGAAGAGAATATGGTATTACTTGGTAAGTGTCCCTTGTGCTTCTTAAAAGTATGCAAATTCTGCTGTTATTGGATAGAGTATCTATAAAATGTCAATTAGGACAAGTTGGTTTATAGTTTGTCATTAAAATTCTTATGATTTTCTGTTTATTTTAATAAATTTCGAGAACAAGGTGTTGAAATCTATTAATAATTATGAATTTGTCTATTCTTTCAGTTCTGTCAGATTTTGCGTCAGGTAATTTGAATCTCTGGTATTAAATGCATAGAAGATATGAGCTATTACATTATTACTTTTCTCTTAAAAGTCAGTTATTTTCTTAAAATGGATTGAAAATGAAGAAATATATATATTTTATTTTATATTCACCCACATATTTAACATTTCCATTAAACTTCATTCCCTATTGTAGGTAAAGATTCCTTCTGGAATCATTTTCCTTTACCTTGGATGACTTATCACAATATTTCTGGTAGTGCAGACAATGCATTCAACTGAAAAGGCCTGTATTTTCACTTTTTTAAAAAAAAAATTTTCCTGCATAGACAATTATTTGATGTTTTTTCTCTTTTCTGTTTTGCTAAGTTTGTTTTTTGTTTGTTTGTTTGTTTTCAAAGAGTAATGTGCTGTCATTCCTCTGTACATGATGTACATTTTTATCTCTAGCTGCTTCTAAAATTTTCTCTATATTTTGGAAAACAATTCAAGTATTTTTCAATTATATGTGTATTGGGTCACCTGTAATTGTCTCAAGGCTCATAGATATTCTTTTGTTTTGTTTTTTTTTTGTTTTTTTTTTCTGTTTTTTTTTCTTTCTATGTTTAAGTTCCTATAGTTTCTCTCACTATGTCTTAAAGTTCAGTGAACTTTTTACCATAGTATTTAGTGTTTTGTTAATACTATCAAATGTATATCTATCTCAGACATTGCCTTTTTCATCTCCAAAAGTTTGAGCAGTTATTTTAATTACATTTTCCTGTTTTTCCATAAGATGTTCATGCTTTCCGCTACCTTCTTGAATACATGGGACCTTTTTAATAATAAAGTTTTTAAAATCCTTATCTATTAATGATATCATCTATATCTTTTCTGGCTCATGTGTGACCGGTTTATTTTTTCACACAGTTATGTGTCATATATTTTCTGCATATTTGCATGTTTAGTGAATTTTTACAGAGTGATAAGCATTATAAAATTTACCTTTTTTGATGTTGGATATTTATGTATTCTTTTCAACATATTTAAGCTTTTTTTCTGGAAAGAAAAGAATGAAGAAGGAAGGAAATAAGAAATAGAAAGTAAAAAAAGAAAGAGGAGTGAAGGAAGGAAATGAGGAAGGCAAGAAGGAAGGAAGGAAGGAAGGAAGGAAGGAAGGAAGGAAGGAAGGAA
>JAKSZT010038599.1:2648578-2869153 GCA_026826555.1 Tolypeutes matacus
GAAGGAAGGAAGGAAGGAAGGAAGGAAGGAAGGAAGGAAGGAAGGAAGGAAGGAAGGAAGGAAGGAAGGGAGGAAGGAAGAGAGGAAAGGAACAGGAAAAACAAACTTTGATATCTGCTTAGAGACTAGATTATGAGAGGAGGTATTTTGAACACGAGCAGTTACATGTCTATTTGGATTTTTTTTTTATTTGGTTGATTTTATTTGCCTACACCTTATAGTGGTTATTAAGGTTTTGATGATCATTAAAAACTTTAAAATCTTTGACTTTTTTAATCCTTTTACTCTCCTGGGAGAGAACATGAAGAGAGAGAAAGTAGTTATCATCTCTTTATATATAGAAATGTTGCATATTCTGGAACATGGAGAGGGAGAAAACACTACCAAGATGACATTTTTGTGCACTTTAAAAGTGATACTGGGAATTGGATTAGCAAGAAAGATGGCCTCAGCTTAGGTGCGTCCTCCCAAGCTCTCTCTCACACACACACAAAAAAACAGCTGAGAAGGGGCAAAATCCTTCCTGAGTGAGCTGTTTTGGGAACCCACAGAGCAGGAAGCTTCAGGGCATTGATCTAGAGGAAACTGGACAAAGAGATGGAGAGCCCAAGGGAAAACTGAATTTCTTGCTCCTGTGGCTGGAAATGGCAGGCAGCTAAGTCCCACCATTAAGGCAAAAATCTCCAGGAACCTCCTGACTCCCACCAGCCACCAATTGGGAGGCAGCATTTTCTGGGAGGAAAAGGGTTCTGGCAAAAGGTGGGGAGATGTTCCCTTTCTGTGGATTTGGTTACCTGGGCCCCCTTTGAACTTTAGAGAGCATACCAGCCAGCATCTAGGTGGCCCAGTGAAGAGGAGAGAGGGGAATGTGCTAAGGCAGCCTGAAGCACTCAGCCACCTTGGGAGAGAGAAACTTGGGCAGGGAGAGTGGAGACAAACAACAGACTCGTCCTGCTCTGAAAACTATCAAAATTCCAACTCCCTTAATGCAGGTGGGCAGTAGGAAGCCTCTAAACTTTCAAGGGCTTATTAAGGGTCCCTTGGGAGGAGGAGGGTTCTGGAAGAGGGTCAAGAGTGGTTTCTCAGTGGAGGGTTCAATCACCAGGGTCCCCTTTGAATCATGGAATAGACCTCAACCTGACCAAAATATGAGAGGGGGTATCCACTCACACAGGCTGTCATGCCCAGCTGCCCTGGGAGAGAAAGCAATTAGAATAGAAAGGGAGCAGGGACAGACAGGTGCCTAATCAGCAGGAATCTAGCCAACAGCAAAGATTCTAACTTGCCTGAGGGAAAGTGGGCTGATAGCTTTCTCAAAGGCTAACTGACACAAGAAGAAAGTTTAGCTCATTGGAGAAGTTCCCACTTTGAATATATGAGGACCTTGGTTTGATTCCCTGCTCTTCTTAGAGAAGTGATCCACTGGGTTATCAGATTTCCAGCAGATACTTTAAGAAAGGAAACATATAGACATTCATTTTGTATTAGCTTTTCTTGGATTTCTTATTTTTCTTAAAAAAAAAAAGTTTCTTTTTCAATTTAACTTAGTTTACTTGCTAAAACCCAGTTCAAAACCAGCAGAGGGCAGGCTGCAAGGTAATCGATTCATGAACACCAGTAGTCTGAGAAGCTCCATAGAGGCCTAAAAATGAAGGTTGTTTTCCATGGTTCTTGTTTGTTTGTTTGCTTGTTGTTCTTTTTTATCCTTTTTTTATCCTCTTTCTTATCCCCCTTTTTGTTAATTAGTTGCTGCTATCTTGTTTCTTCTTTGTTGTGTTTCCCCTTCCTTTTTTTCACTTTTTAATTTTTTTTTTACCAATTTTGTCTACTTACACTATTTCTTTTCTTTCCTTCATCTTTCTGTCTTCTGCTTTCAGTTGTTGTTCTTTCATTCCACCTCTTTTAGATTGTTCTGAAATTTTTCTTGTTTTTATTTCTCCTTTTTACTCTGTATTCTTTCTTTCTTTACTTTTTTCTCTATTTATTTTTTCCCTTCTCTTTCCCTCTCTTCTCACCATCCTGGCCTTTTAATTCATTCTATATATTTTTCTCTATTTGGTTTCTCATTTCATTGTTTGTAACCCACTTTTTTATTCTTATTCCTCTGCACATCTTACTCAAGTTAATTATTCATTCTTCTTCTACCTTTTACTATTATTATTACTTTTATCCTTTTTCTCTTCATACTTCTTTATTTTACTCTAGCCCTGTTTTTTACCCAAGGGATCATAAAAAAGAGCAAGGAAATAGAATAAGAAGAACGAAGTGTCAAAGTGAAAACTTACCACACACACACACACAAAACAACAAAATAAAATCCTAGATTAGAAAGATAAGCCAATCAACAGAACACACTCATCAAAATAAACTGATGCTTAGACACCAACAAAAATTACAACCCATACTAAGAAACAGAAAGATATGGCCCAGTCCAATGAAACAGCTAAAAATCAGGAGGATATGCAGAATATGGAACAACTGATCAATGATGACCAAACAAATATCATAAATCAACTTAATGAAGTGAAGGAAGAGATTAAGGATATTAAGAAGACACTGAGAGAAAACAATGCAGAAATTGTATCATACATAATGGATATGACAGAGATGAATGGCATAATACAAGAAATAAAAAATACCATGGAAGCACATAACAGAAGATTTGAACAGGCAGAGGAAAGAATCAGTGATGTGGAGGACAGTACAGCTGAAATCTAACAGATAGTACAATAGATAGAAAAAATGATAGAAAAATTCCAGCAGGGACTCAGGGATTTAAATGATACATGAAACACACAAACATATGCATTATAGGCATGCCAGAGGGAAGAGAGGAGAGAAAGGGGACAGAAGGTGTGTTGGAGGAAATAATGACTGAAAAATTTCCCAACTTTATTGAGTGAGATAGACGTACATGTAGAGGAAGTACAGCATACCCCAAACAGTGTAAGTCCTAACGGCTTACTTCAAGATATATACATGTCAAATTGTCCAATGCTCAAGACAAAGAGAGAATACTGAAAACTGCAAGAGAAAAGAGAACCATGGCATACAAGGGAGGCTTGATAAGATTAAGTGCTGATTTACCATCTGAAGCCATGGAGGAAAGAAATCAGTGGTATAACATATCTAAGGTACTAAAAGATAAAACTTCCAGCCAAGAATTCTTTATCCAGCAAAACTGGCATCCAAAAACAAGGGAGAGTTCAAAATAGTCACAGATAAACAAAAATCAAGGCAGTAAATCAATAAAAAACCTACATTTCAAGAAATACCAAATGGAGTTCTCCAGGTTGAAAGGAAAAAAAAGGAGAGAGAGAGAGAGAGAGAGTTGTAGGAGAGTGCAAGAAAAACTACACTGATGAAAAGAGAAAATGAAACAACTTATGGTATACATAAACCAAAAGAAAATATGGCTATTCTAAATAATTCCTTGAAAGGAATAACATTGAATGATAATGGATTAAACCCACCAGTCAAAAGATACAGATTGGCATTATGGATAAGGAAATATGACCCATCTATATGCTGTCTACAAGAACCCACCTTAGACCCAGGGATGCAAGGAGGCTGAAAGGTAATGGTTGGGAAACAATTCTACAATAACCCAAAAAGGGTGTGAATAGCTATACCAATATCAGACAAAAAAAGACTCTAAATGCAAAACTACTGTAAGCAACAATGATGGACACTATATAATAATAAAAGGAGTAATCTATCCAGAAGAAAGAACAAACATAAATATTTATGCACCTAACCAGGGCACCTCAAAATACATGAGGCAAATACTGGAAAAACTAAGTGGAGAAATAGATGCTTTACAGTTCCTAATGGGGTACTTTAACACACAATTATCACCATTAGACAGAACATCATGAAAAAGAATCAAAAAGAAACAAAGACTTTGAATAATACATTAAAGGATCTGGACCTAATAGACATATACAGAACATTGCACTCAAATACAGCAGGATATAATTCTTCTCCACTGAACATGGATCATTCACAAGGATAGACATCATGCTAGGCCACTGAACAAAACTCAATGAATTGAGAAAGATTGAAATTATGCAAAGTAATGTCTCTGAACACAATGGAATGAAGCTGGAAATCAGTAACAGACAGAGAACCAGATCAGGCACAAAGATATGGAAGCTGAACAACACACTCTTGGACAAACAATAGGTCAAGGAGAAAATCACAGAAGAAATCAGTACTACCTTAAAATGAATGAAAATGACAAAACAATGTATCAAAATGTATGGGATGTAGGAAAAGCTGTCCTGAGAGAAAAATTCATAGCTATAAATGCCTATATTAAAAAAAAAAAAAAAAAAAGAGAGAGTTAAAATCAACACCTAACTGCACACCTTCAGGAATTAGAAAAAGAAAAACAAACTAACCCCAATGGAAGTAGAAAGAAGAAAATAACAAAAATTAGGGCAGAACTAAATGAAATTGAATATAAAAAAGCACTAGAAAAAATAAACAAAATCAAAAGCTGGTTCTTCAGGAAGATCAATAAAATTGACAAACCCTTGGCTAGACTAACAAAGCAAAAAAGAAAGAAAATGCAAATACATAAAATAACAAGTGAGGAAAGAGATATCGCTATCAACCCCACATGGAAAAAGAGAATCACAAGAAGATATTTTGAAAAATTATATGCCAACCAGATGGAAAATTTAGAGGAAATGGTCAAATTCCTAGAAACACACAAGCAGCCTACATTGATGAAAGAAGAAATTGATGAACTTAACAGACCAATCACAAGTAAAAAGAGATAATTAGTCATCAAAAACATTCCAAATAGAAGAGCCCAGAACCAGATGTCTTCACAGATGAATTCTACCAAAAATTCTGTAAAGAACTATCACAAGTCCTGCTTAAACTCTTCAAAAAATAGAAGTGGAGGGAACATTGCCTAACTCATTCTATGATGCCAACACCACCCTAATATCAAAGCCAAACAAAGACACCACAAGGAAAGAAAAATATAGACCAATCTCTCTAATGAACTTAGTTGCTAAAATCCTCAGCAAAATATTTGCTAATCATATTCAACAACACATCAAATGAATTGTACACCATGACCCAGTGGGTTTCATCCCTGGTATGCAAAGATGGTTCAACATAAGAAAATCAATCAATACAACACAGCACATAAACAGATTGAAAGAAAAAAATAAAATAATTATCTCAACAGATGCAGAAAAAGCATTCAAGAAAATACAACACCCTTTCCTGATAAAATCACTGCAAAAGATAGGAATAGAAGGAAACTTCATCAAGATAAAGGGTATATATGAAAAACTTAGAGCTAACATCATATTTGATGGAGAAATCCTAAAAGCTTTCCCTCTAAGATTGGGAATGAGACAAGGCTGCCCGCTTTCATGTGTCCTGTCTAACATTGTGTTAGAAGTACTTGCTTGAGCACCTAGAGAAGAAAAAGATAAAAGGCATTGAAATAGGAAAGGAAGATGTAAAAAATTTCACTATTTGCAGATGACTTGATCCTGAGAAATCTACAACAAAGCTTCTAGAGCTTATAAATGAGTTCAATAAAGTCACAAGTTATAAGATCAATGTGCAAAATCAGTAGCATTTCTATATACTAATAATGAGCAATCTGAGGAGGAAATAAAGAAAAAAATCCCATTTATAATAGCAACTAAAAGAATTAAATACCTAGGAATAAATTTAACTATAGATGTAAATGACTTATATGAAAAAAATCTACACTGTTAAAGGAAATCAAAGAAGACTTAAATAAATGGAAAAATATTTGCTGTTCATTGATAAGAAGACTAAGCACCATTAAGATGTCTATCCTACCCAAACTGATCTACAGATTTAACACAATCCTAATAAAAATCACATTTTTACTGTATTGGAAAAACTAACTATGAAAATTATCTGGAAAGGCAAGAGGCCCCAAATATCCAAAGACATATTGAAAAGGAAACATGAAATTGGAGGGATCACACTACCTGATTTTAAAACATACCACAAAGCTACAGTGGTCAAAACTGCATGGTATTGGCACACGGATACACACACTGACTGTAGCTGTTTGGCAGTTTGATGTAATTATGTATTCCAAAAATATATATATTGGATTATACTTGCAAACTCGTCTGTTAATCTGGGCATGATTAAGGTATGATGAGGGCATTGACTGGGCAATGTCACTAGGGTGTTAAGCCCCACCCCTTGGTGGGTGGGGTCTCCAAGATAAAAGACACGGCAAAGGACAGTGTTGGAACAGTTCTGACGTTGGAGTCTTGAGCTTGAGCCCCAGGAAGTAAGAGAGTTTGGTAGTGAGGAAGAAGAGAAGGCCCTGGGATAGAGACAAGCCATTTGCCTGAGAGTTCACAGCTGGCCTTGTGGAGAGAAGCAAAGCCTAGAGAGCCTCATACCCTACAGCTGACCTTGCGGAGGCAACAGAGGAGCTAAGCCCAGAGAGAAACGCAGCCCCAGGAAGAAAGAAATCCAAGAAGCCTGAACCCTGGCAAACGTCGGCAGCTGTCTTGCTCCAACACGTGGCAATGGACTTTGGTGAGGGAAATAACTTAGGCTTTATGTCCTGGTAACTGTGGACTTCTACCCCAAATAAATACCCTTTATAAAAATCAACCAATTTCTGGTATTTTGCATCAGCACCCCTTTGGCTGACTAATACACTGACCAATGGAACTGCATTGAGAGTTCTGATACAGATCCTTGTATATATAATCATCTGATATTAGAGAAGGCTACCAAGCCCATTTAACTGGAAGAGAATGGCCTCTTTGACAAATAGTGCTTGGAGAACTGGATAACCATATCTAAAACAATGAGAGTCACACCACCTCACACTTTATACAAAAATTAACTCAAGATGGATCAAAGATCTAAATAAAAAGAGCCATTTGTATTTCTTCTTTGGAAAAGTGTCTATTCAAATCACTTACCCATTTTTTAAATGGATTGTTTGTCTTTTTATTTTTGAGATGTAGGATTTCTTAATATATGCAGGATTTTAGGCCCATATAAAGTATATGTTTACCAAATATTTTCTCCCATTGAGTAGGCTGCATTTTCACTTTCTTGACTAACTCCTTTGAGGTGTAAAAGATTTCTTTTGAATTTTAAGGAGTTCCCATTTATCTATTTTTTCTTTTCCTGCTTGTGCTTTGGGTGTGAAGTTCATGAAACCATTTCCTATTATAAGATTCTATAGATGTTTCCCTACATTATCTTCCAAGGTATTTCTGGTGTTGGATGTGGAGGTATTCGGGACAGGGTGCACCTGGGGCAGGCTTCTAGGGAGTGAGTAAGTGTTCAGCTTGAAATAGTGTATTATATCAGTGGGTGGAGACCTATATAATGAGTGAAAAGGTGGTATAGTCCCAACCTGGGGAGGCCCACTATGTTCTCAAATAAAAGGGTGAGAGTCTCTTGAGATCATGCGCTGTGCCCATTAGGGGAGGACAGACCACTGTGTTAAGTCCTCAGTGTTGCTGCAAGTAACTATGAATCTTGCCCTTCAAGGAATGAAGCCTGGTGGTTGCCATGGGTCCTGAGGGAAGAATAGATGGAACAGGGGGCATTTTGAGGGCACTGAAAATGCTGTACATGATCTTGCTATGATGGACACAAGCCATGTTAAATTACATCAAAACTTATAAAAGTGTTTGGTATAAAATGTAAAACATAATATAAACCACTGACCATGGTTGGTAGCTATGATACAATATTTGTACATCAGCTGTAACAAATGTACCATCCACATATAAAATGTTATTAATAGGGGAAGGGGGGAAAGCAGGAGGATGTTGGGCATATGGGAGTTCCCTATATTCAGTATGTGACTTTTCTGTAACTTAAAACTTCTTTGAAGGCAAAATGAAAAAAATAAGACACTGGGGGAACAAACAGAAGAAAATGTCACTATACATATAAGACAACAGATCTTACAGTGAAGAAAGGCAAAATGTCAAAAAAAGTTTTTCTAATATTTTTTCACTAGTTTCTATTAGACTAAATTTTTAAAAAATTGTTTTTTGTGTGTTTTATTTCTTATTTTAAAAACTGTTATTATTATTTCATTTTCTTATTTATTGTATTTGGCTATTTCATTGGCTTCATTTTTGAAGAAGTTTTGGATCACAGAAAGGTTTCAACTGTGGCAGGGGAGGATCATTGGTGTAGGATGTCAATGATGGGGATACATGGGAGGAAGCTCATCCTCGCATACATATTAGGCATATAAATGTGTTCAAATGTTCATGGGCCATTGTCACAGTGGGTGGAGATTCACGCAATAACTGAGGGAATATCAAATTCCCATCCTGGGGAGATCTGCCACATTCTCTGATTGAACACCAAGAATCCCCTGAGTACAGGGGCCATGACTAGTGAAGGATGATGGTCCATTGATGGGCCTTTGATATTGATGACTGGACTTATGAACCTTTACTCCTGAAATGAAAACTTAGCCTAGTATTATAGGGTGCCAAAGAGTTACCTCCTGAGAGCCTCCTTGTTGCTCAAATGTGGCCTTTCTCCAAGCCAAACTCAGCATTTAAATACATCACCTTCCCCCATGGGGCATGACCCCTGGTGTTAAGCCTTCCTGGTACCTAAGGTTTACTACCAAGCACCAATTAGCTATGCAATTGGAAGAAGACCTTGACCAAAATGGGGAAAAGGTAAAGACAAAAGTGAGTTTGTATGGCTAAGAGACTTCAAAGTGAGAGGAGAAGTCATTCCAGAGGTTATGCATATGCACATCTCAGCAGGATCTCATTGACAGACAAGGTAGACTCTATCCCTCAGGGGCTCCTGAGGGCTTTGGAGACATCCAGACACTACAGTCAGGGCACATAGCTCAGGAGTTAGGTGCCTTGCCAGTAGGCCTTACTTTGGAATTTATGTTCCCCAGGGTGACGGAGTTGGACTTAGTTGTGGTTTCCCTACACATGGCTCTTCTGTTCTTCTATTTGAGCCTATAATTAGTACTAGAGTTGTTAGGTACACATCAAAGAGACTTAAATCTTTGGGCTATCCATGTGCCATGTGGGCCTTGAATCTTGTAGAATTGCAATACCTACTCTCCAGTTCATTGGTCTCACCCAGGATAATTAACAAGGAGGTGATGATGGACAACTACCATAACAAGGAACCAAGAGACTCTACAGCTGCAAGTAAGAGAGTCCCATCCATCGGCCCTAATGGATTGCAGTCCCCTCTCAATTAGAGGTGGATTGGCCATCACCAACCCAGAATCCTTAGGATTGGGGAATGAACTATAGATTAAAGTAGACTTACCGGTATTCTACTATAGACTTATTGTGATTCTACCAATGGAAGAAATTATATCATTGATGTGGAAGCAGTGACCACTGGAGGTTCTGAGGGCAGGGAGAGGGAAAACAAGTGCAATGCAGTGGCATTTTCGAGACGTGGGCATTGTCCTGGTTGACATTGCAATGACAGATACAGGCCACTATTTATCTTGCCGTAACCTACAGAATTGGGTGGAAGAGAGTGTAAACTACAAGGTAAATTTAATCCATGCTGAGTGGCAATGCTCTAAAATGTGTTCATCAATTGCAATGAATGTACCACACTAATGAAGGGTGTTACTAATGTGGGAAAATGTGGGAAGTGTGGGGAACGGGGCATATGGGAATCCCCTACATTTTTAATTAACATTTATGTAACCTAAGTATCTTTAAAAAAAAATAGGTGTAATATAGTGGCATTTTGAGGACATTGGGATTGTCCTGTATGATATTGTAGTGATGGGTATAGGCCATTATATATCTCATTAGAACTTACAAAAATGTGTGGGAGAGGGTTTAAACTATAATGTAAACTATAATACACATTTAGTGGCAATATCCAATATGTGTTCATCAATTTTACCATATGTACCACACTAATGAAGGATGTTGTTAATTTGGGAAGTATGGGAAGAGTAGGGAGCAGCACATATGGGAATCCTCTCTATTTTTAAAGTAACATTTATGTAATCTAAGTATCTTTTTAAAAAAATGAGAAGTGGTACTGTTTTGTAAGCATTCCCTATAGAAAGGAATGCATTCCTTTAGTTTATAATAAATTTATAAAACACAGATTCTGGCTATTCAAGATCTCAAAGGAGTTAAGAAACAAAACAAAGAGAAAAAAAAAAGCCACGCAAATCCTCTGTCCCAGATCACAAGATTTTAGATTCTAACATTCCAAGCAGAATTAACACCAATCCAGCTCAAACTCTTGAAAAAAATGAAAGAGAAGAGATAACTCCCTAATTCATTCTATGAGGCCAAAATCACCCTAATACTAAAGTCAGATAAAAATATATGAAGAAAAGAAAATTACAGACTAATATATCTCATAAATATAGATGGAAAAATGCTCAACAAAATGCTAGCATACCAAATCCAACCAGACATTAGAAGAAATATATACTATTATCAAGTGGGATTTATCCAAGTTATGCAAGGGTGCTTCAGCATAGGAAAGTCAATCACTTTATTACATAATATTAACAGAATGAAGGAAAAAACAAACACATGATCATCTCAATTGATGCAGAAAAGGCATTTGACAAAATCCAGCACAACTTCTTGATAGAAAACACTCAATAAACTAGGAAAGAGAAAACTTAATTTCTTCAACATTATAAATGGTGTATATGAAAACCCACAGCTAACATCATAATGAATGGTATAAGACTGAAAGGTTTCCCCCTAACATGAAGAAGAAGAAAAGGATGCCCATTGTTGCCACTGTTATTCAACATCATTGGAATTTAGGCAAGAAAATAAATAAAAGCCATCAAATTGGCAAGGAAAATTTGAAACTTTCCCTATTTAGAGATGGCATGATTCTATATTTTAAAAATTCTGAAAATTAACAACAAAGCCACCAAAGCTAATAAGGAAATTCAGGAAAGTGATAAACTACAATATTAACATACAAAAAATCAGTAGTATTTCTATAAACTAGTAATGAAAAATCTAAAGAAGAAATCAAGAAGAAAATGAATTAACAATAGCACATCAAGGAATAAATTTAAACAAGGATGTAAAGAGCTCATACATGGAAAACCACAAAATAATTCTGAAAGAAATCAAAAGCAAAATAAATAAGTCAAAGGAAATACTGCATTCATGGATTAGAAGGCTAAATATGGTTAAGATGTCAATTCTACCTAAAGTGATTTGCAGATTCAACACAATCCAAATCAGAAGTCCAACACCTTTCTTTGCAGAAATAGATAAGTCAATCACCAAATTGAAATTAATGGGTAAGGGACTCTGTAAAACCAAAACCTTCTTGAAAAAGAAGAAATATTCAATGAGAAAAGAATAGTCTCTTTAACACATGGTCCTGGCATAAATCAATTAAATTTGGCCAAAGACTTAAATAAAAGAACCCAAACAATAAAACTCTTGAAAAAAACATAGAGAGACATCTTCAGAACACAGTGTTAGGCAATGGATTCTGAGACTTTATACCCAAACCACAAGCAAAACAGAAGAAAAATATAAATAAAAGGGACCTCATTAAAATTAAAATATTTTGTACATCAAATGACTATCATGAAAGTGAAAAGACAACCTATTCAATGGGAGAAAATATTTGGAAACCACATATCCAAAACAGTGTTTAATATCCAGAATATAAAAAAGAAATCTGGTAATTCAACAACAAAAGAACAAACAACCCAATTTAAAAACGGGAAAAAGACTTGAATAGACATTTCTCCAAAGAAGATATAGAAATGGCCAAAAGCACATGAAAAGATGTTCTACATCATTAGCTTTAAGGGAAATGCAAATCAAAAACACAATGAGATGCTATCTCAAACCCACCAGAATGTCTACTATTTAAAAAACTGAAAATTACAATCATAGGAGAGGATATGGAGATATAGCAACACTCATTCATTATTGGTGGGAATTTAAAATGGCACAGTCACTGTGGAAGTTAGTTTGACAATTCCTCAGAAACTTAAATATAGACGTACCCTTTGATCCAGCAATCCCACTTCTAGGTATATATCTAAAAGAAGTGAACTAAGACTTAAACAGATATTTGTGCACAGATGTTCATAGCATCATTATTCACAATTGCTAAAAGGAAGCAACTCAAGTGTCCATCAATAAATGAAAGGATAAACAAAACGTGGTATATGCATACTAAGGAATATTACTTAGCCATGAAAAATAGTGAAGACTGATATATGCTAAAACATGGATAAACCTTTTAGACATCATGTTTAGTAAAATAAACCAGGCACAAAATGACACCAACACATGCTCAGTGGTCATTTCCCAGCCCTTCCTATTCACCCCTCTACCTTCTTTTCTATTGTCTCAATGTGTTTCCATTCTGCAGCCTGGGGAACATGCTAGGTCTAAGAAAAGGGGTGACCATGTCTTGAACACAGAAATGAGAAGCAAGCAGCCCCAGGTGCTGATCACAGTGGGAAATCTCAGTAGCAGTCTCCCCACCTGTGTCATATAAATACTCCACCCTTGGAGAACAAATTTATCTCTCCTCTCCAATATGAAGTAAACCATGTGGAGCTTCCATCTACCAACCCAGACCTGAGCAGTTTAGCCTCTCCAGGATAGGATCTCTTCCCTTGCTCTTTTGCATACTGTGCATTATAAATAATAAAACAGTCATTTGCTGAAAGTCTTTGTTGTGTCTGATCCTAAGTTCTCACAATACACTGTGTAAAAACTCTCTCCACACTTAAGAACT
Source organism: Tolypeutes matacus (assembly GCA_026826555.1). Lineage (NCBI taxonomy): Eukaryota > Metazoa > Chordata > Mammalia > Cingulata > Chlamyphoridae > Tolypeutes > Tolypeutes matacus. Next base: position 2,661,347 of record JAKSZT010038599.1, read on the forward strand.
CTCTATATTAGAGTCAAAACTAGATTAAAGTTTTCCATGGTCCAGGGTGGGATAGGGAATGGGAAGTTAATGTTTAATTGATACAGAATTTCTGTTTGAGGTGACAGAAAGATTTTGGTAATGGATAGTGGTGGTGATAGTACAACTTTGTGAATGTAAATAACACCACTGAGTTGTATATGCGAAAGTGGTAAAAAAAAAAGGGAAATTTTAAATTGTAAGTTTGTTAACAGAACAAAAATTTTTAAAAAATAGAACTGAACGATTGAAACAGTGAACGCTAAAGTAAACTATAAATTACATATAATTACATATAATTGATACTATAATTATAATAATATTGTTTCATCAATTTAACAAAATACTACACTATTGCAAAGTGTTACTAATAGGAAAATTGTGTGTGGGAGGGCTTTAGTAATTCCATAATTTCTGCTTCATTTTTCTGTAAACATATATCTCTAATTAAATTAATACATTTAATTAAATTTACACACAAATATAATTGTTTATGTTGCTGAAGTAAATTTTAATCCAGTAAACTGGTTGAATGTAGTCTAACTGCTAGAGTATACATGAGCACATTTTAATCCATTATAATTCAATTGTTCTAGGTTATCTGAGTTTTGTGATTTTAGTATTCGGTAGTGCAGTTAGAAACATGAATAATGGAACTCCATGCAATATGCTCAAAATTCACATTTACTAGGCTTTTAACTTTATATTTGTAATTGAAATGCTTTATTTAATATATACTTAAGAGTTTTCATGTTTTCTCCACTAGGGAACATAAATGCCATGATGCCACTTTTTGACAGATGTACTTCTGTTATTAATGAATAATTTGAAAGATATTTCCATTTTAATATTTTGCCTTCATGTTCTAAGATTTCTTTTATTTTCCCCAGTTCAATTTTTTTTCCAAAATTTGACTAAAACCAAATGTTTGCTTTAAAAAGAAAATTTAAAGCAAAACAGGCAAAATCTAGCTATATCCAATATTTTGAATATTTGCTACTACATTCTGTATAATCCTAAGACTAGGAAGTATCCATTCCTTGTATTAGACTGTAATGTGTACATGTAGGTTACATGTAATTTTCTATCATAATGTTGTAGAATGTAGAAAGAATACATACTGTTCAGTGAGAGTAAATTGATCAAATTTCTTCTTTGACACTTTGATTCTAAGAGTTAAAAAAATATGTTTGTTTTTCTGAAATGGTCCTGATCTGTTAAATTAGGCTAGTAATGCCACTCACAAAGGGGATTTATTAATATGGTAGGAATATTTCAAGTGTATCAAATTGTTAGTTATTTTAGTTTGTCAAAGGGCTACCAATGCAAAATACCAGAAATAGGTTGGATTTATAAGGGAAATTTATTAGGGGTAAAGCTCACAGTCCTGAGGCTGTGAAATGTACAAATCAAGGTAGCATCAGAGATGCTTTCTCACCAAAGTAAGCTATTGTTCATCCTGTTGTCTGGCCTTGTGATGAAGCAAGATGGCCACCTATCTCTGCCTGGTCTCTGCCTTCCCCTCCAGTATTTACTGTCTTCTGGAGCTCAGCTGTGGGCAACCAGACACAGGGCTTGTCTCTTTCTGGGCCTCCTCTGTCAGTCTCTTGGGTTTTCTCTACCTTTCTGCAGCTGTAGGTGAACCTGAGTTCCTCTTTCACATGGCCAAATCAAATATGGCAGAGCTCCCTTTTCCTGTGTCTCTCCGTGTGTATGTCTCTGTTTATATCAGACCCAGCAAGAAGGTGGAGACTCAAACTGAGTCGTGCTTCACTGACATAGTCCAATCAAAAGTCCTAAAGAGAACTTATCAAGAAATCTAATCAAATATTCCATCAAGTGAATTTAATGCAATCAAAGGATATCATACCATGGGAAAAGTTTAGTTTAAGAATGTAATTTTTTCTCTTTTGAGTATTCATAAAGTAATTTCAAACAATCACAACACTCTAATAAAATAGTATTATTGTTGATGCTAATTTATTATTCTCATTATATTCAACTTCCCATAAGATTTGGAGGAAGATATATAAGGAGAAGTGCAGCCACAAAAACTTCAACGATGGACAAGAGTAATAAGAGTGAAAAATTTTCAATTTGTTTTTTGTGTGAGATCAGTATGGAGATACTGATTAATATTTCAATTGTTAAATCTAGTGAGTATTTAAAAATTATGGATAACAACTAAAAGAATATTAAATAGACAAAAATATAAAGAAAAATTAAGAAAATAAATAATACTTATTGTTTCAGAAAAGGACAGTAAAGTTGGAAATAAATGTCAGGTAAATCCAAAATGTTTAAAATTTCAGAAATGGAATATTGTTTTAGTCCGCTAGACTACCAAAACACAATATACTGGAAATGGATTGGTTTTTGCAAGTGGAGATTTATTAGATTGTAAGCTTATAGTTTTGAGGTTGAAAAAGAATTTCCAAATCAAGCCATCATCAGACAACACTTTCTCTCTGAAGACCATCAACTGGCAATCCTGGACTTGTCTCATATGGCGAGTCATATGGCAGCAACTACTGGTCTTCCCCTTCTCTTTTGGATTTCATTACTTTCAGCTTCTGGATTCCTCTGTCTTTCTCTTTTCCTGTGGTTATCTCTCGCAGCTTCTGCGGGTTTCTTTCTGTCTGTCTCTGTATTCATCTGGTTTATAACGGACTCCAGTAGGGATTATGACCCACTCTGGACCATGCCCTACTACAGTAACCCAATCAAAAGCAGGTCCCACCAGCAATAGGTTTATACCAACAGAAACAGTTTAGCCTTAGGACAAGATTTTGGGAGGGGGGGTCCAAAAATGCCCCAAATGACCACAAATACCAATCTAATAGTATAGTGATATAACTATTTCTGAATTTGAGTTATTATTCTAGAACACATCGGTGCATCGAGAAGCTGGGTATTTATATAAATTCTTTAATGAATATTAGTAGACCATGAGATAAAATAGAGTTCATTCCAAGGAAAAGATATCAGGAAGCTTGAATTAGTTGTCTAATTCAAGATTATGGAGCAGCTTTTATGTTGCCAGATCAAGGCAAATGTAACAACATTTGGTTTGCACAACAGCAGTGAAAAGATGCCACCATTTTAAAGAGGTTCCAGTGGATATAATGTTAGAAGCAATTAACGAGATTGAAAAATAATGTTTATCTTGGAAAAAATAGAGTGACATTGAAGAATTACAAACTGTGATGGTTTAGATTGAAAGACACTGGTTTACCCTTATAAGTTGCTTTGCTAGAATTACAATATTTGATTCATTTAAGTGAAAAAAAATTCCTTAATACCAAAGAGGAGATCTGCAAAGGGCAGCTTGCTCTTGAGACCATGTTTTAAAAGCATTTCCTATATTTATTGTTTTCTCAGTAACATTTTTGGTTATATTGAGATCTTTGCACTCCAAAAATTCCCATTTTGATATACCACACCCTAGCTAATGTCCTAATAACTAGCAAACATTGTGTGTCTAGGTACTTTATACGTATGGCCAGTGAAATGCCTTTTTGCTGTATTTACAAATGATGAAACAGATAATAGCTAATTTGCTATTGACCACCCAATTTTAGAGTCTATCTAATTCTAAATTAGATGTATGTATTTAATAACTTGGGAAAATAAAAAGTGCATCCTGACAGTCTTCTATTTCGTATTTGATTAAAGAATAAATTACTAGAAAGAAGGTTGTTTTGAGACTTTCCCTAAGAATAGCTAATTAATGAGAGATGAATAGAAGTTAAAGGCAAAGAAACCAATGAACAAATTTAACACAGTCACCAGGGCAATATTTTAATGCTAAACCAGGAAAGATGTATAATGACCAAGTTTCAAATTGTTCTCAGTAAGTTTTAGATTCATAGTCAGTATCTTAACAATAGAAATAATACTATGTGAAAGCAAAGCTAAGCATCAGTTCATGGTTTTAGAGCCAGGGATGGTCATAGGAGAGAGGTGCATAATCTGTCCTATTGTGAGCAGAATTATATTTAACACCTCATCAATATAAACCAGATAAAGGAATAAGAAAACACAAATGAGAATGCAACTAGCACATGGTCCAAGTATTAAAAAAGACATGGACAAGAAGAGTTAAAAAACAAAACAAAACACAACTGAGCCTGTGCCTGGTTCAAACTGAAGTATAATCAGTTAGTTGAGTTTAGGAACAGAGAAAGAGATAAGGCAGAAACTGTTTGGAGTATGAAACCCACACCAAGATTATTCTTGTTTCAGTGGTCTTTTAGGTTACAGATAGCACCCCCTGTGCATTTTTGCATCAATATAGTCGATTTTCCTCTGTCCATGATCCTTCCGTGTCAAATCATTTATTGGCAATGCTCATTTTTAAGATGACTGAATGGATAAGTTCTTGGAAACTCCTTGAGTTGTCAGGCTTTATGAAGTTCGATGTTATAAGAAACTGCTATATTTCTATTTTTTTATAACAGGCCAAGTAAAATGTTTGGTATGTGAAGGTTCTCGGCTACTTTTATTGAGAGAATAAAATAAAAATGCATAATAACAGTTGAATTTCTTTTAAAAAAGAGATTACATTGCACAGTACTTTGGCATTTTATTTTGGCAGATATATCTACAATAGCTTGCCTTTTACAAAATAGTTACTATGCCCAGTATTGTGCCAGCAGTTGTTTTAATAATAAAAGAAAGTATGGATGTCATTATTTCTTCACTTAATTATTTAAACCTGAATATTGGCCTAATAGAGTCTAATATATGCATATATATATGGCTGTATAAATGTTTTTATTTCATTTAATAGAGCACTGTGCAGTGATGTCAACACCTAGAATTACAAATGCATGAATCTCAATGCTTTTCCTTGAAATGTATATCATATTAGTTGTGACAGGAAGTGATTCTCAAAGTAAAGACAAGAGATAACAAATATCAAATTGAGATATTTTTAAGGTCCCTATCCCATCAGAGATTCAGTACACATGTTGGTTGTTTACTAGAAAAAAAGGAGGAGAGAGAGAGAGAGGAGGAAAGAGATTACATGCAGTTTAAAAATAATACTAGCACACACTATAGGAGTTATAGGAATTACAGATTTAAGGACTGTTGTTATATTTGTGTACTGTTTAGTCACAGAGAATTGGACTTGCTGGAAATTGTATCCTTGAAGTACTCTGGATCTTTCAGAAGTTACTTTATTAGCAGAAAAGTCTGTTCCTAGTTGCAAAGCAATCACTAGATTATATAAAATATGTAGCTCTTATATCAAAAGGTAATTTAAATTCTAATAACAAAAACAAACTTGAATTGATTAATAATAAAATGGCATTTGTATTTTCTTCTGATTTTCAAACTTTTCCACATATGTATGTATCTTTGATAGATTAATAAATCAACTGTGAATCTACTGAAACAAGGAAGAAAAAAGGTTTGTGTTATTAAACCAAGACTAAATTCAGCAATATTCATGCAACAATATTCATCACAATTTAGGAAATAAACTCACCTGATGAATAAATATTTTTGTGCAAATTTAAGGTTCATAAATTTTATATATAATACTTGAAGATTTATCCAGTTCTTACATCTTAAAACTAGTATCTATGTTACAATTTAAAGAAAAATCAATATATTAACATTGATTTGTAATAGTTCCTATTTATAATCATAAAGAAACAGAAAGTCTCCCAAATTTAAAATGAAAGAAGTATAATTTTAATTTTATATTAAAACAAACTGGATTTCTCAATTATATTCTGCATAGATTTGACATTAAAATATACTTGAAATTCCTTTTAACACTTTGGACCCTTACAAGTCTTCATGAGAATAATGAAGAAAAAAATATTGTTCAATTAATAGTTATGTAAAAGCATGATTATTATTCTTTTTTAATTATTCTTTATATCAATATTACATGTTATCCATTAATACAAGATAATAACTAGAATAACAGTAAATCTGCTTTGGTCCATGGTTATACTCCCCCCTTAATTTTGTTCATTCCTCAATCTTGAGGAATTTGGAATGATGTCTGCTCTGCTTCAGGCTGAAAGGGGACTTAAATATTTTGGGATAGAGGACAGGAATTGTTTTGCTTGCAGTTGAAGGTACTTTTTTGATTTTTGGGATCAGATTTTTCAATCATCATTGTTTTGTTAGTTGTCCAAGGCAAACCAAAGCACTGGAGAGTAGGAGCTGGCAACAACCAAACAATTTTGACATATGAACAATCCAAAGATTTAAGTCTCTGAGAAATACATTTAATAGGTACTTTGGATATTTCAGGTTCAACTAAAAGGAGTAATAGAATCATGATTAGGGGAATTATAAATAAGTATAACTATGATATATTGGGGAAATAGATTATCATATATTTCCAAATAGGGCCCACTGAGGGGGTGTTGATTTCCTGAGGCTGTGTGGCTTGCCTATGGTGTTCAGATGTCCCCTGAGCCCTCGGGGGAAGTTTTATTTGAGGCTTTGTTTACTGTGTCAGTTTGTGAAATCTGCCTGAGACATGCATAAGTTAAATCCAACCTCTGGATTTAACTTTTGACTCACTTTGAAATCCCTGTTTTATTTAATATTTTCCCCTTTTTGTCAAAGCCTTTTTCCCAATACTTCATGATTTAATGCTTGGTGATAATCCCTCAGTGCCCAGAAGGCTTATCCCCAAGAGTCATGTCCCATGATGGAAAGAAGGTAGTGAATTTATTTACAGAGTTTGGCTTAGAGAGTTTGACCACATTTGAATGACAAGTAAGTTTTCAGGAGATAACTCTTAAGCATTAATTAAAATCAGGTTTAGTTTCCCTGTTACAAGAATATGGTTCATAAGTGCAGACATTAGGATCAAGGATTTGGCTTATTGGTCTGTTTTCTTTTACTCGGCATGGTTTATATTTTCCAAAGGTTTTTGTTGTGTTGTGTTTTGTTTGTTGTTTGGTTGGTTGGTTTGCCATTTTATATGAGAAAATAGCAGGGCTTCCCCAGGAGGGAAGTTTAATATTTTGTTGGCTACTGTATGGGCCTCTATCTAACTAGAAAATATACCTGTCACAACAAGAATTCATTTATATCCATAGAAATATGCTTTAGGTGCATGTTTTTCCCATATAACACTTCATTATCAATACACTATACAAGTGATGTAACTTTGTTATAACTCCTGAAAGAACATTCTTATATTTGCATTATTAGCCACAATCCTCAGCCACCCAGAGTTCACTGTTTTATATAGTCACACTTTTTATCTTCTAGCTTTTCTTCTAGCAACATGTATGACCCAACACTTCCCTTTTCAACCACATTCATACACATACATTTCAGCGCTGTTAATTACACTCACTTTGCTGTTCCACCTTCACCTCCATCCATTTTGAAACCATTAAAATCAACTTATAAATTCTGCATAGATTAAGCATAGGCTCACCATTCTCTACTCCACTTCTATCTCCTGGTAACCTATCTTCCAGACTCTACCTCCATGAATCTGCTCACTCTACTTATTTCATAACAGTGAGATCATGCAATATTTGTTCTTTTCTGTCTGGATTATTTCACTCAACATAAGGTCCTAGAGGTTCATCCATGTTGTCCCATGATTTAGTACTTCAGACCTTCTTACACTTGACTACCACACTTTGTTTTCCCATTCAGCCATTGATGGGCGCTTGGGTTGTTTCCAACTTTTGGCAATTATAAATAATGCCACTATGAACACTGATGTGAATTTATCTGTTCATGTCCTTGTTTTTACTTCTTCTGGGTATATATCTAGTAGCAGAATTGCCAGATCATATGGCAATTCTCTAATTAACTTCCTGAGAAACTGCCAAACTGCCCTTCACAGAGGCTGCACCATTCTACATTCCCACCAGGATTGAATGAGTTTCTCCACACCCACTCTAACACTTGTATTTTTCTCTAGTTTTTTTTTTTTTTTTATGGCAGCCAGTCAGGTAGGTGGGAAATGGCATCCCATTGTAGTTTTGATTGCATTTCCCTAATAGCTAGTGATGTTCATAATATTTTCATGTGCTTTTTCACCATTTGCATTTTCTCCTTGGAAAAGTGTCTATTAAAATCTTTTGCCCATTTTTAAATTGGCTTGTTTGTCTTTTTATTATTGAGTTGTAGGATTCTTTATATATGTTGGATATTAGATCCTTATCAGATATGTGGTTTCCAAATATTTTCTCCCATTGAGTAGGCTTCATTTTTACTTTCTTGACAAACTCCTTTGAAGCAGAAAAGTTTTTAATTCTGAAGAGGTTCCATTATATATTTTTTTCTTTATTTGCTCACATTTTGGGTGTAAAGTTTATAAAGCCATGGCCTAACACAAGAACTTGTAGATGCTTATGCACATTATCTTTTAGGAGTTTTATTGTCCTGTCTCTTACATTTAAGTCTTTTATCTATCTTGAGTTAATTTTTATAGAGTCTTTTTTTTTTTTTTTTTTTTTTGGCTATAGATATCCTGCTCTCACAGCACCATTTGTTGAAGAGACTATTCTGCCCAGCTGGGTGGACTTGGTGGCCTTGTGGTATATCAGTTGGCTATAGATGGGCAGGTCTATATCTGAACTCTCTAATTATTCTTAAGGTAATAAAGTTTACAAGTTAATATGGACATAACTAAAGCAACAATTGCTTGAATAAACTCTGATAAAATCCATGTACTTTTCTCTATCAGAGAAAAGTTGAAGAAAAATAAAACAATGCAAAATGACCTTTGATTTTAAATGTCAGAACACTTCTCTACTGGATCAAAGGGAGACACAAAAGTCAATGACCAACTCCAGAACTGAGTGGGAGAGAGTGTGGTCTACAGTGTGAACTGTGGTCTATGGTTGGTGGCAAGGCTCCAGGATGTGTAAGTTCATTGAGGGTGGTGGGCCACACTGTGGGAGATGTTTGTGTGGGATTTGGTGGGAGGTGTGGGAGGTGGGCAACATGGGAATCCCAGTGGGTTCCGTGTAATATTTTGGGTAATCTAAGCACCTCTTAAAATATGTATATATATATATAAATAACATTTTTGTAAGCAAATACACATATATGCATATATATTTATATATCATTTTGCAAATGTTTGTATGTATTGTGAGAATTTTGATTTTTACCCATAATAAAAAATAAATAAATAAGTAAATACATCACAAAAAAAAAAAAAAAAAAGGCAATGACCAAATTCAATCATCAAGTATGGAGCAAATAGACTCAATTTCAGGCACTGATTGTAAACTCCAAACCAGCAGATGTGGATTGTTCTTGTGCATCGAATGGACATTTGAAAATAAACTTGCTACTGATTATTGTGAAATATGAAGGCAGCCTGCCTGGGTCCTAATGCCAGCCTTACCACTAATTAGTGCGGTGATTCTGGGCTAGTTGCATGATTTTTCTCTAACTCAGTTACCTCGTTTGTAAGTTGAAGAAAACAGTTTTTCATAAAGTCTTAATATGGCATAAATATTAAACAGTTTAAATTTTGAAAACTTAAAATAGTACCTGACACATAGTAAATGTGCAGTAAATAGAATCATATTTTTATCATTATTATTAGTACTATTCATTTTATTTTAGGAACATCTCCCTCTCTTAATCCAGTGTCTCAAAAATACCCATCATCTCAAAGTAAAATTCTTCTATTTGCATTGAGAATATTTTTCACCATGGAAATAAAAAAGCATTTAAATGTGTACTATAGTTAGGCAGAGCTATTTTTATTGATGATTTCATAGCTCTGAAAAAAATTTTTCAGGGACACAACACTGTGAGCTTTGACCTTTGAATCAGAGTATAAAGTTGGACTGTTTATTCAGGCTTTTGTCTGAATGACATGAAAGGATCAATCAGGTAGAAGAGTGATTAAAGCTGAGTTTCCTTCTGTATATTCACTTAGAGGCAAAATCAATGGGCATTCCCAGTTAATAATAAAAAAATGATAAATGAAAAAATAATCACATACATTGTTGAAGAAGGCTATATCCCAGACTTGAGATACTTGCCAATCAATTTGATTCCTACACATATGATTTTTGAAACATCTCTTTGTTGCCTAACATGTAAGGCAACCCTTTTTATGTCTTTTGAGTGAACAAAAAACTATCTTTGGTCCCAATGCTGTTAGTGAGAAAAAGTCCTAAATAAGGACAAGGAGACCAGAGTTTATTGAATTTTTAAAACAAAATAGACCAAAATATTACCACTGAAAACTTCATTACCATGTCAATCGTGAAAAATGAACTCTAATTAAGAAAACAAACAAACAAAAAAAACCACTTCTTTTCTTTTCCCCGGTGTAAGGCTGATTTTTAACATGAGCCAAATGACATTTTACTAAAATCAAAATCAAATGTGATACATCTCTGCAGGAAAATATCAAGTGTACTATGGAGCAGAAGAAAAAGTAAAAGTGTGAGGCTAGATGAAGTGTTTTTTTTCTATTCACATTCATACATTTCAAATTGACCCATAAATAAAACTTTTGCATTCACCTTATGAACAGTAACACATACTACAGAGTAGAAAAAATTTTCCATATATTACATGTGAAAGATAGCATTTTAAAATAAGGAAAATTGCTTATCATGATTCAGAGATCAAGAGAATGCTTAGGCATCTTCATTTCTTAAAAAAATAAGAATTGCCAATACATTATCATGAAAATACTTTTTAAAAATTTAACGTTAAAAACTGTCAGTTTGAATATCATTTTGATATAACCTTGTCATGTTTTTTTTTCTTGGTTACAAATCATTAGAGGATTCTACTGATATTATATTTAGGCCTGATGATTCTAAAATACTTAAATAGTATAGAACTCATATTGACCTTACAGACAAATATGGAATTGTAACAAAAATTTTTAGCAGAAATATTTAATCCTGTTCTGCTTCAGAAAACTAAATCCCTGGTGGTTTATGAAAAGCCATGATGTTAGAAACTAATTGGGATTGAAATAAATTTTTTCAGTATATGCAAATTTCTTACAGTCTTCTTTGTCGTCAGACTCATCAATGCTTAAATCATATATTATTTGCATATTAAATATTATGATGTTGTTTTACTCTTTATAACTGTTTTTCCCAAGAGAGTAAGTACAGAATACATATTTTAAAATGTTCTAAAAGGAATAAAAAACAATAGCCATAAAATATAATTAGGGAAACAGAAAAAATGAATATGGTATTTTGAATGTTAAATCTGATTTTTATCCACCCAAGATGCATGGGAGTTTTCATAAGGAAGCAATATATTGTGAAGTAAAGATTTAAGGATTGGAGTTTAGGCCTGTAGATGCTAGTTTTGGTTATAAAATATATGGCATATGTGGTAGGTTGAATTATGAGCCCCAGTTAAAAAAAAGTTCTTAATATTAGTCCATTCTTATGGCTGTGAACACATTGTGAATCGGACCTTTTGAAGATGTTAATTTTGGTTAAGGTATGGCCAATTGAATCAAGTTGTACTTTAATGTAGATTACAGGAGTCCTTTAAAACCAGAGTGAATTCAGACAAGAGAGAGAAAGCCACCCGAAAGAAGCAAGAAGTCAACTGAACCTGGAAAAAAAATTAGAGGGCATTGCCAGGTGATGGGGAAGCCAAGGAACCCCAAGGATTACCAGCCAGCCAGAATGCTACCGACCATGGAAGGAAGCAAACATTCCAATGTTGGAAACAATGAGTCAATAAATTCCTGTTGTCCACCCAACCCATTGTGTAGCATTTTTCTTAGAACGCAGGAAACTGAGAGGGTTTTAATATGTAAATGGGTAGTCGAATGAGGTAGTTATTAATATGAGCTATAACTATGTGACCAGGTGCAGAAATGAAAACTGTAAGGGTTATGAATATTTCTTCCTTGTTTCATTATGAGTGAGTTTGTGTGTGTGTAGAAATATAGATATACATACATAAACCAAGAAAACACCTTTTTCTTCTGTCTCTTATTCTTTCATCATATAACATGAGTTGTATTAATTTTATGTCATAGTATTTAAGTTACAGGATATCAAACTTCAGAGTGAGTATTAGTCAAAGTCTTGCATTGTCTTTTGGGGGAAAGGGTTTGTGTGTTTCTGGTTGTATGCACAACAGTTGATGAATTATGTTAGGTGGAAGTATGACTATGATATTGTTTTTATTTAAAGATGAAGTATGGTTTAAGGAGATGTGTATGAGTGCCAACTTGATGAAGGATGGCTGTTAATTTCTGTTAATTTCATCTGTCAACTTGTCAACTTAGGTTACGGTGTCCTATAGTTTGGTCAAGTAATCACTGGCCTGATTGTTAGTGTGAGAGTATTTCATGGACTAAATAAAGACAAAATCTAGTCAATTGATTTCATCAATGGCTGATTATCTTTACTATAAAAAATAAGATTTCTTTTAGCAATGAGAGGAGTGTCTTCATCCAAGCATTTAAAGGTCTTAAAGGGAGAACTGATGAATTTAGCAGTCATAATAAGTTTCCATATCTTCTAAAGAAATGAAGCTTCTCCTGGAGAATTCATCCTCAACTTCATCAGAATTCCCAACTTGTTAGCTTAACCTGGAGAATTCAAGGCCACTTTCAAGTTTCCTACTTGCAGACTGCCCTACAAATTTCAGACTTGCTAATTCCCTTGGTCATGTGAGCATGTTACTATAATAAATGACTTAATATTTACATATATATTTATATACTGTTGGGTTTTTTTTCTTCCCTGGAGAGTCCAGACTAACACAACATTTAAACTGAAAATAGAAGTAATAAGAGGATATGTCTGAGATTCCCCACAGTTTACAGTAAAAGCAAAGAGGGTTCATTGAAGGTTGCTAATATGGAGTAATAAAAGAGGCAATAAGTAAAATGGCATAGAAAGATGCTAAGAGAAAATTTTAAAGCCCTGGACAGGGAAGAGAGGATATGTGACAACAAAGAGATCAATGATATTAAGGACTACAGAGTTAGAGTTTGGATAGCCTCAGAGATGACATTGAATTTGACAAGAAAGTTACTGGGACTTAGGTATACTGAAGATATTAAATAAATTTTGATTAAATAGGGACTAACTGAGAAAGAAGAAAATAGAAATAATCTAGTTTCTCTTTTAAGAAGCTTAATGAAGAAGTACAGGAGGAAGAAAGAAGGGTTTATTCAAGGAGAGGACAGATTGTTATTCTCTTTTTATCATGGGAAAGTCTTGAAATGTTTGCAGACAGAAGAGAAGTCAGAGATGAGAGAAAATTTGAAAATACAGGAAACATGAACTGATTAATAAAGTGAGGTCTTAGTAGGATATAGGAAGATGAGCGATTGAGTTTACAAGCATATACAGGAGAAAGAAGATAAGGCCTAAGGGGAAAAACAAATTTAACATTTTGTGGGTTGGGTACCAAATTACTTATTTGAAGGAGTGGTTCAAATGAAAGAACTTGGTAGATGTTTGCTTGTTTTGTTTTGTTTTTTATTATTGAAGATATAGGTTTACAGAAAAACTGTTCATAAAATACAGAGTTCCCATATACCACCTTATTATTAATACCTTGTATTAGAATGGTACATTTGTATAATTCATGAAAGTATATTTTTAATATCTGTACTATTAACTTTAGTGAACCATTTACAACAGAGTTTGCTGTTTGGGTTGTACAATCCTGTTGTTGTTGTTGTTTTCTAGTAACATGTACAAAATAAAATTTCCCCTTTTACGACATTCAAATATATAATTCAGCGCAGTTGGAGATTCCACTGCCTGGCATGTACTACCCTGGCTAATGGACGCATATCTGTTCTTATTCAGGAACCAAGCATACACTTAGGTAACCCAGACTGATCTTGTAGTTAGTGTGAGGTGGATTAATATTCAGGAGTCTGTTAGAACTGAAGATGGGAAACCAGAGAAGAAACGAGCTTTTACAGAGAAGAACATATGTTATATGAAAGATAAGTATGAACAAAACCCTGGAGAGGATCTCCTCTCATAGCTGTTTCAACTTTATGATGATGGTGACACTATCACCCAGATCAACCAGGCTGAATGGAAGTGGCTTGGCCATCTCATTTTCAAACCTGTCCTCCAACAAACTCTTAGTTGGAGTTAATGGGGGAGAAGGGTGGGGGGAGGAGGGAGCAGCTGATGGTACAGACACAAGCACTCTGCTGTAACAGCCTCTATTTGACTAGAACCTTCAGGGAGTCAGAGAAGTATATTCCAATCTGGGTGACCTCCCTCAAATTCCAAATAAGCCTTGGAGTAATGAAGAGGAAGCCATGGTCATGCTGTGACAAATGGATATTGGCACATTGATATACCACCCTCACCAGAAGGATTTAGCCCCTCATCAGATTCCCATGTTGCAGATGGACATTGATGGTTTTAATAGAAAGAGGCCTCCTGAGTGGGGTTACAAACTGGTTCTCCTTATCACTCTAGGGTTTCCTTTGGGAGAAATATTGAGCTGGTTTCTTATACCCTCCTTTCTTGGTTCAAGAGTTCCCATGATAGGCCCCTTCTTCTTGGCAACCCCAATTGCTAAGCTATATTCTTGTGGCAACTAGAGCAATGTGTCCCAAAGGAAACTGAACTGGTTCCTTATACCCTCCCTGCTTGGTGCAAAAGCTCCCATAATAAGCCCCTTCTTCTTGGCAACCCCAATTGCTGAGCTAGGATCTTGTGTCTACTAGAGCAAAAGGTCCCAAAGGACACCATAGAGATCTCCAGAGAGAACTTTGGGGAAAGTATAAACTAAAGGCAGGGGCACAGGCTCAACAAGAACAAGCTGCCTTCACCCCAACCCTCTCCACTATTCCCAGATATTTACACTAGAAGAGGAGGAAGATCCTGCAGATATACTGCCTCTCCCTCCAGCCCTAACTGAGGCATCTGGCCTCCAGGATATACTTCTTTACCTAGACCTGACTTAATTTAAAATGGCCTAGGAGTGAGGTCAAGAGCCCCCTCAGTATAATTCTGGAAGATGCAGAGGGAGGAGGGCATTCCACATGGATATGGGGACAGGAGATTACAGCTGCCCTGTGTATTGGTCCCTTTGGACATATGGGTGCTCCTGTGGTCATATCTCCTACCAGAGAATGTATTATAAGAATTGCTATTCCTGCACCACGGCACATCCCAACAGCGACTGAGAGGATACACTTCCCTATCACAGTGAATTCTGGCTCAACCACAATTGAGTGAGTGATAGACCATGTACACCTAGTGCTCCCATTTCCTTGCCACATTGTCTAATTGCAGCAATACTGCCTCCCTGGTGAGGAAAAGTACATTATTGAACTCATAAAGGGTCTTCCACCTGCAGGTATCCTCCATTCTACTATTTCTTCTTTTAATAGTTTGATATGGCCAGTGAAAAAGGCAAGTAGAACATGGTGACTAACTATAGACTATCAGCACTTGAATGCAGAACCCCTTTGGCACCCCTGATCCATAAATTGTGCTATTTGCATATTGGCAGTAGCATATTATTCTTCTCCGTGTACTCCTGGCTCCCTTATATTAGGTGACATGAAAAGCAGTTACCTTCCACTGGGGAATGGAGAAGCAGCGATCCCCTCAAGAGGCAAAAGTGGCTGTTTCAGCTGCTCTTGACTCCAGGACCTTTAGAACTTTCAACTCTGTTTGAGCTACACATATCTGACACCCAGATGTCTGCTGACTGTTTCTTTTGGTCAAACGAGGGAGTAGCAGGAGCTAGCAGACACCTGGGTTTTTGGAACAACGTGGTTCCAGAGGCAGCCCAGTGCTACTCTCCTTCAAGAGGCAACTTCTGATGGGTTATTGGGCCTTGGTGGAAATAGAAAGGATCACCGAGAGCTCTCAGGTCCTCCTGTAGCCAGAAATCCTCCCTATGTCTTGGGTCTGAGGTAAATAGACCACCACCCAATATCTAACAACTAAGTATCATCAAATGGTTGTTATATATTCAAGTTCATGCTTATCCAGGCCTCTAGGGAGTGGCATACTTCTATAAGCAAGTGGAAGTGGACCCCCTCAACAATGATCCTGTTGCATCACCAGAAAGCCCTTCCCTCCCTGCATTGAGATTCTAGGGACCTTGACTGATGGATGCTCCACCAGATGCTCAACACTGGTGCACTGATGGATCAGCCAAGCTGAAGCCATCTAGTATCCATTAGGCAGCAGATGCTGTTTTCCTTACCTCAGATAGAAGATGCATCACCTTGGGTACTGAAAAGATTGCACAATGGGCTGACCTGCAAGCTGTCCTCTTAACTCTGGGACACTCAGGCACAAGCACCCCCTGTACCTGTTTACTGAATCATGGAACAAATGTCAATTGTCTAGCAGGCTCATGGAGTGAACATGATTGTAGAATCAAAGTTTCCTTAGTGTGGGAAATGGACCTTGGGAACAACTGGCAGTGTGGAAAGGCACCATCTATATTACTCATAGTGATGCATATGGCAAAGGCCTGTATCATGAGGAACATAATTGGTATGTCCTAGCCAAAAAAGGATGTTCTGGGCTGCTTGATGAAATCGGAGATAGATACTCCTGGGAGAGAGGCTGAGGAGGCACCCTGCCAAGTGGATGAGGACAATGGACTTATGCTTGGTGACGTGTGAAATAGCTGAATTTCCCGTGGCAGATTCTACTGCTGGTTGGATCCAAATCTAAATTTGACATGAAAATTCCAACACCATGAAATTATGGGCCAGAAACATTGAAAACTTCTCTCTTTAAAAGAGGGCCAATCTGCCATTCACCAATGTGAGCAATGTCAAGTACAAGCCAGAGCTTAAAAAGGGCATTTATGAGCTATTCCCAGAGGGACCACACTGGGCTCAAGGCAAGTGGACTACATCAGCCCTCTCCCACCAACCCAAAGTATGTCCTATGCTCTGGTCATGGTAGATAACTATCCAGGATATTACATTGCCTTTCTAGTTTGTCATGTAGATGAGATACATACTTGGGAGTCCTTGAAAAAGTAGCTCTGCCACTCCTTTGGGAACTCAGTTGGCATATCCCCTGACCAAGGACCCTACTTTACTACACAATCTACTCAGAATGGGCCCAGAATCACAGAATTAGATGGCCTTTCCATATCACTCATCACTCACAAGTAGGTGTCATTGTGGAGAACTTTAATTGCCACCAAAAGAGGAGTTTTGGCATCTCTAACAGTATGGACTGTTCAACTTACTGGGACCCTCTGGAAGCTGAACTCAGCATTTTCCCAGAAGAGAACCATGGCCTTATCCTGCTTCCTAGCACAGGGAGGGACAAGGGTTGGAGAGAAACCCAGGCTTTGCTGTGCATCTGCTCTTAAACCTATCAAGATAAGAATTTACCTCCAAAAGGGGAATAAGGACATAGAACTAGGAACTTTCCTTTTCAGCTATTCTCATGGGATCATCCTGCTTTTTACTCCATTACACCCGCTACCCAACTCCCAGTGTGGTAAGAGTAGGCTAGGTGAAGTTATAGTTCAAGGCAAGGAATAGACAGATTGGGTGACATTAGACGGAAAAGATAAGTTTCTCCAAATAAGCAGATGTAAGAGTTTCCCATGAGAAGTGTCTGCACAACCACCCTGTCAGATCTAGCTACTGCTCCCTCTTCTGTTTTCTACAGATTTGACCCAGTGGCAACCTGAAAGGAAAATACCTTCTTCCATCTAACATGGACCATCATGGCAGAGGGAACCTGACTGACTGCTGGATATGCCAGCAGTTCCTTCTCCCCTCCTTGCTGATTATAGATTAAAACTTAAGGGGCTGATTTTCCCTGCCTCATGTTTGAACTAACATCAAGAAGTTCTTCGATTATGCCCTGTGACAAAGATAATGGTAAAGCCTTTGATTGTTCATCATGACACAATAATTCCTAATGTAAGAAAATTGAAAAATGGCACAGTCACCTCTCCAATTTATTATCTTGAGCAAAGAGTGATTTGCCTGGGTGTATCCATGATTCTGGATTTGCCACTTTCCACGGATCATTATTGCCCTGGCTAAGAGTAAGTACCAATGAACATAGCATATGCAATCTTGGTATATGATGTGTTGGATAACACTGCTGTATTCACAACACAAGCCCTAGAGGCTCAGCAAAACCATTAGACTCTCTAGCCAAAGTAATGTTTGATAATCACATAGCCTTAGACATCCTCCCAGCCCCACAAGGAGGCATGTGTGCTATTCCTAGTACTTCTTAATATACATAGGTTAATACCTCAGGGGACGAAGGAGAGGAGGTGATGAAAATCCAATGGCAAGTCCACCGACAGCAAAATGCACAAACAGATTCTATCACTGCTGTCTCCTGTGTGATAGGGAAGGATGGATGCAACCATTATGTCAGACAGCCCTCATCACTCTACTTGATGTAATGGCATGCAAAGGTGAAGCTCTCCTAATGTGCTGCAGCTGCTGGTGTTCCCAAACCATTAGAGTCAACATTGTTGAGTGCTGCAGGTGGTAGGCCTGACTCATCTCCACCTTCATGTTCAAGTGGAAGGTGGGCTTATATTGTGGAAACTAATGGGGGAGGAGTAGGCTAGGCCTGGTCAAGTGGCTAAAGGATGGACAGCTGGAGAAATCAGGGACAACCTAGGGGTCACATCCCAGTCCTTGCCCACCCCCATCCCCATTGCTATTGTGTGCAGATATTTCAGTATGTTTCCATTCCACAGCCTTGGGGAGATATGAAAAGGCCTGGCCAAACTTTAAACTTAGAAATTGTGAAAAAGCAGTTCCAACTTCTTATCAGAGGAGGAATTCTCAGCAGCAGAGTCCCCTCCCCTTGGGCTGTATATATACCTAGCCCTCAGGGAGAATATATTCAACTATCCTCTCAAATGCAAAGTGGAGCATGCAGAACTGCCATCCACTGATCCTGATGTGAGCAGTTGTCCACCCCAGCAGAACTTCCCCTGCTCTTTTGGACCCTTTTTCTGTGTAAGTAATAAAATAGTCATTTGCTGAAAGTTTCTGTTATACTTGAGCCTCTGTTCCAAAGATGAGCTATGTGGTATGTGGGATACATAGCAACTCCCTCCACAATCTGGGTTGGAGATATTGTTTTAGTTTCCCTGCTTGTTTTAGCAAATACCATGTGTTAGAACAGCTTAAACAATGTTAATTCATTAGCTCATGATTTTGAGTCTAAAAAAGTCCAAATTAAGGCCTCACCAATGTGATGCTTTCTTTCCAAATACTGGCATTTTGGGGCTGACTGTTGGTGATCTTTGGTATTTAGCTTGTCACATTGCAAGGGGCATGCCAGCATCTCTTGATCTCTTTCTTCTCTTCTGGGTTCTATTGATATTCAGCTTTTGGCTCCTTTCTCTGTGGCTTTCTCTGTCTGAATTTCATTCTGCTATGTGATTATCAAACATTACTTTGGCTAGAGAGTCTAATGGACTCCATAAATAGGTTTAAGACTCATCCTGATTGATGTGGGGCACAATTTAATTGAACTAATCTCATCAAAAGGTCCTACTTAGAATGGGTTCACACCAACAGGAATACATTAAGTTTAAGAACATGTTTTTCTGGGGTAGATACAACTCCAAACCATCACAGATGTTAAGTGCAGTGTTATCCAAAGATTTGTTTCTAAATGGATTCTTTTAGTGATAAATAAGGGAAATGTAGATAGAGGGCAGAATCTTGGAGACAAATGAAGGCACAAATACCAGCAAAAGAAACTGAAGACAGAGAGTGAGATAGGAGAAAAATCAAGCTAGTGTGGTACAACAGAAGATAGAGGAAATGGTGTTTGGGAGGGGGGGGTAAGGAGTGGATGTGGTGGATTACATCATGTACAACAGTTTAGAAATGTTTTTGGTTTTGATCCACATTCTTGAGGGTGTGAATGCATTTGTTTTTCACTCTAATTTTTTTTTTTTTAATTTTTAAAAGAAGCTTTAGATTATATAAATGTTAAATAAAAAAATAGGGGTTTCCCAAATACTCCACTCCTCCCCTTCCCACACTTTCCCATATTAACACCAACCTTCATTAGTGTGGTACATTTGTTACAACTGATGAACAAGTATTGAAGCATTGTACTAACCAAGGACTACAGCTTACATTACAGTGTATTTTAATAAGATCTCTAGAAGACATTATTTTTAGCCAAGGTGTGGCCCAAATGAATGAGGTTGAGTTTTAATATGGATTACTGGAGTCCTTTATGAGCAGAAGAATTCAGATATATTAGGAGAGAATGCCATGAGGAAGAGCTAGAAGATGGAATTAGTGGAACGTGGAAGAGAACACCACCGTGTGCCATGGGGCAGAGATACAAGCTAAAGAACCCCAAAGATTGCCTGCAAGCCAGCACCAGAATATGACAGATTTTGGGTAAAAACATTGCCTAATTAGTGCCTCAATTTTAGATTTCTCAATTTTGGACTGTGAGCTAATAAATTCCTGTTGTTTAAGCCAGCCCATTGTGTATGATAAACTTAAGACAGTGCCCTTCCTTTCAAATGTCACCGAAACATCCAAAAAATAAACCCATGGCATGGACTATTGGCATGAAGGTGACCACCTGGGCCTTGTTTGAGTAGTAATATTTGGAGGAGAGTGCCCTTGGAGTTGGCTGAGAACAGAAAGAGAAAAAAGAAACTGCTAATGCAGAGTGTAAACACTTCTTCTTAGAAGAATTGCTATGAGAAGGATGTGATTTGGAAGAACTACCAAGAAACTACTGGTTACATTCAAAGTCTTTTTGGAAATGGTATTCATTGTTTTGAATATGACGCTGAACAGAGACTTTCTTTAAGATAGAAGGTAGCACATTTCAGTTGTTTAACAAAAAAATTGTTAATAATAAACATTTCTAAGAATACTTACTGTGTGGCAGTTATTATTACTCTGGTTATTATGGTTTATTTACCATTTACCATTTTGCTGAAGAGGAAGGTGAAATATATAAATTGGAGTTGTCCACATCCATATGGTAGAACTGGGAATAGAAACATTAGAGACTGAGACAAATATACAAATAAGAAAAGATGAGTAAAGTGAGGGTCAGTTCAGTGGATCCAAAGGACTGAGGAACATCAGAATGACAACAGGTGGTGAGCAGTTTCTGATCCTTTGTTGAGGGTCTTGGGACCAATGAATACATGCCAAAATTTGTGTTATGAAGGAAATTGAGAATGCCATGGTCAAGTCAGGAGAAAGGATACCAGGCTACTCAATAACAAGAGTGTAATACTGATATGCAACTGGAACAGAAGTATAGA
This sequence comes from Tolypeutes matacus, assembly GCA_026826555.1. Classification (NCBI taxonomy): domain Eukaryota; kingdom Metazoa; phylum Chordata; class Mammalia; order Cingulata; family Chlamyphoridae; genus Tolypeutes; species Tolypeutes matacus. Next base: position 2,682,596 of record JAKSZT010038599.1, read on the forward strand.
GATAAAGAAGGTAGTAGTAAAAAATGACATGGCAAGAAGTAAAAGCAGCATGTCAGCTGAAGTTTATAAATGGGAACTTTAAGGAGGTTATTTTGGGGTGTACTATAAGAAATAGTAAATTTCTTATAAATAGTAAATAGGTAAATGTCCCTAGTGAGCATTTACCCGAGTAAGCCAGTTTTTTTTTAAGGATAGATTGGATCAAACAAAATGAAGCACAGATATATGAGTGATGCAAGAAAGATACAAAGTGTTATGGAGATTAAAAGAAGTGAAAGAGCACCAAGGAGGCTCTCAGATGGCAACACTTAGGCACCCCATAACAGTAGGCCAAGTTTCAATTACAAGAGCAAAGACTCATATGGCTAGTCATCAACAACAAGAACCTTCAGTGGGCCATCCTCTTTTGCCAGACACTGACCCTGCACTCAGGGGTCTGTTGCTGCTCCTTTGGAGAATGTGGCAGAGCTCTCTAGGCTGGGAATTCAGTATTCCCTCATTTATTGAGTGATTGTCTATCCACTGTGAACAGGCCTCATCCCTCTATCATTTGAACAATTTTATGTATCTTTCTTGTATATTCAGTTGAACTTACTCCCATCCCAGACACCCCCAACCAATGATCCTCTGCAGCCCCCATTGTAACCCTTCTGTGATCTAAACCTTTCTTGAAGAAGAAGCCCATATAATAAGCAAATACAATTAATAGGAAAATGAAATAATAATGATAAGCTTAAATGCAAGAGATAAAATACAAGGAAATTCAGGGAAAAAAACTAAAAATAAAATATAATTAATGGATTGGGACATTCAAAAAAAATGGGGAAAATTTTTTTAAAATTATCTTTTATTTTTATTTTTTTCCTTTTATCACTGCATTATCGGATGTCCAGTGTAGCGTGACACCTTCCCCCTCTCATTCCCAAGTGTCTCCCAAATTTTCATTTAATTTTCAAAGAAGTTTTAGGTCACAGCAAAGTCCCACATGGAATGCTCAAATGTGGCCTCTCTCTAAGTCAAACTCAGCATATGAATGCATTACCTTCCCCCCAATGTGGTACATGACTCCCGGGGATGAGCTTTCCTGGCAACGAGGGAGTGCCAACTGGAAACACAACTGGAAAAAAAACCTTGAATAAAAGGGGGAAAAGGTAAAGACAAATGAGTTCATGTGGCTGAGAGACTTCAAAGAGAGTCAGGAGGTTATCCCAGAGGTAACGCTTATGCACACCTCAGTAGGATCTCATAGAACACCAAAATGGATATCACCCCACACAGAGGGGCTCCTGAGGGCTCTGATGACATCTAGGTCCTATATAAGGGGGATAGCCCCAGAGAATGACGCCTTATCAGTGGGCTCTATTTTGGAACCTGTGCTCCTGAGAGTGACAGTGTTGGACTCAAATAAGTCCTCTCTGCACATGGTCCATCAGTCCCTTCTATTCAAACCTATAGGTGAGGCTGGAGTTTGTAGGTGTACTTCCAGAGACTGGAGCCTCTTGCCTGCCTATGTGCCAGCTGTGCCTGGAATCTCAGTGGAGCTGCAACTCCTATTCTACAGCTCAATGGACTCACCCAACTCACCTGGTGAGGAGATGATGGTGGACAATGGCCATCCCAGGGAATGGAGAGAGCCTGCAGCTGAAGGCAGGATAATCCCATCCACCGTATCCATGGGATATAAGCCCACTCTCACTTGGAGGTGGAGAGGACATCACCATTCCAGTCCCCTCAGGACTGGGGGAAGAGCTATGGACTAGAGTGGACTTAATGGTATTCTGTTGTAGACATATTGGGATTCAAGCATTGGAAGAAATTATAACAGTGAGGTGGAGCCAGTGGCCACTAGATGCTTTCGGGGTGGGGAGGGGAAGGGCAGTTGTAATACAGGGGCTTTTTCAGGACCTGGGGTTTGTCCTGAGTGACATTGTGGCGACAGATATAGCCCATTTTACACCAGCGTATACCATGCACAAGTGTGTGGGAGAGAGTGTGGTCTACCATGTGAACTGTGGTCTACGCTTAGTGGCAAAGCCCCAGGATGTGTATATCCATTGCAGGTGATGTGCCACACTAATGAAAGATGTTTATGTGGGATGTTATGGGAGGTATGGGAGGTGGGGAACATGGCAATCCCTGTAATTTTTGTGTAACATTTATGTAATCTAAGCATCTTTTAAAATATATATGGAAAAAATAACATTTATGTAAGGAAATGCACATATATGCATATATATTTATATATCATTTTACAAATAAAAAAAAGAATATAGAAGTAAAAGGGAAAGTATTTTCAACAATTTTCAGTGGCAAAGTATATGGTAAAATGAAAAACCAAGAAATGTTAATATCTGTTAAGATGCCAACAATAAAATAGAGTTTATTTGAAAAAAAAAAAAAGTGAAAGAACATGTGATGAATAAAGAAAGTTAAGATGGGTCTTAAAAATTGATATAAAGGCAGTGGCCACCAGAGGTTCTGAGGGATTGGAGAGGGAAGAAAAGGTGTAATATGGGGACATTTTTGGGACTTTGGAGTTGTCCTGCATGATATTGCAGTGACGAACACATGCCATTGTATATTTTGTCATGACCTACAATATTGTGCTTGACAGAGTGTAAACTATAATGTAAACCACAATCCATGTTTAGTAGCAATGCTTCAATATGTGTTCATAAGTTGTAACAAATGTCCCACACTAATGAGGGATTTTGTTGGTGTGGATAAGTGGGAGGGAGTGGAGCATATGGGAATCCCTTATATTTTTTATTTAACATTTATGTAATCTAAAACTTCTTTAAAAAAAAATAGTTAAATTGAAAAAAAAAACAAGTAAAAATATGGATGGGGATTTAATTATCCAAATAATTATTTCAAATTAAAAATTACACCTTTGAAAATTTGGTGCAAGAAAATGTACACTATTTATGCTGAATAAATATAATATCATGTATATAATATATAATCAAAATGATGTATATTTTTCCATAAATATATTCAATATATTCAATTCAATATATATGTACATATTTTAATGTACTTTAAATATATTCAGGAATCTGAAACAGTATTAATATCTTACCTTCTCTATTTTATACTTATCAATGTAATTAAATACATAACACAATTTAAAACTACATGATTTAATAATGCATCTATTTACATAGTAATAATTTATGTAAATGTGTGCCTTTTTATGGGACTCTAGACATTAAGTCAACATATTATATCCTCCCTGCAATATTTTAAATTCGTTAATTTCAGCTGAGGTTTAAGAGTAAGTTTACTCAATTATTTTCATTGTATCCAGTGTTCAATGACTCTAAATTTTTCAAAATTAGATTGTTTAATAATCCACAAAGAAGTTGCACATTTCAATAGAGATTTATTTACTTTATGTTTTCATTTTTCTTAACAAGGTTTTTAAACCATTTATTCTATTTAATCATGTGTTTGGTCACTGGTGTTTTGTCATCTTGTACGTCTTAGGCATATACATTTTATCCTCTATTTTTTCTTCATTGATAAAAGGATTGATGCTTACTCTAATAAAATCTGCCTCCATATCAAATTTTCTTCAAGAAAAATAAGTTAAGTATATAAAATCAAGAGATGAGACAGGAAGTGAACTGGTGAAACTTTATCTATGTGAAGAGAATGGACTTGCAGTTCAGTATCATAATAGTGTTTTAAAAAAGCCTTAACATGAATATATTTGTGGCTTCAAAGGAATCATCATGGATTGCTTGAAAGGAATCATCAAAAGGATTCAAGAATTTGATATATATATATTCAAATACTTGAATCCTTTTTCGAAATGTCTCTGATCTATATAAAACTATACAATGGTTTTAGCTTTTGTCCAACCATGGATAATAGATATAATATAGGAATCTTAACTAGTGTGGAATAGGAATCTCACCTTGCCTGAAGTGATAAGTTAATTTTCTCTAGAGGGTAAGAGTCTTTAAAGCACTCAAAGACTGAAATATAAATATACAAATTGAGAAGTAAATCAAATCCATATTATTATTTCTTTCATACTTTAGAATAATGTGTACATGATTGTTAATAAAAAGGGTTTTAATGTTTAAGAGAATGCATCATATTGAATAATATAGTAATTTAACATGTTAAAATAATTAAAAATGCCATTGAATTGACATTTGTGGTAATGGTAGAGTAGCTTATACTGGAGTAACCCTCCTGCAGACGGCAGTGGTAAACTTTGAACAAAAAATAAAATTGAAGTTACTAAGGTAAAATAAAAGCAGGATAAACCTTCAGGAAATTTTATTCTTAAAAGAAGAGCACTCTACTGGTGAGATGTTCATATAAATGGCTGCTCACCTGATTGGGCACTCCCCAATCCACACTGTATAGAATGGCTGGAACTCAAGACATAAGCAGTCTATCTGGCAAAAAGGGTCAGAGAATGGAATCTGAGATTACTAGAATAGCTGGAAAGTTAATGGCATATCTGGAGACTAGGAACCCAAGGAAACGTGAACCCCAAATCTAAATAAATACTATATCCAAACCCTAACCCCTAAACTCTACCTGCATGGAGGAACCTCCAAGGTTCTCAGCAAGAAGTAAAAGTTGGAAGGCTGAATGAATGGATCTCTTTCACCTATTAACATTTGCAGAGGATATTGTGTTCAGAGTTTGAGTCCAGCCAAATTAGTTGCCTTATAGAAAAATAACACAACTGAACAGTCATATAGTGAAATTAAGGCTCTTTAAAATGTATCAGTTGCAAGTTCCAGTAGTAAAGGTTATCAGATATATGAAGAAATAAGTAAGTATGACCCACAATAAAGAGATCAATCAAGAGAAACAGAGTCCACAATTACCTAGATGATGGAATTAGAAGACTAGACTTTTAAGCAGCATTTGGAAATGTATTTAATGCCTAAGGGAAACTATGGTCATTATGGATAAACTGGTGGGGAATCTCAACAAAGAAATAGACTATGTTAAAAAAAATGGAAATTCTTTTCAGTATATATGTATGAGAATTTTACATAAGACACAGATGATAGTCAAATTCAATGAGACTAAAGCATAATTATTTTTAAATGGTAATGGGAAAACTTCAGTTGAATTTATACACAAAAATAACTTCAGATAGGTTAAAAACTGAAACATAAAAAGAAAAAAAATCCTAGAAGAAAATCTAAGACACTACATTTACATGTATGGGTAAATCTCCAAATCTAAGATAGTAAACTTAGAAGCTGTACAATAAAAGATAAACATATTTAAATACAATAAAATACATGTATTTTGTATGATAAAAAAGTAAAAAAAATGAGAAAATTATAAAATAATATTTTAACAGAGATTAAAAAATACATTATTTTCTAATAAGCTCTTCCAACATACAACCCATAATAAAAAAGAGAAAATAGTCAACTCAAAAAGGAAGAAAATAAGATAGCCTATAAATTTATGAAAAAGCATTTAAACTTGCTTAAAATTAGGGAAATGGAAATTAAAGAAGCAATGAGGCTTAAAATTCAAAAAAAGAGCTCTAATATCCATTTTAATAAGGATACAAGGTAGAAATGGTGTTCTCTTTATTGCTAGTGGACATGAGAATTGTTAAAATCATTTTTTAAAACTATCTGGCAACACTTATTAAAAATTAAATATACATACCCTTTTGACTCAGAATTTTTACTTCCAGAAATATCTATCCTAAAAATAAATAAAAGAAATTCCAGATTTAAAATGAAATGAAAAATATACTGGATGAGCTTAATGCTAGATTGAAAACAGGAGCAGCAAATGTTGGTCAAAATAAAGAAAATTTTAAAAGTCTAATACGAAGGACATAATGAAATAAAAAGTGGAGCATCAGAGTGCTGTGAGATAGTGTCAAATGGCCTAATATATATGGAATTGGGATCCAAGAAAGAGATAATTCAGGTAGTGAAGCAGAAAAATATATTTATAAAAAACTTGGACAAAACAATTTTTTGATAAAAATAAACTTATGGCCAAAATGATTGATGAAACTTAAGCAAGGTATATATAAAGGAAATCATATGTAATTACTTGTTAATCAACCTGATGAAAGACAAAGAAAAAATATTTTTTTAAGCAACCAAAGAAAATTGAAAAAGGAGTAAAGATACAAATTATGGCTGAATGTTTATCTTAATCAATGAAAGCCAAAACACATTGAAACAACATCTTTAATGTACTGAAAGAGAAAAACAATAGAACTGTCATCCCAGAATTATATATTCTGGGAAAATATCCTTCATATATAAAGGCAAAAAACACATTTTTGGGTAAATATAAGTTGTGAGAATTAATCACCATATACCTTACATTATAAGAAGTCATAGGGAGATTTATTTCATATTTTAATGCTAGGATAATCACTAAAACATAATGTAAGTTCTATAATTTAAAAAACTAATAAATAAAAATAGAATATTATAAAAATTGATTAACAAAAATCAGATAAAGAAAATTAATTAATATTAGAAGAACAAAAAAGATAAATAGAAATGGTAAATTGATAGACATATTGCTAAACCATAGAAACTGTGCATTAAATGTAAATGGTGTAAAAACTCCAGTTAAAAAAGAATGTCAGATTGAATATAAATTAGGATCTAATTCCATGCTGTCCACAAGACATGAATTCTAAATTGAAGGATTACTCATTAAATCAGAGATGGCTAAAACAAATTAGTATAAGAGACCTCAAGACAAGGAGTACTTCTACAGATAGAGATATTTAGTAATGACAAACAGATAAAATTCATGAGAAAGAAGAAATTAATGAATACATATAAAAATACATGAAGCCACAACTGATAGAACTAAAGGGAGAAATAAACTAAATTACAATTACATTTTGAGATTTATATATCCCTCTCTCATTAATTAATACCACAAATAGAAGAAAATCAGTAAGCTATAAATATCTGCATAAATATCTTATTTACGTAGATTTAAGTGATATTTATAGAACACTATACCAACAACTATATACATACAATCTTATCAAATCCACACCAAAACAGCTTATATAATGAGCCATGAAATAAACCTCAATAAATTTTAAAAATTTGAAATTATGCAGACCATAATTTGTGACTACAAAGAGATCAAATGAGAGATCAATAATAATCATATAGTTAGAAGTCCTTAAATATTTGCAAGTTAATCAACATGCTTTTAATTAACCCGTAAGTGAAATCCAAGATCACAAATGAAATTAGAAAATATATTTAACAGATTGATAATAAAAATAAATCTACCCTATGGATAATCAATTACATTTCTAAGCATATATTGATAAGGAATGAAAACATATAAAGATAATTTTAATGTTCAAACTACCTTTATTTTTACTGGACTCAAATTTGAACACAACCCAGATGTCTACCACAGGAGAATGAACAAATTGCAGTGAATCCATTTAATGAACCAGTAGACAGAAATAAAAAAGAAGTACTGATAGATAAAACACAAATGATTCTCAAAGTTATGCTGAGAGAAATAAGGCAGCAATATAGCGAAAAATAATCGGTATGATTCAATGTATATGAAGTTCTCTAACAGGAAAATCAATATCTTTTGAAAAAAATAAGAAGATGGTGGTGTTTGTGGGGGAATTGGGGAGTTGACTGGGAATGGCACCAGAGAATTTTTGTCAGTGATTGAAATGTTCTATATCTTGAAGGGTGTATGTATTTATTGAAACTCATTGAATTGTTCATTTATGATTCATTCATTTCATTGTGTATAAATATCTCACAAAATATAATTGTGAAGAAAATGAATTCAAAGTTTTTCTTTTGCAGTGCTACAGATTAGCATTTCTCTCTGATAGAACCAATAATTAATGAAACATTAGAGGCAATGAGCACACTTGGCTCCCATAACTTGTTTTATAAATACACATATCAAAGCAAAGAAAAAATAAAAATTAAGAAGTTCTCAAAGCATAATGGGGATACCAAAAGGGTAGAGGACACAGCTGGAAGGAGCTTCCATTGGCCAAATCTAGAATAATTTGTGGAAAAAAATCAATATTTTATTGATTTATTCAATACCTTATTGAAGAAAATAAGCATCCATGAGTCCATGCTAATTTAGACAAATGAATAAATAAAAGCAAGGAAAGAAGGAAAGGAGGGAGGGAGGAAGGGAGAAATAGAAGGAAGAAGGATCATCAAAGCCAAAGAAAAAGATCTTTCATATAGAAGAAGGCAGAAAATAAATACAGAAGGAAAGTAATATTAAATATAAAATATCATTATTCCAATAATAATAATAACAAAAATCAGACAAACAAAAACTTATCACTTCTCAATCTCTTTATCTAATAATGATTAAATTGATGAATGCACAACTATGTGATTATACTAAATCCCATTGATTGTACACTTTGGATGGATTGTATGCTTTATTAATATGTACCAATAAAATTGATTTGTTAAATAAATAAATAAATAACCAGAGATGTAAAAACCAGTGGAAGAATGTTTGAGGTGGAATAGATTATCACCAGAGTTTCAAAGTATCTCCACACAAAGTACTTATTAATCATATTAGGAACAGTAATAACTTTACAGTGGAGACATCTGGCAGACAACAGCTGAAGAAAGTGAACAAAATTAACACTGCTGATATTGGAATAAACTGATACCAGATGTCTACTAATATGGTACACTGAAACGAATACAGTAACTTCCATGGTATTACTGTCCCTGCCAATGCATAACCTGAAAGTAATCATGATGAAACACCAGAAAACTCCAATTTCAGAGACATTCTATAAAATAACTTGCTTGTATTTCTTAAAAAAGTCATTGTAATAAAGACAAGAAAGGCTCCATGATATTAAATTAAAATATAATAAAGAGGTATTACAAATAAATATTATGCCTGGTCTTGACCTGGATTTTATACCAAAATAAAATTGAAAAAGACATTATTCAATAATTAATTCAATTTGAATCTAGGCTGTGGATTGGGTAATAATACTGTATTATTATTCAGTTTTCTAATTTTGACCATTGTGCTATTATTATGTAAAAGAATGTTCTTGTTCTTATGAAATACAAATAAAAATGTGTATATGCAAAGGTCTATCATATCTCCAACTTACTTTCAAATAGTTCAGCAAGAAATTATAGAAAGAGATAGTGAGAGATAAGGAATGTAAAGCAAATAGTAAAAAATGTAAACAGCTGGTGACTCTGGGGAAAGAATATGAGTCTCCTGTATTACACTGACAAGTTTTCTAAAGTTTATATTATAAAATATATTATATTTTAATATAATTTTAATGTAAATTAGAATATAAAAGGAAATTTTGCATTTCTTTGTAGGATTTTAAATTGAAAAAATATAAAATAATTTGACAAGAACTGTGAACACTGTAGTTTTAGAAAACTAAATATTTTAATAATTTTAATTCATTAGATTTATAAGAATTATTTAAATATTTAGCAAGATTTTACTTGTTAGGATTTTAAGATTGCTTATTCAGGCATTTTAATGCTTCCAAAGAAAACTGAACACTACAAATTGATAGGAAGTTCATTTCATAATGTTTTCAAGTGAAGCTGATTATTAAGGAATTTAGCTGACTTGTTCTTATTATACTCAGTGCCTCTTTAGAAAGTGATACTTATTTTGGACATGAAATTTCATAGATTGATAGATGAAATGACAAAATACGTAGTTATAAACTTAGACACTTAAATATTTCGAAGTTTTCTAATTTGCATCCAAAAAATGACTTTTGAATACAGAATCTAACTTCTACCAATAATAAAAAAAAAAAAAGCAAAAAACTAATCTAGATTCTGCTTGTTACTACCTGGAATATACTCTCTGTGTTGGGACACACATGCTAGGTGTGTTCATACTCAAATTAATTGCAATTAATTGACTTTTTAACTCCTATTTCACCTCTATTTCACCAGCAGGAAGGCTATCTGTAGTAAGACTGGGAAAATTCCTATTTTGAGATTAAAGTGGAGTTTTCATAACTAAAGGTCTTGGTGAAGAAGAGGAGGGAACCGATGGGCTCAGAAAATTCAATGTATATTACTAATAATTGGAGAAATGTGCAAATTGTGTAAACCTCTGCTTTATTCTCTTTGAAAAATTTGTGGTCACTTGGCAATAGCTCAACTGCCTCTGGGGAGGTTAATCTTGCTTGTATTTGAATTACGGTTCCATAATTGTTTACATACTTTTTATTTTATTACATTTGACAGCACTTAATTAAAGGCATCATAATTTGACCTTGAATTCCTAAAGCAGTCCTATAATGTGACATTTGTGTTTCTTTTTGTTGTGAGGGTGAATTTATTTTGATTGCTTATTTGCCTTTTATATCATTTGATGTTTTAGAATCTTGACACATTTGCAAAATCAGGCTAAAGAAATGTGCTGAGGTGGAGAAATATACAAGAATAGGATCCATTTTTCAACTTTTATGCTATATCTGAGAACAAGTGAAAAAGAAACTGAAGGTTTATACAATAAACCCTTAGCCACCAGATGTGGTTATTATAGTACAAATTAAAAAGTAATTTCCTATTGTTTGAACATTTGCTAACATATCTTGTCAAACAAAATTAGTTGATTAAATTGTAAGAATTATCTGGAAAACAAAATTTAAGAAAAGAGAGTTTCCATTCCCAAAGGAAAGAAATATTTCATTTGTTTTTAGATAAACTTTATTTTTAGAACATTTTGGATTTTGGGAATAATTGAGACTATAGTACATAGAGTTCCCATATACGCATACCCCACACCAATTTCCTTTTTTATTAATATCTAAAATTAGTATTCCATATTTGTCACAATTAACAAACCAATACTGATGCATTATTATGAACTGAAGTCCACAGTTTATCCAGGTTAACTTGGTTTTTACTAATGTCCTTTTTCTCTCCCAGGATCCCATCCAAATACCACACTACACTTGGTAGTGATATCTCCTTAGGCTATTCGTATCCATGACAATTTCACAGACCTTCCTTATTTTTGATGACCTTGACAATTTTAGGAGCACACCAGTTAGGTACTTTGTAGGTTGCACCTCTATTGAGAGTTTTCTAATATTTTTTTCATGTTTAGGCTGGGATTTGGAGTTTGGGGAGGAATTCCACAGAGCTAAAGTTTTATTTGCATCACATCATATCAAAATACATACTATCAAGATGGTTTATCATTTTTATGTTGAACGTGATCATCTTGTTGAGCTAGTGTTTGTCAGGTTTCTCTTCTGTAGAAATGCTCCTTATACTTTTGGGGGGATGTCACTTTATATCTCACACCTTAGGCACAGGGATTTATGCTCCCTGTTCTTGAGGGCTGAATATCCAATTCAACTACCTGGACTATCATCAATTATTTATTTATTAAAATATTTACTTATTCCAGTATGGACTCTTGGATATTTATTTTTCATTTTGGGTTATAACCCAAAGGTACTTTATTTTTGTTATTCAAATTGTTCCAGCTTTGGTTATTAGGATTTTTTGCCATGGAATCCTGTGTCCCTTAATCAATTGGGATTTAAGTTTGTTTGTTTTAGTACTTACTTAATTTCTGGCACTACCAGATGCCCCAGGCTCATCTTGCATATTCCGGCCCCATTCCTAGATCAGCCATTTTTCCAAGGATTCCTGCTTCCTTTTACTGGAAAATGGTATTAGAACCTCCATGACACTGAGGGATTATTACCAAGCATTAATCAGTAATACATTTAGAAAAAGACCTTGACCAAAATGGGAAAATATTAAGTAAATCAGAGTTTGTATGGCTAAGATATATCAAATGAGTCTGGAGGTTGCTCTGGAGGTTATGTTTATGCAAGTCTCAGGCAGATTTCACAAACTGCCACAATAAATAAAGCCTCACAGTAAACAAATCCCAAGGGCTTTAGGGACATCTGGACACCATAGGCAAGCCACACAGCCTCAGGAACTCAACATACCCTCAGTGGGCCCTATTTAGGAATATATGAAAATCTATGTCCCCAATATAACATACTTATACTCATTTATCCTTCCCCTAGTCATGGTTCTTCAACTCCTTTTATTTGAACTTATAATTTTCATTATAATTGTACCTGTTAAGTATACATCTCAGAATTAAATCTTTGGATTGTTCATATGCTGGCTGATCTCTAAAACCCAGGAGATATGCGACCAACTCCTACTCTCCAGTTCTTTGGGCTTGTCCTGGATAACTAACAAAACAGTGATGATGGAAAAGTCCTATCCTCAAAACAAATAATATCTTCAACTGCAAGCAAAACAATTTCTTAATATCTAAGTCCCCTCTCAGCCTGAAGACGTCAGAATAGACAGCATTCCAAATCCTTCAAGATTGAGGAATGATCAAAAATAAGGGGGTAGTGTAACCGTGGACAAAAGCAGATTTATTGTTATTCTAGTTATTATCTTGGATTAGTGGAGTAACTTATAATGTTAGTATAAAAAATACAAAATAAATAAAAAGGGAAGCATAAAAAATGTTATTAGAAACTAAGATATGAGCATTAGGTGCACTTGTTGCTACTTGGGTGTCATTGCTTTTAGACTCTCTTTGTTGACAAAGCATGCAAATATATCATTGTGTACTAATCATGCAAATACACATAACTATCAAAATTTTTATTTGTAAATATCTATGTCTATACTGAGCTAGATATTAATTCTTCCTGATCTTTCCAACTCTAATACATTACAACATAGATTATTCTAACCTCTTCCCCATTCTTATTTATAAATTTCCACTCCAACATTGAAAGAGCTGGCTCCCACTATTTGCCATCCACTTACTTAACTGTTCAGTTCTATTACACACGTATAGCACTATCAGAAGGGCTAACCTGCACTACTATGGGAAACACCATTATCAGCTAGAATACAGTGCTTATAACAATTCTTCTACCAAAGCTACATTGGTCAGCACCTTCCCACCTCCTACCCTCATTATCTCCTTCAAGTGATATTATTGCATAGATTGGTAATAAAAGCTAAATTGTCTCGTCAGACCCTAACTTCATTCTTGAAATCCCATGACCTCCTAAATGATTTTTTTATTTGAAATCATCAAGTTTCAATTTTCATGCTGTCATGTATCCACCATTAAAATATCATACAGAATAATTTTACCACTCTAAAAATTATGTTTGCTTCACCTCTTCAATGTTTCTTCCTCTCCCAGAATCCCTGGTAACTAACAACTGATCTTTTTTAGTAGCTCTATCGTTTTGCTTTTTTATTTTTCAGATTTTTATAGTTGGAATCATGCAGTCATCTTTTCAGATTGTTTTCTTTCACTTAGCAATATGTATATGAGATTCATCCACATCACTTCATGGCTTGATAGTTCATTTGCTTTTATCACTGATAAATATTACAATGTACTTATAAGACACAGTTTGTTTATCCATTTAAGTATTGAAAGACACTTAATTCATTACATTTTTGGGTGATTATGGATACAGATTTTATAAATATATAAATTCAGGTTTTTGTGTAGACATGAGTTTTCAAATCAATTACAGATATGCCCAAGAGCACAAGGAATGTATTATGTGGTAAGAATATGTTTAGCATTCTAAGAAACTGCCAAAGTGTCTCCCAAAGTGTTTGTACCATTTTGCATTCCCACATGCAGTAAATTAGAGTTCTTGTTGCTCTGAATTTTTGTGAGCATTTAGTAATGTCATTTTAACTTTTTTTTTTTTGGCTAAAGCCATTATAAAATGTGTGCAGTGGCTCCTCATTGTTATTTTAATTTGTAATTCATTAAAGACAAATTATGTTGACCATCTTTTCATATTTTATTTGCCATCTGCATATCTTCTTTGATGAGTTGTCTGGTCAGATCTTTTGCCCATATTATAATTGGGTTGTTTGTATTTTATTTTAGAGTTTTAAATGTGCTTTGGATACAAATATTTTCCCCAAATCTTTTCATTCTCTTCAACATGTCTTTAACAGAGCAGAAGATTTTACTTTTTTAACGAAGGCTAACTCATCATCTTTTTCTTTCACAATTGAGTTTTTTGTTTTGTATCTAAAAGATCATCAAAAACCCAAGCTCACATAAATTTTCTCATTTTCTTGTTGAATTTCTTAATTATTATTAGAGAAGTTGTGGGTTTATAGAACAATTGTGCATAACCTAAAGGATTCCCATATAACCCCCTACTATTAACACCTTGCATTGGGGCAATATATTTGTTACAACTGATGAAAACACATTCTTATAATTGTGCTATTAACTATAGTTCATAGTTTAATTTAAGATTCACTGTTTGTATAGCACAGATTAAGTGATTTTTTTAAAAAAAAATTTATTTTAGACTTCTGGGAAGATAGTGAACAAGAAAGACATGGAACTCTTTTCTCTCCCAGAAAAACAGTTAGAGGACAGGCAGAAATATCCTGAAAAAGTCTATGGTTTAGGACACAAGGGGAAGGCAGGACATTGCTAAGAAGAGAGAGGGGCAAAGGAAAATAATTGTGACAGCGAAATTGTGAGTTAAACTGTAGCTGCAACTGCCATATCCTCCCCCACCCTAGACACTTTTGAATTCTCAAGACTTGGGGTTGGTGGCTACAAAGTGTATCTACCTTCCCAGAAGGAGAAAGAAAGATACAGCCTATGGCTAATTCAGCTTTTGACCCACAAATTTGGTCTGCTGTGTCCCACAAGCACTTCCAGGTCAGGTGGGGCCACACCATTGTTTACTTTGGGAGCCAGCTCAAGACTAAAGAGATCTGGCACTAAAGAGATCTGACCCTCTCAATTTACCTCTCAACTAACCAGGACTGATTGTTAAGGACATACCTCCTCAGGAAAAGGGAGAGAGAGGGACACAGTCAAAGGCTGACTCAGCTTTTGACCCACAAATTTGGGTTTCCATCCCATGAGCAATTCTAGGCCAAGTGGGGCCATGGCATTGTTTGCTTTGGGAGCCAGCTCAAGACTAAAGAGGTCTGGGACTAAAGAGATTTGTTCCTCTCAATCTCCCTCTCCAATAACTGGGACTGATTGTTGAGGACACAGAAGGGAGTGGAATTATTTCCTACTCAGGAAAAGAGAGGAGGCTGTCTCTGAGAAAGTTTGAATTATAAGGCTCTTAGCTTCCAGGCAGAATCCTCTATCACATTGATCCAGTCTTGTTGCAGCAAACACACTCCAACCAGGCATTGAACTGATAGAACTGCCAAAGTGCATCATCTATTGGCAGAGCAAGGAAGTGCATGTGAGGAAATTAAAAGGAAATAAGTAAGAGAGACTTTAATGGTCCATTACAGCCTCTCTCTCCAAGGCCTTAGGAAGCAGATCTGCAACCCATTACTGGGTCCAGAGCCCAGTTTTGAGCAACTAACAGGGACAATCCTACAGACTCCCACTACTAAATCCCTATGAAAGAAAGAGAAATTGAGCATCTGAGTAAACTTACCATCCTAATCAAATGCCTATACAGCAGCAAAAAATTATGAACCATACTAAGAAAATGGAAGACATGGTCCAATAAAAGGAATATATCAAAGCCTCAGAAAAGACACAGAATTTGAGACAACTAATTAATGAGATACACACAAATTTCTAAAATCAAATTAATGAGTTGAAAGGCAATATGTCTAAAGATATAAATGTCATCAAGAAGGCATTGAGCAAGCACAAAGAAGAATTTGAAAACTTGAATAGAAAAATAACAGAGCTTATGGGAATGAAAAACATAATAGGTGAGATAAAACACATTAGAAGCATACAACAACAGGCTTGAAATGAAAGAAGACAGAATAAGTGATACCAAAGACAGAACAGCTGAAATTGAAGACAGAAAAGAACAAAAAGAGAAAAAAATGGAAAAAAATGAGCAGGGGCTCAGGGAGTTAAATGACAACACAAAATGCAACAACATATGTGACATGGGAGTCCCAGAAGAAAAGAAAGTAAAATGGGAAGAGAGAGTATTGGGAAATAATAGCTGAAAATTTCCCAACTCTAATGAAAGAAATGGACATCAATGTCCAAAAATCACAGCATACCTCATCTGAATAGACCTACCCCAAGACACTTACTATTCTGAATGTCAAGTGTCAAAGATAAAGAGAAACTTCTGAGAGCAGCAAGGGAGAAACAAACCATACATATAAGGGATGCCCAGTAAGACTTAGTGCAGACTTCTCATCAGAAACCAGGGAAGCAAGAAGAGAGTAGTAGGATCCAATTAGAATAATGAAAAAGAAAAATTACCAGCCAAGATTTCTTTATCCAGCAAAAATTGTCCTCCAAATATGAAGGTGAGTATAAAATATTCACCAAACAGAAACTAAGAGAGTTCATAAAAAAGAATCCACCTTTGCTGGAAATATTAAAGGAAACCTTAGAACTTCAAGGAAAAAGACAAGAGATGGAAGCTTGGAGGAGAGTATAGAAGAAAGAATAGCAGAATGTAAAATCAAAAGAGTAAAAAGATAAACAAAAGTAAGATATGACATATGAAAACCAAATAATAAAATGGCGGAAGTAAATAATACATTTACAGTGATATCATTGAATGTGAACAAATTAAATTCCCCAAACAAAAGATATAGGCTGACAGAATAGATAAAAACAAAACAAAACACGAACCATCTATATTCTGCTTACAAGAGATTCACCTTAGACCCAGGGATACAAACAGGCTGAAAGTGAAAGGTTGGAAAAAGATACCCCACGCAAATAGGAACCAAAAAAGAGCAGGTGCAGCTATACTAACATCAGGCAAAACTGACTTTAAATGCAAAAATGTTATAAAAGTTACAGAAGACCATTATACATTAATAAAAAGGGACAATCCACCAGGAAGATATAACAGTCATAAATATCTATGCACCTAACCAGGGTGCCTCAATATACATGAGGCAAACTATGGTAAAACTGAAGGGAGAAATAGACAACTCTACCGTAGTTACTGGAGACTTCAACACACCCCTCAAATTGTTAAATAGAACAACTAGAAAGAAGATCAACAAGGAAACTGAAAACTTGAACAATATGACAAATGATTTAAACCTAACAGACATATACAGAACATTGCACCCAAACTCAGTGGGTTATACATTCCTCTCAAGTTCCCATGGATCTTTCTCCAGGATAGACCACATGTTAGGTCATAATACAGCTCTCAATAAATATAAAAAAGATTGAAATTATACAAAACACCTCCTCAGATCCTAATGAAATGAAACTGGAAATCAATAATAAATAGGAAAGGGGTAAATTTGCAAATGTGTGGAAGCTAAACAACACACTCCTAAATAATCAGTGGACAAAGAAGAAATTGCAAGTGAAATCAGTACATATGCTGAGACAAATGAAAATGAGAACACAGATTATCAAAACTTATAGGATACAGTGAAGGCAGTGCTAAACACCTATATTAAAAAAAGAAGAAAGAGTTAAAATCAGAGATCTAACTGAACAACTGGAGCAACTAGGAAAAAGAACAGCAAACCAATCCCAAAGAAAGTAGAAGGTAAGAAATAATAGAGATTAGAGCAGAAATAAATTAAATTGAGAATAATATAGAGAAAATCAACAAAACCAAAAGCTGGTTCTCTGAGAAGATCAATAAAATTGACAAACTCCTAGCTAGAATAACAAAGAAAAAAGAGAGAAGATGCAAATAAATAAAATCAGAAAGGAAAGGGGGGAAGTTATGACTGACTCCACAGAAATAAAAAGTATCAAAAGAAAATATTATGAGAAACTGTATACCAGCAAATTAGACAACCCAGATGAAATGGACAAATTCCTAGCTGTTCATAAACAACCTGTACTAATGCTACAAGAAATACAAAAACTTAACAAACTAATCACATTTAAAGAGATTGAATCTGTCCTCAAAAAGCTCCCAAAAATGAAACATCCAGGATCAGATGGCTTCACTGGTAAATTCTACAAAGCATTTCAAAAAGAATTAACACCAATTCTTTTTAAACTCTTCCAAAAAATTGAAGAGGAGGGAAAATTACCCAACACATTGCATGAAGCCAACATCACACTAATACCAAAGTAACATAAAGACACTACAAGAAAAGAAAACTACAATCCAATCTCTCTAGTGAGCATAGATGCAAAAATTCTCAACAAAATACTTACAAATTGAATCCAACAGCATATCAAAAGACTTATACATCACAACCAAGTGAAATTTATTCCTGGTAAGCAAGGCTGGCTCAACATAAGAAAATCAATCAATGTAATACACCACATTAACAAATTGAAGGAAAAAAATCACTTGATCATCTCAATCGATGCAGAAAAAGCATTTGGCAAAATCCAGCATCCTTTCTTGATAAAAACACTTCAAAAGATAGGCGTAGAAGGAAAATTCCTCAATATGATAAAAGGCATCTACAAAAAATCCACAGCAAGCATCATACTCAAAGGGGAAAGGTTGAAAGTTTTCCCTCTAAGATCAGGAACAAGACAAGGATGCCCATTGTCACCATTGTTATTCAACATTGTACAAGAAGTTTAGCTAGAGAATTTAAAAAAAATAAATCAAAGGCATCCAAATAGGAAAAAAGGAAATAAAACTCTTACTATTTGCAGAAGACATGATCCTATATTTAGAAAATTCTGAAATGTCTATGACAAAGCTACTTGAGCTAATAATTGAGTTCAACAAAGTAACAGGATACATGATCAACACAACAAAATCAGAAATGTTTTTGTAAGATGCAATGCCTAATAAATAATGTTGGTTTTTTATTAACTAATTTTTCTTCACCAAATATTTATTAAGCACCTAATTCATACTAAACACCTCTAGAGAATGATTTTTCTTAAATGATGCAGATTTTTCTCTGAAAAATTTATGCTCACAGTATATTGGAATGGATACACCAGGAGGAAGGGGATAAACAACTCTATTGAATCCAACACCCTCAACTTAGAGACCAGAAAGTTATGTGATTTGCCTAAATTCTTAAAAAATGAGTGTCAGGATTTTGAATTCCCAAGATCCAGTACAAGATATAAGGCATATATTGAAAAACAAAACAAAACTATAATACAGAGATTATGTATTATATGTCATCAGAAAAAACTGATAAAATGAAACACGTGTATAACAATTATTTTATGTAAAATAATTCAAAGGCCACTTCTATATTATTTTGAAATTACCACTTCAGTATCCAGAGTGATTTCCTGGAGGTTTATAGAGTGCAAGATGTTCACCAGGACTTGAATATATCCTCAGGTAGTCTAGCTGTTTAAAGAAATAAATCAGCTTAGACTATCATTTTATCTTCACATTCTAAAATCCTGTTTATTTTCATTGCTTCTATAGCTTTCTGCCTATACATAGCTCCTGTCAAAATATTTCACATATAATACAAAATCTTGGCCAAATATCTTATACCTGTCTTCAATTTTTCTGTTCCAAATAGGCACCAGTAACACTTATCAAATATTGAGTAAACAATACGCTAGAAAAATCACAACACCTTTAGTAATCATCTGTTTCAAATAACATGCTCTCAAAACAGCATTCTGTAGAACTCTTGTAATTTTACAACTAGTGTGCTTGGCAGTAACATTTAAAGCAGCATTTGGTAATAAAGTCATTTCTTGCAATAGGTGTTATTTTTGTTTAAGACAATATATTTCTTACCTTCACATTGGTATTTGAAGAAATTCTCAGAAACTCTATTTTAGGATGGAAAATATTCAAGACTGTCTATGGTAGGTATCTTCTGACATTGCTATGAATAATTCCTACCTCCTAATATTCACACTTTGTGAATGTGGACTTGCTTCTTATAATTAGAATATGGCAAATGTGACATGGTGTCACTTGTGTGATTAGGTTACAAAGACTGTGACTTCTGCTTCCAGCACTCTCTTGTTGACACTATCCTGCCTACTTACTTGCTTGCTTTGATTAAACAAGTTGTCAGGTTGTAAATTGTTCCCTGGAGAGGCCCATGTGTCAAAGAATTTAGGGAGGCCCCTGGTCACCAGTTCATGAGAAAATGAAACTTCATTCTAAAATTCTGAGAGCAGCTGAATCCTGCCATCAATCATGTAGTGAGTTAAAGAAGTGGATCCAATACCGCTGAGCTGTGCAGAGATACTTGACTTACAAAAACCTGAGGTAATAAATGTGTGTGCTTTAAACTCGAAGTTTTGGTGTCATTTGTTTCACAGTAATAACTAACTAACACAATGTCCTAATAAAAATAAAAAATACAAAAACTTAGGCAACCACCAGTGTTCATTATGAGTACAATGATAAAACATTTTCCCAATCTTTTTGACCACTGAGTAAATTGCTTTGCTCTTTTATCACCATTTCAAGAATCAGTAAAGGAACTAAGATGTAAAAAACTGAGCTAAGGAATAACTTCTTTCCAAGGGATATTTCTATTTCAAAAGAAGAAGCTAGTGGGAATGTTTTAAGTTTGACAAAGGTCACTGAAATTAAAGAGCTTTTGGAGCCACCCAAACTTCTTTCCAAGAATCAGCCTGAGAGACTTTATGGTGAATAACAAATTCACTTTTAAATTGTACTGGGGAGTAAAATGATTCTTGGAAGATGACACAAAGGCTCTCTTCATGATGACAATGGCCATCTGCAAGTTATTTCAAGGTTCTGAATTCTCATCTCAGTGGAAAATTAATTATAAGAATATCTTAGCTTTTAATGGATTTTAAATGATCTAAAAACCCTCTCTGTATTTTTAATGTATAATTCTTTTATATTAACAGCAGAACAAATATGAGGAATAAACTTTATGAAGCATACAGCACATAAATAATTCTTGATGCATTTGAAGTTCTTATGCTTACGTTTTTTAATATATGCTCAGAATTAGATGAATTTTCTCATAAGAAGCATTTGCAATCTCACTGAAACACTTAATAGAAATTTGTGTTATTTCTTTAGAGTGAATGCTGCCTAATTTTCTGTTCCTTGCTTGTTTAACATAGCTCTCTTTGTACAAAATTTATTTGAAAGCCATTTTCATAAATAAAATGCAAATGTTTTCAAGCATAAGAACATGTTTTGTTTACTAATATAAATGACAAAATTTTCCTAATCATTGGTAGTATTATACACAAAAGTCCCAAATAAGGTTCAAAGTCCAAGGGAGCATTGTGGAATGCTTATAATTAATTAATCATTTGATTAAAACTTGTTTATGTTACATGTTGCAGAAGTACAACATTATATGAACCATTACAGAGTTCACCAAAAGCAGATCAAAGTGTCATTATAAGAAATGATAGTTGTATGCAGTTTGTCATTGGGCTGTCTCTGTTTCCTCACTTATTAAAGGAGGGATAATATAACAGTACCCATAATATAATAAACAATATAGCATAATATAATAAAATATATTACATATTTTTATTATATACTTAATAGTATAATAAAACATAGTATAATAAATATAATATGATAGTCCACATCTCAGAGATTTTATGAGGACTAAATGAGCTTTTTTATTATATGTAGAGTGCTAATATGTTAAGTGTTAATATATCATTATTTTTACTATTTTTTGGGCTATAATTCTGGTAAGAAATTAAAATTGTGGTTTAAATAATGTATTCAAATAGTACATGCTAATCCATGTATGAGTTGTTATATAGCTAATTTAGAGTAAGATAGATGTATTCTTTCATTCAATAAACATATAAAGAATGGCTACTGTATTTTAACATTAGCCTTGATAGAGTAGTATACAAAACAACACCAAATACCCTCATGGAGTTTATATTCCAGTGGGAGGAGACAGAATATAAACAAATAATTATTTAGGCCACATAGCACATGATGAAAGAGGCAAATGATAGGAAGCAAGATAATAGAGAAGGGCCACTGATAGCAGAGTGGGAGAGAATGCTGCCATTTTAAATAGGGTGATCCTAAAAAGCCTCTTGAGAAAGAAACATTTGATCAAAGACTTAAAAGCAGTGAGAAACCAGCTATGAGGATAAAGGGGCAGAGTCTTGCAGACCTAGGGAATTGCTAATGCAAAGGACCTAAGGTAGGAGGCACCTGGTGTGTTGCAGGAAGTTTTAATAAAATACCTTACGTAAATATCTAATGTAAGATGATGAGGAAATTTTTAATATGAAGAGGCAATTTTAGACATTGTTTTCATCTTGAATAACAAGCTCTTCTGAAATTAATAACATTACATTTATGTAAAAAGTTGACTGAATTCAACAAGTTAGAAAAAATAAAAATGTTTATATACCATTTTAATTATATGATACATCTCATATTTATCTCATTTAAAGATCTCAGAAAGCTAGTGAAATAATATTCCTTTTATAGAAGTGAAGATAGAGGTTTAAATAATTTGACTTGGTTAATGTTACCTAGAATTTTAGTGGAAAAATTATAATTATAACCAACATTAGAAACTAAAAGTCCATGATATAATATTCTCATGGATGGCAATTAACTCTAATTTATCAGAGGAGCTAAAAAAATTAGCTAAGTGATATTTCATTGCTTTTAATTTCTTTTTAATACTGACCTTATGAAGCATGTTAATGTTTAACTTAGGATTCAAAAGTTTGGAACTTTATGTCATTTCATAACACAAATTCATATCAAGCGTGTGGTGTCTTGGAGTATTGTGCCCCAGGAAAAAACATGTCCTTAATCTTATTATATTCGTGTGGTGTGAACCCATTGTAAAAAAGATCTTTTGGGGAGGTTACTTCATTTAAGGTGTGGCCCAACTGAATCAGGATGGGTCTTAATCCTATTACTGGAGGTTTTATAGAGAATATCACAGAGAGTGTAGCTATGGGAGATGTAATGGTTAGGTTAATTTGTCAACTCGGCCAGGTAATTATGTCCAGGTGTTTGGTCAAGCAAGCACTGGGATAATTGTAATACAAAAGCATTTATGGACTTCGGTCACCAGTGAGTTTACTGCATGGATGGCTGATTACATCTGCATCAATCAGGGAGATTGTATCAGCAAGGATGATGCTTTTATACAATCAGTTGAATGCTTTAAAAGGGGAAGTGATTTCAACATTCAGAGAGAATTTCCCAGCTCATCTTTGGACAGCCAACTTCTCCCAGAAACTCATCAAGGACCTTTCATTGGACCTTCATTGGAGCCCCTGTTTTGCAGCCTGCCTGTGAAACCTGGATTTGTGCATCCCCACGGTCGCGTGGTAGACTCATAAAATCTCATATTATTGACAGATATTTCCTGTTGATTCTGTTTTCCGAAAGAACCCTGACTAATATAGGAGAGCAGACAGAAAGTGAATGTCAACAGAACCTGGAAGAGAAAGGAGAAGACACCAACATGTGCATTGACATGTGACAAAAAGCAAAGGAACCCCAAAGATCTCTGGTCAAACAATACCAACCTCTCGAAGAAGTAAGCCTTCTAACTTGTGCAATAATGAGCCAATAAATTCTTGTTGTTAAGCCAACTCATTGTATGGTATTTGTTTAAGTAGCTGGGAAATGAAAACAAAAGAAACTATGTATTATGGCAAAAATAGCATTATAGGCCTTAATGTTTATTTTTTTATAACTATATAATTTTCTGCCTTCTATCATTCCATGGTAGAATGGTCAATACACTAAAAGAAGAAGAATACATTACCACAGTGAATAATTGAGTAACTCCACACACACACACAAATATGCACATCTTAATTGTTTGTTTTTGTTTATCTGACTGTACTAGGTGTGTTTCACCCTCCAATTACTACGTTTTTAACATGAGGACAATTTTCTTATAAAGGTAGAACTGAGCAGTTGGGACGTGAAAGGATATGACAGAGGTGTAGGAATAGTATTAGGTTGGGTGGTGCAAGCTTGACAGGGGGTAGGGTGGGAAGGATGGGTTGGACGGTCTATTGAACTGGGAGGAGGGTTGGGTTAGGGAGCAGGGGAACACTGGGGAATTGGTGGGTATGTGGTTGAAACTACAATGTTGAGAAAACCCTTTTGGCAATATGACAAGGAAGGGTTGCTGGTTTAAGGTGTTGGATGGGAGGGCATTTGGCACACAGCACAAATTGGGCAGTCTTCGGGAGAATGTGCGAGTAATCATTTTGTCATAGTGTCTGTTATCAGTGGGGGGAGACCCACATGATAAGTTGGAAGGAGTTGGACTCCCATGCTGGGGAAGCCCAATATGTTCTCAAACAGAGGGGAGAGTGTCAAGAAAATGGGTGGTTCCTAATAGGGGAGGACAGACTAGTGTGTCAAGCCCTCAGTGTTGTAGTAAATATCTAAGAACTCTGTCCTTCAAGGAGAAGTAGCCGTTGGCCCTAAGAGGAGGGGGAGGAAGGAACAGAATAGATGGAAGAGGGTGTATTTAGGGGGCAATGGAAGTGTTCTGCATGACCTTGCAATGATAGATACAGGCCATGTAAAATTTCATCAAAAATTTATAAAAGTGTATGGTCTAAAATGTAAACTATAATGTAATCCAGTGACCATGGTTAGTAGCTATGTTTCAATATTTGTACATCAGTTGTAACAAACATACAATCTACATGTAAAAAAGTTATTAATAAGGATGGGAAAAAGGGGAGTATGTTGGGTATATGGGAGTCCCCTAAATTCTGTATGTAACATTACTGTGACCTAAAACTTCTTTGAAGAAAAAAAAAAATTAAGACACTGGTGAAGAAATGGAAAAAAATGCCACTGTACATACAGGACAACAGATATTAGAGTGATGAAAGGCAAAACATCAAAAAATAATTTAAAAAAAAATATTTTTCATTTTTTAATACCCCATTTTATGACTTTTAGTTTTAGTTTTTCTAAATTATTTTGTATTTTATTTCTTATGTTTAAACCTATCATTATTATTTCATTTTCCTATTAACCAAATTTGGCAATATTCTTGGCTTCATTTTTGAAGAAGTTTTTAATCACAGAAGGGTTACAACTATGGCAGAAGAGGATCAATGGTGTGGGGTGTCAGTGGTGGGGGATATATGGGAGGAAGTCCATCTGGTCATACATATAAGGTATATAAATATGTTCAAATATTCATGGGGCATAGCCACAGTGTGCAGAGATTCACACAACAGCCAAAGGATTATTGAATTCCCATCCTGGGGAGCTCTGCCACATTCTCTAATGGAACAGCAACAATCTCCCAAGTACAGGTACAATGACTAGTGAAGAAGGATGGTCTATTGATAGGACCTTGATATTGATGACTATGTTTATGAGCCTCTTGCTTTTGAATTTGCATCTTGGCCTAGTGTTGTAGGGTGCTTAAGAGTTACCCCCTGAGAGCCTCTATATTGCTCAAATGTGGCCTCTTTCTAAGCCAAACTCAGCATATAGATGCATTACCTTCCCTCCAGTGAGGGACATGACTCCTGGGGATGAGCTTCCCTGGCACTGAGGGATTACTACCAAGCACCAGCTGGTGATACAACTGGAAAAAGACCTTGAATAAAAGGGGGAAAAGGTAAAGACAAATGAGTTCATATGGCCAAGAGATATCAAAGTGAGTTGGGAAGTCATCAGAGAGGTAATGCTTATGTGCATCTCAGCAGGATCTCATAAATGGTCAAAGTAAACACTACCCCAGTGGGGCTCCCAAGGGTTCTGGTGACGCACAAGTCCTATGTTCATGGTAGATAGCTCTGGAGTTTGGTGCCTAGCCAGTGGGCCCTACTTTGGAGATTATGCTCCTGAGAGTGACAGAATTAGACTCAGATGTGAATTTTCTACATGCTTCTTCTGTCCCTTTTATTTGAACTATAGTTGGTGCTGGAGTTCGTAGGTATATGTCCAAGAGACTTGCATGTCTGGGCTGTCCATGTGCCAGCTGGGCCTTGAGCCTCAGCAGAGTTGCAACACCTAATTTCCAGTGTTTTGGACACACCCAGGACAACTAACAAGGAGATAAGGATGGACAACCACCACACCAAGGAACCAAGAGAGTCTACAACTGCAAGCAAGAGAGTCCCATCCATCAGCCATATGGGATCAAAATCCCTTCTCAATTATAGGTGGAGTGGGCATCATCATCACAGAATCCTCAGGATTGGGAAATAAAATATGGACTAGAGTCAACTTACTGGTATTCTACTATAGACTAATTGTGATTCTAGCAATGGAAGAAATTATATCATTGATGTGGAGACAGTGAAAGTTCTGAAATCAGGGAGAGGGAAAAAGAGGTGTAATATGGGGGCATTTTCAGGACTTGAAATTGACCTGGATGACATTGTGGTGACAGATACAGGCCATTATATATCCTGCCATGGCCTACAGAATTGAGTGGGAGAGAGTATAAACCACAATGTAAACTATAGTTCATGCTTAGTGGCAAATGCTCCAAAATGTGTTTATCAATTGCAATGAATGTACCACACCAATGAAAGAAGTTGTTAATGTGGGGAAAAGTGGGAGGTCTGGGGAGTGGGGCATATGGGAATCTCATATCTTGTATGTAACATTTTATGTAATATAAGTATATTTTAAAAATAAACAAAAAATATATTTTAAAAATCAGTTTATACAACGGGCTTACAAAATGATTTAAATTCTTTTGTTCACATAGAAATTCTTATTGCAGCATGTGTGTGAAAATTTGCAAAATCTAAATAAGGTCTGTAGTTCAGTTAATAGTGTTTAACCAATATCAATTTCCTTAATAATTGTGTTGTAATATACAAAGGTAAATGCAGTACAAAGTAAATAAATTTTGGATGTAAAACATTGAAAAGAACACAAATTATAATCACTAATATCTGTTTTCACAACTTCTTATCAAAAGGAAAATTATTTTAAATTTTGACCTATATGGCATTCCACTCCACTTTTGGGGCAGCTTTTAAAAGTATTCATAATCTCTTTTAATAAAAACATTTGCTTAGTGTTGCAGTTGGGCAGTTTGATGTAATTATGAATTCCAAAAATATAATTGAATCTTGCTTGTAAACTGGTCTGTTAATCTGGGCATGATTAAGTTATGATTAGGACGTTGACTGGGCCACATCAGTAGGGCGTTGATCCCCACTCCTTGGTGGGTGGGGAATCGAATACAAAAGGCAAGGCAAAGAACAAAGTTGAAGCAGTTTTTGAGAAGCTGTTTTGATGTTGGAAAGAAGGCCCCAGGAGAAGAGAAGCGAACTGTTCACCTGATCTTCTACAGCTAACTTTGTGGAGGAAACAGGAGCTAAGTCCAGAGAGAAATGCAGCCCCGGGAAGAGAGGAACCCAAGAAGCCTGAACCCTGGTAAACGTCGGCAGCTGTCTTGCTCCAACATGTGGCAATGGAGTGTGGTGAGAGAAGAAACTTAAACTTTATGGCCTGTTATCTGTGGACTTCTACCCCAAATAAATACCCTTTATAAAGACCAACCCATTTTTGGTATTTCACATTAGCATCCCTATGGCTGACTAATACACTTAGTATCAACTCAGATATATTATCATAATATTTCTATATATATTTACACACTGCATAAAAAATTGAGGGTGTACATCTGCTGATTAAAAATCAGATAAAAATCCTTGTCATGAATGAACTGTACTATTAAATAATCCCTTACAAAGATAGCCTTTCTACTTTCAGTTGAATTTCTTTTCTAGGAACAGATGCCTTCATTTATAAATAACCATACACATTATTTAGCATAGGTTTAATCACCATTATAATAGATGTCTATAACATTTTGCTAATCTGGGTCTCTGTTGTGCTCAGTATCGATTTATGGCTTTTCAAATCGGGAAAATTCCCATTCACTTTTTCAGAACAAATATACCCCTATCTTAGTGAGCATGGTTCATGGGAAAGAAGGTCGGCCAGCTCTGGCCAGTAAGATTTCATTTCTTTATTTCTTTCTTTTTTTTTGGTTTTTATAAAGGGTATTTATTTGGGGTAGAAGTTTATAGTTACCAGGCCATAAAGCATAAGTTACTCCTCTCACCAAAATCTTTTGCCACATATTGGAGCAAGATGGTTGCTGACATCTGCAAGGGTTCAGGCTTCCTGGGTTCCTTTCTTCCCAAGGTTTATTTCTCTCTGGGCTCAGTACCTTGGCTTTCCAAAAGGTCAGCAGTAGACTATGAGGCCCTCTGGGCTTTGCCTCTCTCCACAAGGCCATCTGTAGATTATCTGGGAACCAGCTCTGTCTCCCTCCCTGGGGCATCTGCTGTGTCTAAGGAGCCATATCTCTTCCTCTGTGTTCTTTCCTGTGTGTTCACTTCCTGGACTCCAGCTCAAAACTCCAGCATCAAAAATGCCAACTCTATCCTTTGCCATGTCTTTTATCTGTGAGTCCCCTCCCACCAATGGATGGGGACACAACACTCTAATGACATGGCCCAATCAAAGCCATAATCATAATTTAATCATGCCCAGGTACAGACCAGTTTAAAACATAATCCAGTATCTATTTTCAGAATTCATGATCCATATCAAACTGCTACACTCCACCCACTGAATTCCAAAAGACATCACAATAGTCAAAAAAAACCTTAAATCAGTAGCAATGTTAAGTATAGAATCCCAACACAATCAGTTTAAAGAAATACAGTTTATCTTGGGGTTAGGTCCTGTCTGCTATAGACCTCTGAAACTTACAAAACAGTTTATCTGCTTCCAATACAAAAATGAACAAAGGGTAAACATTTCATTAAAATAAGTATAAATTGGAAGGGAAACCTGAGTTATGAGTCCATAACAGTTCAGTAAACCTGCAGGGTATAAGATTCCATTTCGAAGTATTTTTTAAAATGTCTGGAAAAGAGAAATCTTATTTCTATTCAAGATCACTGAGATAATAGGATGGAGATCTGGAAATATAAGGATCACCTTGCCAACTTGGAATAGTAGGTCTATCTGCCTTCTTGAAGGTGTGAAGTCAACATAGGAATTAGGAATTGAGAAATTATGTCTCAAATATAAATATGAACCCCTGGAACCTGTCATTGCTGAAGTTGGAACTCTCTGCGTTCATTTCTGAATTTCCCCTGTGAACAAACCTGTACAGTTGCAATTTGATTCTGTTTTTTATCACCACAAAGAATCAGGCCCAAGTAGTTAATACTGCATACTAAAATATCTGTTAAATGGAAACACTTTTTAAAAAGAAAATAATAAATTCTCTTCAAAATGAATTCTTTGGAAAGAAACTGGTTCAATCAAGTCTTTATATATTATAAGCTTTCTAATTCTGTGTTATAATAGATACAAGTGAACGTGGTTTTTCAATTTGTGGATCACAGTATGGTTATAATTTCAAATACAATACTTTTGAAAATCTAATTGGTTTCAATTTAGATAAGTTAATATAAATCATTTCCACTGCTTAGATGAAAACTGAGAAAAATTGACAAATTCCTTCAATCATAACATATAAAAATCATCCACAAAATAGATCAGACCCAGCTGTACTTGTGAATTGGATTTTATACCTATTTTTCATAAGAATATTAATGCAGTGATAGGAATAATGCACTTCATGTAATCAAAAGACTGAGAGACACCTCTTATATTCCCTGTGAACTTAGGCAACCCGCATCGCACTCAGAAGCCTCAGCTTCTTTTTATATTAGAGATAATATTTAACAACAAGAGTGGAGACTGTGATTTATGAGACCATACATGTAAGAGTACTTTGTGAACTAAGGACTATTCAAATATCACATGTGTGTATGGATATTTACATGTGTATGCATATGTGTTATGTATATGTATATGTACATAAATAGATGTCTTAGAATCCCAGAAATCTTTCCAAAATAAAACACTTTGTGTGAGGTACTTATACAATCTTGGATTTAAGTACACTAACTCTGCAGATAGGTATTCTGGGAGCAGATCAGAGACCTTCCACTTCCTAGCTCTGAGAACTTGGACAAGCTTATTTATCTTCTTGGTGCCTCAGTTTCCTCATTTGTAAATTGTTATGCATTGTTAATTGCTACATATATTTAAAATAAGTAATATACAAAAAAGTTTAGAATATTTAGAGTTGTGCCAAACACTTGTTTATCCTGGATTATATAGATATAATGAAAGAGTTCCTTAAGGATGTGTGTCTTTTTAAATTTATCTGAACAAAAATAAGAGCTTTTAAGCTGCAAGACAGGAATCAGAAGCCAAAAGCCAAGAGGGAGGAGCTAAGGAGGAATGAGAAAGAAAAGAAATGTGGGACAGAAAGTAGGAATTGTAGAAATGTGCACTAGTCTGCAAAGGATTGGTGCTGATGTGGAAAAGAAAGATATATTTGTGTTAGTGAAAATTCTCCAAAGAGACTATGACAAGGAACATTGTATAATGACAATAATAACTCAAGGATGTAATGAGGATGACATCAGTAGTAAGAGTAAAAACATTTGATATCAAGTTTAGGAGATGTGACATTTTAATCTCTCAGTTCACTTATGCTTTTGCTAAGAATCAGATATGTTTGAAGCAATTAGAGATTCATCACATTACCACAGAAACTAGCAGAGCTGTTTTAAGATTGTGAAAAAGAGATATATTAAGTTGTTTATTTCATACTGAATCTGTTCAATAATGTAGTAGCTATTGGCTTTTCCTCCTTCTTTGTTTCAATCTCCATTACCTTATTAACACAAATCCAAAAAATATTCTTAGTGAAGACTAGATCTGGATGTTCAGCCAACTCATTAAGAAAATAAGTCAGAAAAATCAGCCAATAACCTCCTGGTCCTCTCAAAAAGATGATGGAAAATATCTAGTTCAAAGCAGAGGGGTTATTGACAATATGCTATGTTTATGAAATCCTGCAGAGGATGTTATCAAAATGTAATAACCACCAGGATAATACCAGTAAGAGCAATCCCAAGTTTAAAGTTGATATTGGGGACAATACCCCTCAGTTCCTCAAAAATATTAAATCATATACCTTTTTAGGACATACAAGATATATCCAAGTGTTTACAAATAACAGGGGAGAAATATTTCTTTTAAATATCACAATGTTTATTCTTCATTGTTCAAATGTTTCCAACATTGATTTTTTTTAAAAAGTAAAGAAATCCTCTGGGAACTTCTGGAGAGATGACATCAGAGAATGCAGCAGGACTTAAATTTTTTACAAAAACAAGAGGGGAAGGGCAAAAAGGTGTTCAAGGAACCTGCTTTGAAGGTCAGCAGACAAAGACAATGTTGTGCAACCCCCAGGAGAACTAAAGACAGAGAGATGAAGAACCAGAAACAACAAAAGTGAGTTATTAAACACCTGTGGTGGCTGGGAAGAGCATCCATTCCCCCTCTCAAGATCTTAAGCCTGGATAAAACTCCTGGTTCACTGTAGCTGACTGAGAGAGGAACAAATATTTCCCTCTCTGTCAGCTGTTACAAGGAAAGGAGGGTGTGTCAGATGGCAGAGAATGGTTTAGTTTCTCAACAGTGACTTTGGCCAACAAAGCTTGTTTTGGATTTCAGCTCTGGCCAGACCATGAACAGGAGCAGGCAGAGTTTGAAAGAAACACTTCCATGAAAAGATTTGTTGATGAGCACCATCTGTTGGCCAGCAGGAAACTGCAAGGAGAAAAACTGCTTTTAGGTCTTTCTTTAGATTCAACTCCTGGGAGAAAAAACACACCCCATTGTGAGTCACTAGCCAAAATTTTTTTGAAGATTTATTTTATATTATTTATCTATCCTCGCTGCTCCATGCCCCTCCCCACTTGCATTATTTGTGCCCATTAGCTGCTCATTCTTCTGTGTCTGCTTGACTTCTTTTCTCGTTTTCTCTTTAGGAGGCACCAGGAACTGATCCTGGGACCTTCCGACGTGGGAGAGAGGCACTCAAAATACTCGGGCCTCCTTGGCTCCCTGGGTTTGTTGTCTCTCACTGTCTCTCCTCTGTGTCTCCTCTGTGTCTGATTTTTGTATCATCTTGTTGCATCAGTTCACTGTGTAGGCCAACTCTCCATGGGGGACAGCTTTCCACATGCACCAGCTCACTTTCACCAGGAGGCCCTGGAAACTGAACCCCAGACCTTCCATATGGTAGATGGGATAACTTAAGCTGAGCTATTTTAAAGACTCAGAATAAGTTGAACCAAACTTAAAAAAAAGAAGAACCAAACCAAACCAAAACAAAACAAAAAAACTAGGTGAGAGAAATTGACGATCAGAGAAAATTAACCATATATTCAGATGTCTAGATATGAGCAAAAACTTAAAAGCCATGCTAGGAAACAGTAAGAGATGAACTAGCCAAAGGGAAAAATATCCTGAAGACATACAGGATTTAAGGCAACTAATCAAATATAATCACACAAATCTCCTAAATCAATTCAAAGAATTGAAGGAAAATGTGACTAAAGAGATTTGGATATTAAGAAGATAATGGATGAGCATAAAAACTAATTTGAAATAAAAGGCATTATGGATGAGATAAAAAATACATTAGAGGATTAGAGGCATATAAGAGATATGAGTTGCTTGAAGATAGAATTTGTGATTTTGAGGACAAAATATCTGAACTGGAAAAGGAAGGAGAAGAGAAAGAAAAAAGAATGGAAAAAAATGGAACTGGGTTTCAGGGAATTGAATGACAATAAAAATATTTAAACATAAATGTTATTGTATTCTGAGAAGGAGAATAGAGTGGAAAAGGAGCAGAAAGAATATTTGAGGAAATAATGACTGAAAACTTCCCAACCCCTATGAAAGACATAAATATCAATATCCAAGAAGGACAGTGCATCCAAAACAGAATACTTCTGAATAAACCTATTCTGAGACACTATTCAGAATGACAAATATCAGAGATGAGGAAAGGATTCTGAAAGAGGCAAGAGAAAAGTGAAGCATCACATTCAAGGGAACCTCAATAAGATAAAGGGCTGATCTCACATCAGAAACCAAGAAGGCAAGAAGAAGGTGGTATGATGTATTTAAGGCACTAAAAGAAAAAAACTGTCAGCCAAGAATTAGGTATCTGACAAAACTATCATTCAAAAATGAAGGTGAGTTTAAAGTCTTCACAGACAATCAAAAAGTGATAAAGTATGTTACCAAAAGACCAGAATTTCAGGAGATACTAAAGGGACAGCTGCAGCCAGAAAGGAAAAAAAACCAAAGGTTAAAAACTTGGAGAAGAGTGTAGAAATGAAGATTATTAGAAAGGGTAAATTCAAAGGTAAAAGACAGAAAATAGCATGATATGACAATGGAAAGTCAAAGGATAAAATGGATGAAGTCAGTAATATCTTTACAGTAATAACATTGAATGTTAATGGCTTTACTGCCTCAATCAAAAGACATAGAATGATAGAGTAGATTTAAAAAATATGAATCTTCTGTATCCTTCCTACAAAAGACTCAACTCAGAAATAAGGACACAACCAATTTGAAAGTGGAAGTTTGGAAAAATATTTTCCAAAAAATACCTGGAATAGTGATACCTATACCACAAAATAGATTTTAAATGCAAAACTGTTATAAGGGATGAGGAAGAACATTATATATTAATAAAGGGCAGAATTATCCAGGAAGGAATAACAATAATAAATATTTATGACCTAACTTGGGTGCCCCAAGATACATAAGGCAAATACTGAGAAAACTTAAGGGATAAATAGATGTCTCTACAATAATAGGTGGAAACTTCAATACACAGCTGAGTATTGGATAGAACATCTGGACAGAGGTTAAATAAACCAAAACCTTGAGTAATATGAGAAATGAACTAGACTGAAAAGATATTTATAGAGTATCACACACAAAAACAGAAGGGTATATATTCTTTTCAAGTGCCCATGGGTCCTTCTCCAGGATAGACCATTTATCGTGTCACAGGACAGGTCTCAATACATTTTAAAGATTGAAAGTTTACAAAACACTTTATCAGATCTTAATAGAATTAAGTTGAAAATCAATAGTGGGTGGTTAAAGGGAAAATTCACAAATATATGGAGATTAAACAACATACTCTTAAATAATCATTAGGTCAATGAAGAAACTGTAAAAGAAATCAGTAAATATCTTGAGATAAATGAAAATGATAACACAACATATCAAAACCTATGGGACAGGTGCCGAAAGGGAAAGGAGGAGGAGGAGGAGGAGGAAGTGGAGGAAGAGGAGGAGAAATGGAAAATCCAATTATCAAACTTTATATAGAGGTATAAGGGGCTCTGAATAGCAACAACCATAAAAGTTCTAGAAGAAAATGTGGGAAAACATCTTCAAGATCCTGTGGTAGGCAGTAGTTTCTCAGACCTTACACACAAAGCAAAAACAACAAAAGAAAAAAATACATAAATAGGACCTCCTCAAAATTAAACACCTTTACCCTCAAAGCTCTTTGCCAAAAGGGTGAAGAGGCACCTGACTCAATGGGAAAAAATATTGAAATCATGTATCTGATAATGGTTTAATATCCATGAGATCATACAACTCAAGAATAAAAATTTGCCTTAATTGTAGTCTTCTAATGTATCACCACATTCCTACCACTTTGTAAAAGAATATACTTATATTTATACTATTAACCACAATCTTCATCCACCACTGTAATCATTGTTATAGGCCCTAGATTATCCTCTTTCTTCCTTTTGTTTGACATTTAAGTCCACAGACTATCTCTTTCAGCTACAATCATATTGATAAATCACCAGTGTTATTTATGTTAACTATAATAAGTTATCATCAAATCTATTCATTTTCACATTTTTATAATAAACCTTATTCACAATTTTACATATATTAAGCTTCAGTTCCCATTCTCAACCTACATTCCATTCCCTAGTAACCTATATCCTAGAGTTTACCTCTGTGAGCTTACTCTTATTTAATTCATATTAGTGAGACCATACAATATTTTTCATTTTATGTCTGGATTATTTCACTTAACATAGTTTCTTCAAGGTTCGTCTATGTTGTCATATGCATCCCAATTTCATTTCATCTTACAGCTGGAATAGTATTCCATTGTATGTATATACATATTTTGTTTAGCCATTCATCCAGTGATGAATACTTGAGCTGTTTTCATATTTTAGCAAATGTGAATAATGCTGCTATGAACATCAGTGTGTAAATGTCCGTTAATGCCCTTGCTTTAAGTTCTTCTGAATATATTCCTTTCAGTTATGAGTATATTCCTAGTAACAGGATTTCTGGATCATATGGCAGTTCTATATTCAGCTTCTTGAGGTACCACTAAACTATCTTCTACAGAGGCTTCACCATTATACATTCCTGCCAACAGTGAAGGAGTATTCTTATTTCTCCACACCCTCACCAACACTTGTATTTTTCTGTTTTTTTTTTTTTTTTTTTAATAAAACATTAACATGATCAGTCTATAAGGTATGAAATGATAACAGCTTTGTCAAAAATCACTTGACTGTAGATGTGATGGTTATTTCTGAGTTCTCATTTCTGTTCCACTGGTCAATTTATCTACCTTTATGCCAGTAACATGTTGTTTTTACCACTGTAGCTAAGTAATATGATTTAAAGTCAGGAAGTGAGAGTCCTCCAACTTAGGCCTCCTTTTTTTTTTTTTTAATTATTATTATTTGGGACCCTTACACTTCCAAATAAATTAAATAATTGTCTTTACCACTTTTGCAGAAAAGGTTGTTGAGAATTTGGGGGGATTTAATTGAATCTGTAAATCGCTTTGGGTAGAATGGACGTCTTAATGATATTCAGTCTTCCATTCCATGAACACAAAATGTCCTTCTATTTATTTGTCTTCTTCAGTTACTGTTAGCAATGTTTTGTAGTTTGCTTAATACAGGTCTATTATGTGCTTGATCAAGTTTATCCAAATTTTTGGATTCTTTTAGTCACTATTATGAAGGGAATTTTTTTTTTCTGACTTTTTCCTCATATTGCTCATCAGTAGTGAATCAGTAAAACAAGTGTTACTGAGTTTTGCATATTAATCATGTATCTAGCCACTTTGCTAAACTCTTCTATTAGATCTAGGAGCAATGTTGTGGATTTTTGGCATTTTCTAGATACAGGATCTTATGATCAGTGAATACTGAAAGTTTTATTTCTTCCTTTCCTATTTGGGTGCATTTTCTTTCTTTTTCTTGCCTAATTGCTCTAGCTAGAATTTACAGCACAATATTGAGTAATGGTGATGAGAGTGGGCATCCTTGTCTTGTTCCTGATCTCAGCAGGAAAGCTTTCCGTCTTTCACCATTGAGTACAATGTTAGATGTGGGTTTTTCAAATATACACTTCACCATGTTGAGTAAGAGCCCTTATATTCCTATCTTTTGGAGTATTTTATCAAAAAATGATGCTATATTTTGTCAAACACCTTTCCTGCAACAATCGAGAGGACTGTTCTTCAATTTATTAATGTGGTTTATTACATTACTTGATTTTCTTTGATGATCTACTGTTGTACACCTGGGAAAAAAACCACTTGATCTTGGTGTATAATTCTTTATTGTGCTTTTGGATTCAGTTAGAAGTATTTTGTTGAGTTTTTTTGCATCTGTATTTGTAAGATTTTATTTATTTATTCATTTATGCCCCCCTTGCTGCTTGTGCTTGCTGGGTCAGCTAACCACGCCGTGCGGGCGGGCTTGCTTTCACCAGGAGGCCCCAGGAACCGAACCTGGGGCCTCCCATATGGTAAACGGGAGCCCTACTGATTGAGCCACAGCCGCTTCCCAGATTTTTATTTATTTATTCATTTATTCCCCCTTGCTGCTTGTGCTCACTGGGTCAGCTAACCACGCCGTGCGGGCGGGCTTGCCTTCACCAGGAGGCCCCGGGAACCGAACCCGGGGCCTCCCATATGGTAAACGGGAGCCCTACTGATTGAGCCACAGCCGCTTCCCAAAAATTGGTCTGCAGTTTTTTTCATAGAATCTTTATGGGTTTTGTTATTAGGGTGATGGTGACATCATAGAATGGGTTCAGTACCATTCCTTCTATTCAATTTTTTGAAGGGTTTGAGCAAGATTCATATTAAATTATCTTTGGATGATTGGTAGAATTCACATGTGAAGCTATCTGGTCTTGGGCTTTTCAGTTTTGTTAGATTTTTGATGACTCTTTCAATCTCGAATCATAAGAGATTGAAAGTTTGTTGAGGTGTTCTATTTCTTCTAGGGTCAGTGTAGTTTGTTCATATGTTCCTAGGAATTTGTCCACCTCTTTTACATTGTCTAGTTTGTTGGCATACAGTTGTTCATAATATCATTTTATGATCTCTCTTCTTTCTGCGGGTCAGTCTTAATATCCCCACTCCCATTTCTGATTTTATTTCTTTGCAGCTTCTCTTTTTTTTTTTCGTCAGACTACCTAAGAGTTTGTCAATTTTGTGGCTTTCCTTGAAGAACAAATTTTGGTTTTGTTGGTTCTCTCTATTGTTTTTTTTTTTTTTCTCAGTTTCATTTATTTCTGCTCTGATCTTTATTATTTTTTCATTAAGGCCTAGCTTGAGAATAATTTGCTCTTTTTTTTCTAGTTCCTCCATGTGTACTGTTAGTTCTTCTATTTTAGATCTTCCTTCTTTGTTGATGTAAGTATTGAATGCTACAAATTTCCCTTTCAGCACTCCCTGTGATGTATCCGATAGATTTTGGTATACTGTCTTCTCATTTTCATTTATCTCAAGATATTTATTAATTTCTCTTGCAATTTCATGCTTGACCCACTAATTTTTTGAGTGTGTTGTTTGTCCTCCAAATATTTGTGAATTTTCTCTTTTCCATCTATTATTGATTTAAAACTCCATTCCATTGTGATCAGCAAAAATGCTATGTATAATTTCCACCTTTAAAAATTTCCTGAGACCTGTCTTCTGACCCAACATATCTTCTATCCTGGAGAAGGGTCCATGAGTACTTGAAAAGAATGTATGACCACCTATTTTATGGTATAATGCACTGTAAGTGTCTGTTAGGTCTAATTCATTTATCATATTATTCAAGATCTGTTTCCTTATTTAACCTGATGAGCAATCTGAGGATGCAAATGGAAAAAAATCCATCCATACTGGTGCCTAAGAGAATCAAATATTTAGGAATAAACAAACCTGTATTCAGCAAACTACAAAACATTGCTAAAAATAACTGAAGAAGACATAAAATAATTGAAGAACATTCTGTGTTCATGGGACATCTGCAGATGTTTTATCCAATGCTGAGAGTGCTTTATTGCAGTACCAATTATTATTGTAGAGATAAGTATTTCTCCCTTCAGTTTTGCCAATGTGTTTCTCATGTATCTTGGAGAATCCAGGCTAGGTGCATAAATATTTATTATAGTTATTTCTTCCTGGTCATTAGCCTATTTTAGTAGGACCTTATTTAAATCTTATAACAGTTTTGCATCTAAAATACATTTTGTCCAATATTAGTATCACTATTTCAGATCTTTTTTGATTAGTATTTGATTACTTCTACCAACCTTTCACTTTCAACATGATTGTGTCCTTATATCTGAGGTTAGTTTCTTGTGAACAGCATATGAATGGTTCATATTTTTTAATCCATTCTGCCAGTCTTTGCATTTTGACAGGGGAGTTCAATTCATTGATGTTCAATGGTATTGCTGTAAAGGCATTACTTACTTCATCCATTTTTCCTTTGGCTTTCCATTGTCATATCTTATTATTGTCTATATTTTTACCCTGTAAGTTACCCTTAATGATAGTCATCATTTCTACACTCTTCTCCAAGTTTCTTACTCTTTATTTTTCCTTTCAGGCTGTAGCACTCCCTTTAATATCTCCTGTAATTCCAGTCTTTTGGCAACATATTTTATCAGTTTTTGTTTCTGTGAAATCCTTAAACTCATCCTCATTTTTAAAGACTATTTTAACAGATAAAGAATTCTTGGCTAGCAATTTTTCTCTTTCAGGAACTTAAATGCATCATACCACTTTTTTCTCACCTTCATGGTTTCTGATGAGAGACAAATACTTAATATTATTCAAGTTCCTTGTATGTAAATCATTGCTTTTTTCTTTTTTCTTTCAGAGTCCTCTCTTTAGCTTTGATATTTCTCATTCTGAATAGAAGATGTATCAGAATATGTTTAATCCCATGTGTTCTGTTTTGGATACATTGTCCTTCTTGGATATTGATATTTATGTATTTCATAATGGTTGGAAAGTTTTCCATCATTATTTCCTTAAATATTCTTTCTGCCCCTTTTCCATTCTCTTCTCCTTCTCAGATGCCAGTAAAATGTATGTTTGAGTTTTGCCATTCAACTCCCTGAGACTCTCTTCCACTTTCTTTAATTCTTTTCTCTCTCCATTTTCCTGTCATTTCAATTTCATATGTTCAGACCACCAGTCACTAATTCTGTCCTCTACTAATTCAAATCTGTTTGACTTCTCTGTAACTTAAACCTGTTTTACAAATAAAGTGAAAAAATAAGACACTTGAGAAACATAGAGAAGAAATTGTCACTGTATATAAAATATAACAGATCTTGTGTTGATGATAGACAAAGAAAACATTATTTTTTATTTTTGTATTTTGTTATTATTATTAATTATTATTATTTATTTTTAGCTTTGTTTTGGGGGAGGTTTTTTTATTGCAGAAGGGTCACAACTATGGCAAAGGAGGATCACTGTTGTGGGATGTCAGTAATGAGGGATATGTGGGATAGGAACACCCAGGACATGCCTGTATGAAATATGAATATTTTCAAGTGGTCATGGGGTATTGTCTAAGTGAGTGGGGACCCACACAATAACTAACAACATATTAACTTACCATCCTGGGGGATTCTGCTACATTCTCTAAGAGAGTGGAAAGAATCTGCCAAGAAAATAGGCAGTGCCTAGTGATAAAGGACAAATCAATACACCAGGCCCTTGATATTAATGTTTGTACTTATGAACCTGATTCCTGTAAAATTGAAACTTAGCCTAGTATGATATATTGCCTAAGATTTACCTCTTGAAAGCCTTGCTGCTCAAATGTTCCTCTAAGTCAAACTCAGCATATAAATGTAATACATTCCCCAACATAGACCATTACTCCCAGGGAGGAACCTCCCTGACACTGAGGGAT
This sequence comes from Tolypeutes matacus, assembly GCA_026826555.1. NCBI lineage: Eukaryota > Metazoa > Chordata > Mammalia > Cingulata > Chlamyphoridae > Tolypeutes > Tolypeutes matacus. The sequence continues at coordinate 2,722,646 of JAKSZT010038599.1, forward strand.
TATTACCCAGCACCAACTAGTGGTGCATTTGGAAAAAGTCCTTGACCAAAAGGGGGAAGTATTGAAAACAAATGAGTTTTTATAACTAAAATATTTCAAAGTGTATTGGGAGGTCATTCCAGAGGTTACACTTACACACATCTCAGGAGAAGCTCCTTGATTTCCACAGTAAACAATGCCTCAAGCAGGAGGGCTCCTGAGAGCTCTAGAGAGATCTAGACACTATAGACAGGGCATACAATATCAAGAATTCAGCACCTTGTCAGTGGCCTTACCTTAGAATATATGCACTCCAATGTATTGGAGTTAACTCATTTATAATTTCCCTACACATGGCTCCTCTGCCCATTTTATTTGAACCTATAATTAGCACTATACTCATTAAATATTTGTCCCAGGGACTAAAATCTTTGATCTTTTCATATGCCAGTTGAGCCCTTCATCTCAGCAGAGTTACAATACTTGCTCTCCAGTTCATTGGACTTGCCCAGTTCAACTAACAAAGGGATGATAATGGACAATGCCTATCCCAAAAAACAGATAGTATCTACAACTTTAAGGAAGACAGCTCCATCCACCTGTCCCATGGGAACTAAGCCCCTTCTAAAACATAAAAAAGAATGGGCATCACCATCCCAAATCCTCAAGATTGAGGAATAAACAAACATAAGGGATGAATGCACCTATGGAGTAAAGTAGACATTATTATTCTAGCAATGGAAGAACTTGTGATATTGAAATAAAGGCAGTGGTCACTAGAGGTTCTGAGGGGAAGAAGAAGGAATAACAGGTTTTAAACACAGGGCATTTTTGGGACATTGGAATTGTTCTGCATGACATTCAAATGATGGATACAGGCCATTATACTATTTGTCAAAACCTATAAAATTGTGTGGGGCAAAGTGTAAACTATAATGTACACTATAGAACATTGTTAGTGGCAATGTTTCAATATTTGTTCATCCATTATAACAACTATGCCACAATGATGAAAGATATGGTTAATGGAGAAAAGTTTGAGGCAGTGAAGGTGTGCGGTATACAGGAATCTCTTGTTATTTTTTATGTAACATTTATGTAATCTAAAGCTTCTTAAAAAAAAAAAAAGATTTGTTTAGGGCTTTTAATTGGACTGTGTCAATGAGCTCTGACTCGGGATGAATTGCCACCCCTCTACTGGGCTTGATATCAACCCAGAGACACAGACAGACACAGGAAAAGGAACCCACCTTGTTTGATCCTGCCATGTAAGAGAGAGGATCTCTTAAGCAGGAAAGCCCAAAAGGCTGGGCCCATGGAGTAGCTCAAGATGAAAGGTTGAGCCCAGAAGGGAAGTCTAAAACCACAGCACAGATCAGCAGCCATCTTACTACACCACACAGCAACATGCCAGGATCAACAGCAGCTGATTTTGGTTAGAAAACATCTTTGGTGGTGCCTTGTAACTGTCAGCTTTTACCTCAGGGACTCACTAATGAGGCACAGATCAGCTCCAAGGAGTCTAAGATGAGAGACTCCAAAAAGCAAATTTTTTCTTTGCAGTTTCCCAGGCAGTCAGCATGTGGTGTTCATCAGCCAGTCTTTCCATAGAAGTTTCTCTTCTGACTTAAAATTGCCTGTGATTCTGGTCTGGTGAGAGCCAAGAATCATAACAGGCTTTGTTGGCCAAACTCACTGAAGAGAAGCCACTCTCCACCTTTCCTTCCCTCTGCCCTGGGAGGAAGAATCTGTTCCCCTCTCAGTTTTGCTGCAGTGAGCCACCAGTGTGATCCAGAATGTTTACCTTGAGGGTGGGGATGGGTGCCTTTCCCAGCTGTGGGTGTTTATAAGTGATGGTTTTCATTTCTGCTCTTGTTTCTCTGTCCCTTGCCCTCCAGGATGATGTGCAGCACTCTCCTGGTCTGCAGAACCCCAAAACAGCTCCCTTGGACAATTTTTTGCTTTTCCTTTATTATTTCCTTAAGAGAATTGAGTCCTGCCAAACTATTCTGATACCATCTTCCTTGAAGTCCTCATACAGAAGTTATAAGATTTGTTTTTTGACTTGGGAAATTCCTATTGCCTGTGTAAAACTTACCAAAACCATATCAAATGTTTAGGAAGTTTATAGCTTTTATCTTATAGATGATACCTTAAAAATGTGTCACATGTTGTTTCACATTAAATTTTGAAGTATTGTCAGAATACTTGAAAAAACATTCTCCAAAGAATATATACACCTGGCCGATTAGCACATGAAAAGATGCTCAATTTCATTAGCTCTTACAGAAATGTAAATCAAAACCACAAGGAAATACTATTTCACATTTACTAGATTAGCTACTATTGATAAAACAGGGAATAGCAAGTGTTGGAAAGGATGTCAAGACAAAGAAATCTTGGCATATAGTTGGTGGGATTGTAAAATGGTGCAGTCACTTCAGAAATGAATTTGGTAGTTTCTCAGAAAGTTAACTATGAAATTATGACCTAGCAATCCCTCTTTTAGGTATATACACAAAATAATTGAAAGCAAGGACTCAAGCATATATTTACACACTGACATTCATAGTGGTATTATTTTCAATTGCCAAAAGATGGAAGCAACCCAAGTGTCCATCTACCAATGAATGAATAAACAACATGTGGTATATGTATACAATCAAATATTATTCAGCTATAAAAAGACATGAGGTTTTAATACATGGTACAAATGGATGAATCTTAAAGATATATGTTGAGTGAAATAAGGCAAATACAAAACGATAAATACTGTATGACTTCACTTTTATGAAATAATTAGAATTTACAAATTGATATTCATAAAATAGAATACAGGCTACAGGATCTGGGATCTCGGTGGGAATAAAGAGTTGATACCCAATTGGTACAGAGCTTCTGCAATGAATTATATCTAGAGTCAGTTAAAAGGGGAAAGTTAAGTTGTATATTTGTTTTGTAAAAAAACATAGATGTGTACAACACAAAGAGTGAAGCCTAATATAAACTATGGACTATAATAAATAGTATAATTAAATAATATTATAAAATATATGCTATGGTTATACAATGGGAAAGAGTTCATTCACAAAAAAGAATGAAAACGTTCTTAATGTAGAGATTGTAAAGTATAGGGGTTAAAAAAATAATGTAGAGAAATTGGAAGTTGTCTACATTGCTAGTAAGAGTAAAATTGTATAACTGTTTTGAGAAACAGTGTGGCAGTTTCTCAAACTGATAACTATAGAGCTACCACAGACCTCAACAGTTACATTCCTAGGTCTATACCCAAAAGAAATTAAAACATACATCCACAAAAATCCTGTTTATAACAACATTATTCTTAGTAGCCAAAAATCAGAAACAACCCAAATGTCCTACAATTAATGAATGGGTAAACAAAAGTGGCATATCCATACAATGAAATATTATTTAGCTATAAAAATGGATGAAGTACTGATACATGCTAAAACATGGATGGACCTTGAAAATATCATGCTAAGTTAGAGATTCCAAAAACAAAAGGGTACATGTTGTATGATTCCATTCACATAAAGTGTCCAGAAGAGCCAAACATAGAGAGACAGAAAGCAGATTAATGGTTGCCCAAGGATAGAGCAAGGGATGAAGAATTGGAAAGTGAAGGTTAACAGGTGCTGGATTCCTTTTGGAGTAATGAAAATGTTCTGAAACTGGTTATGGCAATGGATACACAAAACCCTGAATATACTAAAACCAATGACTTATACACTTGAAGTGGTTGAATTGTGGGATATGTGAATTAGATTCCAATAAAACTGCTTAAAAATTTAAAAAATAATATTGAGGTACTGGATTTTAAGTATAAGTATATATATATACTTTTCTAGAGAGAAGAATTACGTAGTTAATAATTTCAATCAATTCCTTCCTCTTTACATAAACATATTCTGCCTTGCTGTGTTTTCCTGGCTTTCCTCATTCTAGTCTATCTGTAGGAAATAGTCTTATAATTCACCCAGAAATCTACCACTTCTATTCCAATGTGCCATCACTTTGAAAGCATATCATGAACAAGCCTTTCCTCTGGAAGCAAGCTGAAACCCCTTCTTTATATTCCAATGCATCATCTGCACAACTTTGTAATTAGATTTTCATACTATATTGCTACTATTATGTTACTTGGGATGACTGTCCCAAAGATGCTAAATCCCAGAGCACATATGCACATTTCAGTCTTCTGCACCTGTATCAATTGACTTTAACACTACTTTTTTATGAAAGAATACTAAGTTCCAATTACAATAAAAGTTGAAATAAAGTATAGACCCAAACTGTAAATACTTTACAATCTAATGGGCTAAATTCAATATAAGCAGTAACTGTAATGATAAAGGTAGACAGTGCATTTTGAAGGTATTTAGTAACAACATATTGAATGATTGAAAGGATTTAGAATAGAATATTCTGACCAGGATAACAGAATCAATGACAGAGTGAAGCATTTTGTAACTACCTGGAGTAATGACCTAAAATTCTCTTTTCTTTTCTTTTTTTTCACATTAAACCAAAATAATATAAGTCATTGTCATGGGCACTTCTTAGGTATTAAGGAAGAATGGTTTGTTAAATAAGCACACAGTTTAAGACCCAAAAACTAATCTATTTCTGCATTTTGTGAGAGAACACCCAAATAAATATTTTATAAATACAATATGTATGCAAAGTAATTTATTTTGAGTGAAACTCAAGTAATCCCATAATTGCTCTCCCAGGCATGAATTTGGATATAAAAATCTGTTCCAGATTTGTATACACAATAGAGCCTGTGTCTATTGTATTCTGGCTGGAAATTAAAAAATAACAATACTCAGCAGAGACTTAGAGTTTATGAGCTTAAATTATTCATTCTGTGGCATATAAATATATAGACTTAATTATAGCAAATATATTGGCAATTTTACATACACAAAACTGTCATATATTAAATGACTTAAAGTATTTTGTCATTTTTAAAACAATTTGATTTAATTTTTAGAAAAGTAAGTGACAATGTATTTTGGTAGAGGTTATCAACTTATTTAGCAAAGTATTCTAGTAGCACAAAATGTGAAAGTAAATAATTTAAAAGTAACTACTATTCATTTTGCCCTCATTATTCTCAGGGACTTGAACTCTATGGAAACTAACATCATTACCTTTGACTACACTCCAGAATCAATTTCTGTCATGTTTATTGAGTGTCTTCTAGATGCCAGGAACTATTACAGGTGTTTGGGATATAACTATTATAGCTGTTTGGGATATATTCTACATTAAGGAACATAGAATGCCACCAAATTGGACCTTCCATTGGGAGAAAGAGAGAATGAGTAATGAAGTTAATGCATAAGTAAATGATACAGCATATCTGAAAGTTCAGAAGTTAAGAAAGAGTAGGTTGCAGTATCAAATAGAGCAATTAGATTTCAGAGTAGGCTACATTGGGTAGGTGAGGCTGAAACAAAGATTTGAAGGAATTCTTGAGGAAGAGAATTCCAATTAGAGGAAGAAGTTAAAAAAAGATCATGAAGTGTCAGCATCTTGTATGTTTTTAAATAAATAAGCAGGCCAGAATGGCTTTAGAAAATTGAATTGGGGTGGACAGGAGAGGGATATTAGAACAGACAGGGTTTGGGAAGCAATCTCACTTAGGACTGTGAGGCTATGGTGGGAACTTTTTCCTTAATTTCTAGTGAAATTAGGGTGGGATGGGGGGTTGGAGGTTTTTGAACAGACATGTGATACTGACATATTTTTATAGATATAATTTTAATTAGTGATTTCACTGTAAGCCTTGATAAAATTGATAATTGGATAATGTGGCTTTTATCTAAAGACTTACCTAGTATGTCAATGGAAAAACTCAATTACTAGAGTTCTTCCTAAAGTCGGAATTACCTTTTAACCTATGTCACTTAAAGCAGATAGGATCCATGCTGCCTTTGGAAAAAAATGGGCTTTTATATTACCAGATTAAAAATAAATAAATATATGAAAGCAAATGGAAGAGTGTTGGGATGAGGATGCATTTTCAGTTTTCTTTCCAAACCCTCTAATCCAATTAAGGCCCACTTTTTTTTCTTGAGGAAAGAAAGTGGATGGGGGATACAGAGCAACAAGAAGGTTTTGTGGGAAGCTCCTACCTCATGGAATGGATCATCCTAAATGAGGAAGAAATGCTTCTCTACAACAAGTCCAATTCTGTCTGCTTTTCTGTCATGAAGGAACCTAATCATGTAAGGAAGTCCTGCAGTTATCGTGGTGATGGGGTGAGCTACTTATTCTAGTTCAAATGAACACTAGAAGACCATCTGGCCATGTGTCGAAATCTCATTTTCCAATCCTGTGTTTAATTAATCATAGAAACTTGATCTATAGAAATCTGACTTTTATCTTTCAGAAACTTGTAAATTAGGAGAGGGGTGTGTTTTTAGTTTCTTAGGCTGCACCAACAAATACCATGAAATGGGTTTACTTATACAATGAGCATTGATTAGCTTACAGTTTTGAGGGTAAAGAAAAGTCCAAATCAAGATGTCATAAAGGTGATGCTTTCTTCCTGAAGACTGGATTTCTGGGACTGACTGCTGGCCGTACTTGGTCCTTAATTTTTCACACTGCAAGGCACATGGTAATATCTCCTGTTCTCTCCTTTCTCTTCCAGGTTTTGTTGCTGCTCAGCTTCTGGCTGTTGTGTCTGCAGGTTTCTTCCCTTTTTCTGAATTTCTTCCTCTTTGAAATGACTCCACCAATAGGATTAAGCCTCATCCTGATTGAATGGTATGAAAGTTAACTCAAGTAACTTCACCAAAACGTTCTAATTACAATGAGTTTACACCCACAGGAATGGATTAAATCTAAGAATATGTTTTTCTGGGATACATAAAGCTGCTTCAAACCACCACACTCACCCTTTGGAACCCAGAAAGACATGTTCTTCCTACATGTAAAATGTATTCATTCCATCGCAACATCGCAAAAGCCTTAAATCATTTTAGAAACAATGCTTATACAAAAACTCATCAAAATCTCTTATGTGAATTGTCTGTCCTGGGGCACAATCCCTCTCTCTGTCTATGGACCTGTGAAACCTAGAGAACAAGTTATCTGTTTCTAGTATACAATGGAGGAACTAGAATGTGTAAACATTTCCATTCTTATAGGGATAAATTGGAAGGGAAGTACAAAAGGAGTCACAGATGCCAAAAAATTCCAAATCCCAGAAGGACATATTCCATTAGATAGCAAGGTCTGTGAGTTATCTGTGGGACAATATTTGGCTTCTACGCCTGATAGATCCTCAGCCTTATCCTTTCCATGTGCTTGTGCAGTGGACATGCTCTCCTTGAACACTGGGGTAAATGCTCCACTCTGTCTAAGCATCAGGATGGGCACAAAGCTCTCCACAAATCCAGAGACAAATCCTCCACTCTCTCAGAGCATTGGGGTGGCAGCTGGATTCTTTGCAATCCCTTGGTCATAGACCCCACCTTCTCCAAGAACTGGGGTGACACTTCTTTCCTGAATAACGTGGTGGAAGGCCTGCCCTCTCCAATCACTGGGGCCAGCCTACACTTTTCATACAAATGAATGGACTGCTCCCTTGACTCAAGAAGATGTCTTTGGTCCAGAACTCCATTACCATATTCTTGCCCTTGAAATGATTTTTTTAATTTAATTTTTCCATTCTCTGACTCTTTTAATCCAGGCTGGCATTGGTTCTGCTCATACAAATTATGCAAAAAAACTTGTTGGTCTTGCTTCTAGTACACAATGGTCCAAACCATCAGACAATAGGACTTTCCAGAGATCCTTCCTAGAAATTGCATCTCCAATCCTGACTTGCATAGAAATTGCTAATTGGTTGCATGCTTGATTAAACCCTCACATGGATCACTATTCCTTGGGGACTTATTTTCTGGAAATCAGAATTTTCTAAACCATCAATTTCTCATTTCCTTGTGCCCAGGAGGTCAGTTCTTAACTTCGCCCTCTCCTCCCACATTTACTATAAACTACAAGGGGAACCAGGTGTACTTTCCACATTTAGCTTAGAAATTTCTTCAGCTAAATTATACAAGATCATCTCTCTCAAGTTCTGCCTTCCATCCAACATCAGAATTCAACTGCATGAAGATTTCTACCACTTTAAAACAGGAATCTCCTTTCATCCAGTTTCCAATAACACATTTATCTTTTCCATCTAAGGCATCATCAGAAGTCCCTTTAGCCTCCATATTTCTATGAACAGTCTCTTCAAAGAAATCTAGGCCTTTTCTATCAGCATCTCATAATTCATCCAGGCTCTACCCATTACCCATTTTCAAAGCTGTTTTCACAATTTTGGTATTTGCAGCACCCCGCTCTCTGAAACAAAATCTGTTTTGCTTACTGGGTTGCACAAGCAAATATAATGGGTCAAGTTAAAGAATGTATATAAGGAAAAGATATTTGAAGCTATAAGAAAGTCTAACTTGAGGTATCATCAAGGTGATGCTTTTACCTGGAGACTGTGGACTTCTGTGGCTGGCTACAGAGCTCCTGGATATATGGAGGCATCCTTTGATCTCTCTCTCCTCTTCCAGGTTCTGTTAATATTCAGATTTGAGCTGCATAATGTGCGGCTTTTTTCTCTTCTGCCTGATTTTCTTTCTCTTATAAGGGTCTCCAGAAATAGGATAAAGCATCATCATGATTGAGGTGGGCCACGCCATACCTGAAGTAACCTCATCAAAAGTTCCTACTTAAAATGGGTTTATGTACACAGGAGTGGATTATATTTAAAAACCTGTTTTGGGCTACATACAATTTAAAACTACCACAGAGTGTTATCCATTATCCATTTAAACATTTATAGAATAAAAATACGAATGATAAAGCATGTAATGGGGAGCCAGAAGGTGTCATGCAGAAGAGAAAAGAAAGAAGTGCTTTTTGTCTGATAGGTAAACTCTCTAAACAAGGACATTATTGACAACTTATTGATCAAAAGTATTTGGGTTTTGAGGACACAGATTTTCCTTGTGTTCTCTAAACAGAAGTATCTACATTTTCCCAACAGAAGAGGTAGCATATGGATTAACTCACAGACACAGTTGCACGAAGTACCTGGATACATTACAACAGCCTCTTAAGAACTGGTAATCAAAGATATATGAGGAAAAGTTGAGATCAGAGTTACTTCAGGGCTTCCTACCATATTCTGAAAAGAACTGTGTTGGCACAAGCCATGAAATAACTGTTTTTACTATTTTTACTATTTTGGATGTTTAATAAAATTCATGGCTCTGGCTAAACAAGACATGACAAAAGAACAATTAAAAAGGTGGCATTTGAGATAACTGCATATGTTTTTTAAAAATAATTTTATTTATGCACACTCCATATACATCAAACATAAACTCTTCTTTCCCCTCCTACCTGCTCCATTCCCTGTTAACCTCCAAATCTACTGTCTGTCTCCACAGATTTCTATTTCAAGACTTCTTTTATAAGTGACATCATACAATATTTGTCTCTATGTGTCTTTTTTTTTTTTTTTAAGATTTTATTTATTTATTCATTCATCCCCCCCCCTTGCTGCTTGTGCTCGCTGGGTCAGCTAACCACGCCATGCGGGCGGGCTTGCCTTCACCAGGAGGCCCCAGGAACCGTACCCGGGGCCTCCCATATGGTAAACGGGAGCCCTACTGATTGAGCCACAGCCGCTTCCCTATGTGTCTTTCTTATTTCACTGAATGTAATGTTTTCAAGGTTCTTTCATATTGCATCATGTCTCAGGACTTCATTCTTTCTTATGGCTGAATAGTATTCCATTGCATTTATGTGCCATATTTTGTTTATTCATTCATTTGTCAATAGATATTTTGGCAGTTTCCATGTTTTGGCTATTGTGAATAATGTTACTAAAACATTGGTGTACACCTGTCTGTGTGTTACCTTTTTTTTTTTTTTTTTTTTTTTTTACTTTCTTTAGGTGTATACCTAAAAGAAGAATTGCCAGTTCATTGGCTAATTCTATATTTAACTTTATAAGGAACCACCATATTTCTTTTCATAGTGGCTGCATCATTTTACATTTCTACCAACAATGCCCTAGATTTCTATAACTTTCTCCACATATACTCTCCAACATTTGTTATTTTCCTGTTTTTTAAATAAGAGTTATGGGGGGGACGGATGTAGCTCAAATGGTTAGGCATCTGTCTCCCATATGGAGGGACCCGGGTTCGATCCCTGGGACCTCCTGGTTAAAAAAAAAAAAAAAAAAAGAGTTATGGTAGGAGACAGTCCTAGTATGGCTTACAAATTTTCCCTTGAACCCACAAATTCATCCTGTACTCAAAACCATATTTGTCAGTCTGGCAGAAGAAACACAATGCCTTCATAGAAAAGGGCACTAGAGATACATTCCTTCCCTTTTGTTCTAAGCATAGGTAAATATTCAGTGGAGTCTCTCTGATTAAGGTGAGCGTGTTTTATGTCATCAGGGTCACACCTCAGTGGTATAGTTTTCCCTTCCAAGAAAGGAACAGGGTTCCTCCACTATGACACACAAACACAAGAGAGGGGTGCGGCACATGGTCAACTATGGATTGAGACCCACAGGCTATTGGGAAACAATATCCACTAGGGAAGCGGACTTTACTCTGTCTTTTCTCTACGCAAGTAAAATATTGTTCCATGCAGGGCTGTGTGAGTGGTGCTTCTGTTGACAATCTCAACACCTTCATTGGACTGGGTTAACATGTCCTTAGGTGTCCTTCTTTCTTACCAATAGCCATCTTTGTGGGAGGGAAGGAGTAGAACATTGTGGTTTTGATTTCCATTTCCCTAATGTCTAATAATGTTGACTCTCTTTTCATATGTTTATTGGCCACTGGGAAATCTTTTTTTGGGAAAAAAATCTGTTCAAAGTCCTTTACCTAATTTTAATTAAGTTTCTGTCATTTTATTATTGAGTTGTAGCAATTACTTATATGTTATGAATATTACACCTTTTCCAACTATATGGTTACCAAATATTTTTCTCCCACTCTGTAGACTGTATTTTCACTTTCTTGATAATGTCCTTTAACACACAAATATTTTTTTTATTTTCTTTTGTTGCACATATTTTTGGTGTCTTTTCTATGAATCTAATGATGAATGGATTCCTTCATGAAGATTTACCCCTATGTTATGTACTAAGAGTTTTATTGTTTTAGCTATTATATTTAAGTCCTTGTTCAATTTTGTGTTAATTTTTGCATGTCATATGAGGTAGAGGTCTGATTTCATTCTTTTCCATGTGGGGATCTAGTTTTCTCAATGTCATTTGTTGAAGGGACTATATTTTCCCAATTGTATGTACATAGCATCCTTGTCAAAAATGAATTGACCATGGATTTTTGGGTCTATTGCTGGACTTTCAATTTTCCTGTATGTCTATCTTTATGCCAGTAACACACTGGTTTGATTATTGTAGCTTTGTAGTATAATTGAAATCAGGAGGTATGAGTCCTCCAACTTTGTTTTTCTTTTTCAAAGTTTTTTTTGTCTATTTGGGGCTCCTTGCACTTCATATGAATTTGAGACTCATCTTTTCCATTTCTGCAAAAAAAAAAGACTGTGGAAATATTGATAGGAATTGTATTAAATCAATGGTAGCTTCAAAAAAAAGCAATTTATTATCTTACAGTTTTGGATGCTATAAGTCTGAAATCAAAATGTTTGCAGGCCATACTTCCTCTGAAATCTGTAGGGTTCTGGTGGTGGCTTGTCAGCCATCCATGGCATTTTTGGCTTATGTCAAAACTCATTCTCTGTCTCCATATGACCATCTTCTTTCTCTCTCCTACAGACTGTGTCTAAATTTTCTCTTCTTATAAAGACAAGAGTCATATTGGATTATGAATCACTCTAATCCAGTTTGGCCCCATCTTAACTAAAGACATTTTTGAAGTTCCTATTCCCAACTAGAATAACATCCATGGGACTGAGGGTGGAGTTTGAACATATCTTCTGGGGACATTATTCAATCAATAGCAGTAGGAAAATAAGTTGGAACAACACAGAGGAAATAACAAATCTTTACTAAAACTTTAAATGCACTCCTAACTTTGAAACCTTGAAATGGACTTTTCAAATTTATTTATTTTAACTCAGGGATTTTACTACTGAATAATTTTTTGAAAATTTAGTGCAGGAGAAATATCTATATTTGATTGAATCAAACAAAGTATTGAAAGTGGGACAATGCTTAGAAGTTTGTTCAGTTGTGTGATCCTCAAACTTTAGTGTGCAGAATGAAGATACGGGAACCTGATAAAATGCAGGCAACAAGCCTTCAGCCCCAGGTATGTGGACTTATCTGGTCTGGGATAAGGCATAGATATCAACATTGTAATAATTAGCTCTGGGCATGATATCTCTGGGATTTTGCCTATTTTCCTGTTGTCCACCACACTGAGCAATGCTGCAGTAGTCTTTATTAGAATTGATGAGGACTTTAAATTAAGCATAGCAGTAGAAGTTTAAAGAAGACAAGAAACCAAGGACACATTTTGGGTATTCAAATATCTGGGTTGAGCAACTAAGCAAATATAGTGGATCAAAGAAGACTCGTGTAGTTCTAACAACTCAAACCCTGGCAATGAAGAAAATGTTGATGTTAATGTTGTTAAATACTTAAATACATAACTGTTCTACAGTTTAGAACAGGAAGATAAATTTTGCTTTAAGAGAGTTATTGCTCAAGGTGACAATAAGAAAGTGTTGAGAGTAAGAGACATAGATTCAGCAGTCACCTGTATAGAGTTATCAGATGAAATTGAAAAGTGGCTGCAAGAAATGCATAAAGTAGGAGGTGAGGTGAGTGAGACATATTCATGAAAGTTCTGTCTTCCTGAGAATTGACCATTGACAAAAAATTAGAAATTAGAGTAGTGGTTATAAGGGGTAATTTTGAAAAAAAAAAGGGGGGCCCCCCCCCCGGAAAGAGAAAGAATAGATAATTCCGGAAGAGGCAAAAGCCAGTGGGAGAAACTGGAGGCAGAGAAGCTTTGAAATGCTGTTGCATTCAGTGTTGAGATGCCACTGGAGACATATGGAGAGACCAAGTTCTAAAGGCCTTTGTAGATGCAGTGAAAGAATTTTATCTTCACAGTAAGAGCAGTGAGAAGCCAAAAGAGGGATTTTAAAGAAGGACTGGGCATATTCCCAGAGCAGCGTGCTGAGAACCTGCCATAACATGCTTTTATCATTTTGGAGCAGGTATGAAATGGAGCCTTTGATTCTGGCCTACTATTGCTTCCAGAAATGTGTGTTACTTGAGGACACTTAAGGACAGTTAATATGTCATTAAGAATTCACCTGCCTGGGTTCAGATCCTCAATCTATGTTACCATTTTTTGTTTCTATGCAGAAATCACTTAATTTAGTGCTTCTCAACTTTGGTTTCATATTAGAACAATCTTGAAGGTTTTAAAAAGCACTAATGCCAGGCCCCAACCCAACCCTTAGAGTTTATAAACTCTAATCCTTGGTAGTACTTGTAAAATATCTCCAGATATTTCTAATGTTTTTTCCAGGCAGAATAATTGACTAGGTTATCAATATCTCAGTTTCTTCATTTCTGAAAAATGGAGTGGTAATAATAGTACCTAAATTCTGGAGATGGTGTGGAAGGATGAAATGAGATCATATCTCAAAGCACTCAGCATACACTCAGGCATGTAGTAAGAGTTAAATGTAAGTTAGCTATTAGTGTAATCACTTACTGCAACCATTCCATTATTAGAAAGACTTTTCCATGTAACAGATCATAGGAAAGGTTTTTTCCTCCAGTTCCTATCCAGGTATTTTAGCATGTAATGCTTCTTTTCCTTCAACTGGATATAGAATTCCTATAGTTTCTTTGCTTTCTGGCTGTAGATATTCTAGAAATTTGTTTGTACCTCTTTCTCCAGTTGTGTGGTGTGTCCTCAAAAACCAATCTTTATTGTTCTTTCTCACCCAAATTTTCTTGAAAACAGATTCCTTTTCTACCCCCTCCAGTATTTCTCATTGAATCAGTTTTATTCATAAACATCAATATAAAAACAAAGAAACAAAAACAAAACAAATATAACAATGAAGAATGTATTTGAAGGTAGGAGAGAAATTTCAATGCAAGTGTAGGTAGAATTTAGAAATGCTAACTACAGTGATATTGATGTGATGCTACTCTTTAAAACACAAAAATTGTGCAATGAAGATAATTTCAAAGTAAAAAATTTAATTAATATCATTGCATTCGCAATAGAAGTTTCTACATAAAATACCGTATAATATAATTTACCTGATTCTACCCTCTTTCCTCCACTGTTCTTGAATACTTAGATGATATATAAGTTTGGACTTGTAGGTCTGAGTAAAGTGTGAATCATATCAGGCTGCATTTTCCTGCCTGACTTTGGTTCCTGTATTGATTCACTTTTAAGTGGTTATACTTCAGTCTGTAGATTTCTCATTACAGGTTGTCATATATTATATATCATCCCCTCAACATTGGGTATAGTTTCTTTACTATTAATTCTTTTGTGCTTCCTCAAATGTTCTTTAGTTAAGATATGTACATCTAAGTGGTAACTTTCTTGAGGGCAGAGATGACGTTTAAAGGTTTCTCTTGGTCTACTAGAGCCTGGACAACAGATCCACTATTTTAGAGAGCAAACAAATCCTTTATATAATTTATTCTTTGTTGTTAAGAGTTATTTTTTATTTTAGCAGAATTTTACTTTTACTCATTGCCATCTTTGTTCACTTCAATCCTATGAATATGCTGAGTTATATTTCCTTCAGGACAGTATTTATCTATAAACACGACTGACCCATCATTCTGTCAGATGAAAGTTAGATGAAAAGTAAAGAAAAACACAATTTTTTTGTTAATTAATATATGGTAATAAATATTATAATATATACTTATAGAACTATTAAATATTTTGATTCTCTAATATATCTTTGATGAACATTAGAATTTTTTAATGAAATGAGCATTACAAATGCAATATAGAAATAGATGATGGGGTAAAGGAAGTTGAAAATCTTGATAGATGCATTTATTAATGCATCAAGATAGGAAAATGAGCACTTCCTTAAATATTATATAAAAACGGACACCGTAATTTACTGTAACTATTATTTTCCACTCTGTTCAAGAAAAAGATGGTGCTCTAGTTTTTTCAGTAATGACATCTAACAGGAGCAGACAAATATAACTGACTTTACATTTCAAAATTATGCCATGGTTTCCAATGCGGAAATACTTTGCATGCGGTTAACATATATTTTGTTTTACTAAGTGTTTAACAGACATGAACAACAAGTATCATAGTATTGAATTAGGAGATTTTTAAAGTTGTTTTTTCCTCCAAATACTGTGCTACATTCAGTGGATTTTCTTTGGGTTTTAAATTCAGGTTGACTGAATCTAATTTCAACTAAATGGCTTGGTGAGCTGAAGTGAAAAGAACTGTTTCCACATTTTAGGACATTGAAATGTTCCCATCAAACAGCTTTTAAATATATAGATCAGAAAATATTGCAATGACTTAGATAAAAAGACGAAGCAAGAGATAATGAATTAAATTTGACAAAAACCTTTAGTGCTAGGTACTTTATCGTTAATGTAAATGTGCAAATGACTGTATAAGTTTAGTGTAATTTATACTCATTTTTAAAATATGGGAAATGAATCACCCTAAATGTAAGTAGCTTGCCCAAGTTCACCCAGCTATCACATGGCCATGTCAGAACTTAAGTCTCAGCAACTTGCTGGTACTAATTTTAACAATGGGTAGCAGTAAGTGGTCTCCTGCTCCATCCCTCTGCTTTCCAGGATTTTTTCTAAGTGACTTGAACTTTTAAAAAATTACCCAAGAAATACCATTGTTTATGTCTCTTTCTGATTAAGGCCTTAAATCTTAATAAGTTTGCTAACTCAGAGTTTAAACTTCTCTCCTGGTCTCCTCTATCACTGATTTTTGAAAAGATGACTAAAATGGATGTTCTTTGCTAACTTTGGAATAATACTACTTCCCAAAGTAGTGTCACAAAATTGCAAAATGTTAGATTTGAAAGAGACCTTGGAGATCATTTGATCTGAAACTCTTAATTTACATTTGAGGAAAGTAGAAGCCAAGCCTCACTGTGGGGAAATAATTTGCTCACAAGGAGGTTTCAATCTGGTAGCAGAACTAATTAGTACAAGAACCAGAATTAAAACCCAGGTCTCTTAGCACTTGGTGTGATTTTTTTTCCTACTGCATTATGAGTAATACTACAACTGAAGAGTTATTTTAGCCTTCTTTTTATATTCCAGTATAAGTTCGAAGATAGCTGCTCCATTTAATTAAGTTATAACTCTTCTTAAAATAATGAGCCAAATATAACTTTCTACTAGGGAATTTAAATGAGAGCGCTGATTCAGGTTCTGGGTTCTTATGTGCTTCTCAGTTAAAGGAACCTGATTGTTACGAAAATCTTACTATTACCAAATTGAAATTTTAACTTGAGTTGATCTGAATGTTATCCGTGTAAGCACTGCTTCCTTGAGCCAACTGATATTTAATTATTGCCACTTTGCTTATAAATTTCATTGTCATAAAATTCCCAAATATACGTAAAAAGCATTGAACTGGTAGAATGAAAAGGAAGGGTTTTCTGTTGCAAAAAGGAAAATAGACCTAAAATACTCTACCTCTGAAGAAACCAAATCAGGACTATGTGAAATTATTTCATTTTTATGTCCAAAAACATTTAGCTACTAACATTTTTGTCATTTTAGTGCAGAGTAATTT
Source organism: Tolypeutes matacus (assembly GCA_026826555.1). NCBI lineage: Eukaryota > Metazoa > Chordata > Mammalia > Cingulata > Chlamyphoridae > Tolypeutes > Tolypeutes matacus. The sequence continues at coordinate 2,739,469 of JAKSZT010038599.1, forward strand.
TTTATGCCTTTTCACTCCAGATACAAAATTGCATTTGAGAAAACAAATATTCTCACTGTGCAAAATTGAAAATTGCTAATTTCTCACTTACATAGATTTCTTAAAATATCTGATAATTTTTTCCTTCCATGAGCAATAACGTTGTAAATTGAACTGTTAAACTGATTCATGCTTAGAACAGCAAAAAAGGACAGTAAGTGGCACTGAATCTTACATAAATTCTGCAGAAAAGATTTCAGTCTGTGCTTGCCCCTTATTCCTGCTATTTTGTGTCAAAATGCATCATTACATACTGATGTCAGCTCCTGCACAAGTCAGCAAAAAAAGGGATTACATAGTGTATGTTGGCCATTTTCCATGAATTAACTGTGTCACTTTTGATTTGTTATGTTATTGGACCAAGTTGCAGGATTTTTTAACATTGGCTGCGGTGGCACAAATAATGTCATCCCCACAGATTTGCTATTTTGTAATCTGTACCTTAAATAGCTTAAATATATTTATTCAGATAAAATAAGTTTTAAAATAATATAAAATTAATACTTGAAAGAGGAAAAATCAATTTGGTGCACTCTAAACAGTGTGCTTTGTGTGGTAACTTTTTTGCAAAAAATGGTGGTAAAGAAATGAGTTATTTTATGGATTCAGTTATAAAATAAAATTTAAAAATATTTGGCTTTAAAATGGCTTCAAGTAGTATATAGTACAACGATCCTTATTTATAACCTTGTCCTTTAACATCTAGGTCCAGTGATTATTCTATATTTTCCTGAATAACTCCAGTGATGAAGAATTCATTGCTGTCATGGGCAGTTTTAGCCATCAGACTATTTCCTACAGTTGTTAAAATATTCTAAATGTAGCTTTATTCATTATTCTTACCTGTGAATACCAAATGAACCAGTGATACACTTATTAGATATATTTACATAATATACTCAGGATAGGTTATATAATATTTTATTAGGCACAATTTGTCAGAAAAATATATATATGATTCTCCTATTTAAGTTGATTCATTTATTAAATATTTATTGAGCTACAGCTATTATCCAGGCTCTAGGTTAACCTTGGGGATTCAAAAGGTTAATATGATATGGATCGTGCCCTTATATAGTTCATGGTCTTATAGGAAGACAAAAAAGGCTGAATAAATTTTGCTGCTTAAGAGGATAGACATTTTTTTTTATTTTTTTATTATGGGTAAAAATCAAAATTCTCACAATACATACAAACATTTGCAAAATGATATATAAATATATATGCATATATGTGTATTTGCTTACAAAAATGTTATTTATATATATATACATATATTTTAAGAGGTGCTTAGATTACCCAAAATATTACACAGAACCCACTGGGAGTCCCATGTTCCCCACCTCCCACACCTCCCACCACATCCCACACAAACATCTCCCACAGTGTGGCCCACCACCCTCAATGAACTTACACATCCTGAAGGCTTGCCACCAACCATAGACCACAGTTCACACTGTAGACCACACTCTCTCCCACTCAGTTCTGAGTGGTGTGTGCTGATTTAAAATGGCCTACATCCGTTGCCACAACGGTACTCAGGACAACCTCCAAGTCCCGATAAAGCCTCTGTATGTCAACTGCACATCCCCTCCCTGCCCCGAAAGTGTCCAGTGGCCAATGGCTCCACCTCACTGTTATAATTTCTTCCATTGCTAGAATCACCATATGTGTACAACAGAATACCATTAAGTCCACTCTAGTCAATAGTTCTTCCCCCAATCCTGAGGGGACTGGGATGGTGATGTCCACTCCAACTCCAAGTGAGAGAGGGCCTATATCCCATGGATATGGTGGGTGGGATGATCTTGCCTGCAGATGCAGGCCCTCTCCATTCCCTGGGATGGCCATTGCCCATCGTTGTCTCCTCACCAGGTGACTTGGATGAGTCCATTGAGCTGTAGGGTAGGAGTTGCAGCTCCACCTAGATTTTATGCACACCTGGCACATAGGTAGGCAGGAGGCTCCAGTCTCTGGAAGTATACTAAAAACTCCAGCATCACATATAGGTTTGAATAGAAGGGACTGGTGAACTATGTGCAGGGAGGACTTATTTGAGTCTAATTCTGTCACTCTCAGGAGCACAGATTCCAAAATAAGAGGATAGACTTTTGAATCAAAACAGACTTAGATTCAAGGCCAAATTTTACTCCATATTTGCGGAATGATCTGAAACAAGTGTATGTTAGTAGAAATACAGGCATACTTTAGAGATATTGCACCAAGATAAAGCAAATATCACAATAAAGCAAGTCATATGAATATTCTGGTTTCCCAATGCATATAAAAGTTATGTTTATGCTATACTGGTCTACTAAGTGTGCAATATCATCTTATAAAAAAAAACAATGTACTAACCTTCATTAAAATACTTTACTGCTAAAAAATGCTAACTATCATTTTAGCCTTCAGTGAGGCAATATTTTTGCTGGTTGATGGTATTGCCTCAATGCTGATGGCTGCTGAATGACTGATTAGGGTGGTAGTTGAAGAAGGTTTGCATCTCTGTGGCAATTTCTTAAAATAAGACAACCATGAAATTTTCTACATTAATCAATTCTTTCTTTCAGGAAAGATTTCTCTGTACCACATGACGCTGTTTGATCTCATTTTACCCACAATACATTTTTCAAAATTGAAGTCAATCCTCTCAAACCCTCCCATTGCTTTATCAATTATGTTTATGGAATATTCTAAAATTTATGTTGTCCTTTCAACAATGTTCTCAGCATCTTCACCAGGAATAGATTGCATCTCAAGAAACCACTCTCTTTGTTCATCCATTTTAATTTTATCACAAGATTGCAGTAATTCAGTCACATCTTCAAAACCCATTTCTAATCCTAGTTTTCTTGTTATTTCCACCACATCTGCAGTTATCCCTTCCACTGAAATCTTGAACCCCTCAAAGTCATTGTGAGGGCTGGAATCAACTTCTTCCAAATGTTTCTTAATATTAATATTTTGACCTCCTTCTATGAATCATGAATGTTCTTAAAGACATCTAAAATGGTGACTCCTTTCCAGAAAATTCTCAATTTATGTTGCCCAGATCCATCAAAATAATCATTATTGATGACAGTTATAGTCTTACAAAATGCATTTCTTAAATAATAAGACTTGAAAGTCAAAATTACTCCTTGTTCCTTGAGCTGCAGAATAGATGTTGTGTTAGCAGGTGTAGCACTTTGAGATCATTTTATTAATCCCAAAAAAGAGAAAGATTATGTTTTTGAACTAGTTTATTCCCATGGATGTGGTACCATTTGATTGCATTAAATTAGGTTGAGGGTCAATTGATTAGATTACTTTATAAGATTGCTTTAGAGCTTTTGATTGGTCTATGTCAGTGAAGTGTGACTTAGGTTGAGTCTCTGCTCTCTTGCTGGGTCAGATATAAATGGATACACAGAGAGAAACAGACAGACACAGAAAAAAGGGAGCTGCGCCACGTTTGTTCCAGCGACGTGAGAATAATGTTAGTGAGCATAATATTTTGAAAAGAATCTATTTTTTAAGCAATAGGTCTCAACAGTGGTTTTAAATTATTCATTAAACCATGTTGTAAGCAGATGTATTGTCATCCAAGCTTCATTTTTCCATTTATAAAGCACAGGCAAAATAGATGTAGCATAATTCATATGGGCCCTAGAATTTTTGGAATGGTAAATGGGCATTGGCTTCAACTTAAAGTCACCATCTATGTTAGTCCATTACAAGAGAGTCAGTCTGTCTTTTGAAGCTTTGAAGCTAAGCATTGACTTCATTCTAGCTATGAAAGTCCTAGATGACATCTTCTTCCAAAATAATGCTGTTTCATCTACACTGAAAATATGTGTTTTAGTATAGCCATCCTCATCTGTGATCTTAGCTGGATCTTCTGGATAACTTGCTACAGCCTCTGCATCAGCACTTGCTGCTTCCCCTTGCACTTTTACATTATGTAGACAGTTTCCTTCCTTCAGCCTCATGAATCAAACTCTGTTAACTTCAAACTTTTCTTTAGCATCTTCCTCACCTCTCTCAGTCTTAAAAAAATTGAAGAAAATTAGGGCTTTGCTCTGGATAATGCTTTGGTTTAAGGGAATATTGTGGCTGATTTGATCTTCTATCCAGACCACTCAAGTTATTCCATATCAGCAGTAAGGCTATTTTGCTTTCTTATCATTTGTGTGTTCACTGGAGTAGCACTTTTAATTTCCCTCAAGAACTTTTCCTTTGCATTCACAACTTGGCTAACTGTTTGGCACAAGAGGCCTAACTTTCAGCCTAACTTGGCTTTTGACATGCCTTCTTCACTAAGTTTATTCATTTCTAGTTTTTGATTTAAATTGAGAGATTATTGACTCTTCCTTTCATTTGAACCATTAAAGGCCATTGTAGAGTTATTAAGCCACCTAATTTCAATATTGTTATGTGCAGTTATGTGCAGGGTATAAGGAGGCTTGAGGAGAGGGAAACAGAAGGGAAGGAAACAAGTGGTTGGTGGAGCAGCCAGAACACATAGAACATTTATTTATTTATTTATTTATTTTTAAAGATTTTATTTATTTATTCATTTATCCCCCCCTTGCTGCTTGTGCTCGCTGGGTCAGCTAACCACGCCATGCGGGCGGGCTTGCCTTCACCAGGAGGCCCCGGGAACCGAACCCGGGGCCTCCCATATGGTGAACGGGAGCCCTACTGATTGAGCCACAGCCGCTTCCCTAGAACATTTATTGATGAAGTTCACCCTCTTATATCAGTGCAGTTCATGATGCCCCAAAACAATTACAATAGTAACATCAAAGATCACTGATCATATATCACCTTAACAGATATGATAATGATGAAAACGTTTTAAATATTGCAAGAATTACCAAAATGTAACAGCCAAAAAGTAAGCACATGCTATTGGAAAAGTAGCACTGATAGACATGCTTCATGAAGGGTTGCCACCAACCTTCAATTTGTAAAAATCACCATATGTGTGAAGCACAATAAAATGAGATATGCCTGTACTGTCGTTGAAGTGCTTAGAATAGTCTCTTAGCTTGCTTCTATGGCAAATATTACACAATAGGTTGCCTTCAACAACAGGCACTTATTTTTTCATGATCTTAAAGGTGAGAATTCCAAAGTCAAGATGTAGACAAGTCCATGCTCTCTCCTGGAGACATTTGCATTTTGGTGATGGCAGTCTTCCATCACATAGCAATCTCTTTTTCTCCTTGTGTCTCTTCTTCTGGTTTCCGATGATTTCAAACTTCTCCACTGTGTCTGATTTTCCTCTATTTATAAGGTCTCCAATCAAATGGATTAAGGCCCACCCGAATTCAGTTTGGCCCCACCACAATAACCATCTTTGAAGATCCTATGCACAAATGAATCTACACCTTATCAAATAACATATTCAAATGTCTTATTTACATATGGGCTCACAACCACAAAATTGTGTATTAACACTTGGACATGTCTTTTGTGGGGTATATGGTTCAATCCACAATACATAGTTCTATAAGCATAATATAATTACTCACTAAATTCTACCTAGTATATATTTATTTAATTACTTTTACTTTTTATTATGGAAATTTAAAACATATGTAGAGATAAACAGGTATAATAAAGGACCATTCACTATTATTCATCCTTAGTAATTATCAGTTCCTGGAAGATTTCTTCATTCATTTACTTACATCCTCCTTGCCAATTTGTATTTATTTTAAATTATATTAATCATTATTAATAGTTTTGTATGTTTCTCCAAAAGGTAATATTTCTTAAATAACAAAGAAAAACACACTATTACCACACCTAAAATTAATAATTCCTTAGATCATCAAGTATTGAATCAGTTGAAATTCCCAATTACCTCATAAATGACAAAGAATTATGAAAAAAGAAGACTTCTCCCTCTCTCTCTCTCTCTCTCCTTTCTCTCACCAGTCACTTGGTTTAGTCGCTTTGTGTGAAGTTGAAATAGGATGCTGCTTTAGTTTCCGACAGAGCCAATGCAAAGTACCAGAAATGTGTTGGCTTTTTAAAAGGTAATGTTATTAGGGAAAATCTTACAGTTCCAAGGCTATGAAACATCCAAATCAAGGCACCATCAGAGATGTTTTCTCATAAAAGTCTGCTACTGCTAGTTCTGTTGTCCTGCGACATAGTGAAGCAAGATGGGGGCAGTCCCTGACTTTCCTTCAAGGCTCACCATCTCTGGGAGTTCAGCTATAGATGAGAGGCATAAAGCAGAGTTTGTGTCTTCATTCTTGACCTGCTCCATGGGCCTAGCCCTTTGGGGGCCTCATTTTTTGCCTCTGTGCTCTGCTCATTCTAGACTCCAGGACTTCTCTTAGCCTCTCAGGGCTTCCCTGTTTTCCCTCAGTCCTCTCTACCTCATGGCAGGATCAAAATGGTGGCTTCCTTTTTGTGTATTTCTCTCTGTGTGTCCAATTTACAAAGCCCAGTAAGAGGGCAGAGACCTGAGTTATGCCTCACTGACATAATCCAATCAAAAGGGTCCCACATCCACATAAATGGATTAACCCAATAACAAAGTCATTTGGGATTTCAAAAACAATTTCAAATTGTCACAATTGTTGTCTGATTGAGAATGCTATGGACTATCAGTCATATGGATAAGGAAACAGTGCTTATTGTATCTCCGGAAGAAATCTCCCAGGCTTTCTAGTGGGAAATTTAAAAATGCAAAAATGTTAAACTTTTTATGTTCCTAAAAGCTTATATAATTTTGAAGTATACACCAAGACAATATAAGGAAAGGAATTCTTCAAAAATGTGTTTTTCTCTCAGTAGTCTTCTCAGCAGTACTCATGCATTCACTAGATGTTAAAACACATAATTTTAAAAATCACATTGAAATGGAAAACAAATTTTTAACACTTTTGAATCCACTTCCAGGACTAATGTAGACACTCTCCAGAAGCTTTGTATATCAATTCAGCTGTTAATGGGACTTGACATGTCATCACTCAGGTCTTTTCCTTGCAATGGTGCCGACTGTGCCAGCCACACCAGGGAAATACGGAGAGAACCCGTGATTTAGGAGCAGTTTTGCCTGCATAACCTTTCAAAGTCCTTCATAAAGTCATGATTCAATGCAAATATATGAGTCCTTGATTAAAAATGTCTTTCAACAGTGTGAAATCTGCATTATATAAGGAAGGAAAATATTTCATCTTTGGTAAAAAAGTCATCAGAGGTGCACAATACCTGGCATGTGATACTAGTCAGTAAATGTGTGTTGAAGGAATAAATGAATTCAGTGAATAAAGAGGTGTTAGATGACTAGTATGGAGACAATATAATGTCACATGATAAAAATTTATTGCTGTGGTTGATCATACAGTTAATTAGACTTAATGCACTACATAGTTATTGTGATATTTTATTATCCTATGGTTGTTCATCTAAGAGGAAAAAACATGTCATTCAATAATTTTTCCTGACTAGATAAGATTTTTTGAATATTTGACACTTGTGGGCATGTTTGCAAGCACTGATCAGAGTTATCGTATGTATGTGATGTATTGTTCTATGGTCAACTAGATTATTCTGGGAGCTATAGATCCCAGGATATTCTTTTCTGTAAGATTCCAAGTTAGAAGCGAAGAAGTATTGAAAGGCAGAGGGAAAAATAATAGACGTTATGTTTGAGGAAGGCATATTGTCTTGGAGAGACAGATAGCAGGTGCAGAGGTTTTCCAATTTTTCCTTGTCTTTCCTTTCTCTGCATCCAAATCTGCTTTCTGATTACTGACCATAATAATCAACAGAAACCACAAGCCCACACCCAAATGCTTTGTTGTAAACTCAGAAAAGCCATTGAACTTTCCACAGGCTTTTACACCAACTGCCTTCTCTGGCTGCTGGATGTAACTAGTTTTTGTATTTCCCTGCAAATTGCACATATTCCTTATCTATTTCTCCAATTCCTTGTTTTAAATCTTTACTGTTAATGAGATTTCTCAGTGATTCTTAGATATAATAAAGATTGGGAGCTATTGTTTTAGGTGTGTGTTCCTGACAACTTAATATCCATAACTACATATTTTTCTTTTAATTAAAAAGGCCCAGACCTATGAAAACTAATGCAGTAGATAGAATTTGCCTTTGTGTTATCAAAAATATAGATCTTTGTCCTTCTCCACTCTTCCACTCCCTGTGACTTGACATGTACTCCTGTCACTCTCACTCCTTTTCTATAGTTATTGATATTTCAATGAATTTAAGCCAATGAATTGTTTTGTCATAACTATTTACTATATAAAAGTATTTTTAATAACAGGATTAATGGCATTCTTTTTATGTTAAAGTAATTGCAGTGATCATTGAGCAGGTGATAAAAGATATAACCCCTTTGTTATCCTTGTCAGTTTATGCAATATATTCAGGCATAATAACACACATTACATTTTCTTTTGGTTAAAGATACAGCTATATAGGTAAGCTCCCTTGCATGGTATATATAGAGAAAATTATTAATAGAGACCTGGATATTGAAACAGCCCTTTTTACTTATGTTTTAGAGTATTCTATAGTTTACTTCACTGCTACTCTGTACTATGCTCCCTCAACTTCTTTCATACTCCTTTTCCTCCTCTTAGGAAAAGTTTGTCCTCATTCTTCAAGGACTCCTAATATCCAAAAATTCCTTTGAAATAACCAGTGTGCTTCTGACATAACAAAGTCCTGTAGTAGAGAATGCTGTTGGCAGAAATTCAGTCCTTCTCCCCAACTGCAGGGAAGAATATTTTCCTTTGCCCCTTTCATGTTGACCTTAATCATGACATTTTTGGGGAGGCTTTGGTCTAAAAGTGAACAAAAATAAGACCCCACTTCTGACACTAATTTCTGACTCTCTGTTACTTAGAACACCAAAAATTTATTCTCATTCATGTGTCTTTAGGTAGGCTTAGGGTCAACCAGATAAAAAGTTGGATTCAAGCTACTTGCCATTCAGTCATGGCTTTTGTTTCTGGTAAAATTATGCTTAATATTTATTATTAATTCATATGTAATTCCCTATTGTAATGCTATAATATAAACAGAATATTAATTTTTAGCACCACACTACAAGTATTTTATTAACTTTTGAATCACTAAAATTATGAGTATGGTAAATTATTAAGTTATTGAAAGCACCAAAGAGAAGACTTGAAATTAATTTTGAGTCGTTTATGTTTTTTATCAAAATTTCAACAAACTATCTCCATATTCAAAATGAAAAACGAAACTGGATTTGAGATGTGATTTGAAAAATCATAGTGATGGACAAATTGATAACATATTTTACCTTAATGCTTGGAAAAATAGGACATGCACAATGTTGCAATAATTTGCTAAGGATAAACAGAAATAGGATTTGAAGTAAAAGTATGTCATCATAGAGATTTGAATACAAAGTAGAAATGTCACAAATAATATTCAAGAACAATTTCAGTTTTGTTGAAATAGTGAATGGAATTATTATAAATATATAATAATAAATATATATTATAAATATATAATAATTGATATAATTGATATAAATATATAATAATATATTAATAATAATGCATTGAATGTTGGAATTAATATAAACTAAACTAGCTTCTAAGGATTTAACAACAGCCTAATGAGTCAGAATAAATAGATGTGAATATAAGAGAACATAAATTTTGAAAAGAAAAATTTTGATGAGCATGTGTATTCAATCATATTTTATTTCCCTTTTTCTTTAATACATATTGACTGATTCCCATTGTCTTTTAGGCATTGTTCTAAACATATGGGATCTGCAGCAACAACACAGCAAAGTTCCAAGGACTCAAAGAATTTTCTACTTGGAGATAATAAAGAATATATAAGCAAATACCAAGATAATATCAGCTACTGAAAATTACTTTGAAATGTTAAATTTTATGTATACAAAATTGGGAAATGCACTTTATTTACACTGAATTATTTTAGTAACTAAAAAAGTATGTACTCTTATACTAATATTTTCAATATTATATTGATTGCAAACAAATGCATCTTCTAAATACAGAAATAATGTACCTGCAGTAGGTATTAGTTTTACCAATGAGAGTCTACAGGTCTTGTAAACATTTCATCTGGCAAATTTAAGTATTTACATTTTGTAAAACATGCAACAATTATAATTAAAATCGTACATCATACAGAATGTACAATATTACCAACCTGTTGCAATAAATAACTCTGTTTTCTGGAAATTAGGTAATTTCACACATGCTATATGATATGGAAATCTGTGAGGATGGAGGGGATGGAACACATGAGAATAAAAGAATGAAAATCCCTTTGTTTTTCTACTAATATTTAAGTGTTTAATTTAGTTTTAGCCCCACTAATTCTTGTTAAGAGTTGAAACATATGAACATTTGGTTTCTTGAACTTGAAAATGACCTATACAAAATTATTTTATTAGTTTTATAAGAAAAATATTCATGCATGTTTTGTATTTGAAAAGAAGTAACAAAATTTCTATGGCTAATAGAAATTTACTAAAGTTTCATAAATGCAATAAATGTAATTAGAGTTGAAAGACACCTCAAGATAACCTATATACTTAATGCTCATTGATTATTTCAAAAGTTTCATGATGTAGGCAAAAGTAGGCATGAAATTGGCTTAACCATTTGATATTACCCCAAAAACTATGTGAAAAAAATCAAATTAATCAAGCCAGACACAAAAGGACAAATACTGTATGAATGCATTACTATGAACCAAATATATTGTGTAATATATTGTTTGATTAAAAAAAAAATTTACATGTATCCATTACATTTAATTGAGAAATGTATATATTTATTCATCTGTGTTTACTTTTTAGTTTTTAATTGTTTATGTTTTCAATTATTAAATGTACAAAATAAAGTTAAAAAAAATTAATCAGATTTAAAGAAAATATTCCATTTCACATTCTAAGAAAGTAAACTTTCAAAACAAATTATCTTCAAGTCTGTTCAGTTGCAAAAATTAATTTTTACTTGTTCATAATATTTTGATGCAATATTTTAAATAAATTCTTTATTAAATGCCTGCTTCTGGCAAGGAACAATTTAAATGCAAAGGATCAAATGAAGTCTCAATATGTGTCACTAATAAAGGATGTACATATGTAGTCTGCTTTTGACAAGACCAGTTTGTTGCCTTAGAAAGGCAGCAACCTAACCTAAATTAATATGAATTATTATAGTTTCATCAAAGAAGCTGTCATGTGTCCCAAATGTTTCTACCTGGACCCGACCCCAAAGATTCAGTTTATCCAGGATATATGCTATAGATATCCAGATTTATTCTCTTTGAATCTATTTAAGCAGCAGAAATTGTCTTTTGATTTCCCAAACACTCTCACACATTTGCTTTCGATGGTTGGCTTTTGATGATTTAAATAACTTTGGAGAGAGGAAAGAGATATAACAAAGGAAAGAGACTTCAGTTTAACATCAGAATTATACAAGACAAAAAAATGAAAAAAAATTGAACAATGTTTTTGCCTTTTTATTATAATCTGGAGGATGGTCTCCTAAAATTGTTAGTTTATTCTCTCAAACACTTTGCATTTGTAAACATACTTTCAGCACTCTAAACATCATCCTCATACATCTTCAGTTTAATGGGTAAAACCTTTGATTCTTATTTTTTTTTAATGTATTTGTTGAGATAATTAATGTAAATTTTACCAGAATATTAGAATCTCAGGGCATATGGGTCATCTGGAATTAATCTGGGAATCCATTTTTGCCAAATAGATATGTGCTTAACAATTTCAGAATAAAAGTCAATTTTTGGCTTCAGAAATAAAAGGAATTTTAAGAATATTAAATAAAAATAATACTCACATGTAACATCTCTTAGTATGCAGTAATGGTTTTAAATTCATTTTGAGAAGATTTTACAAATTATTTCAGTAATCCAGACAATGATTAACAATTCATGGTATTGCAATGCTTCCTTATTCTTGCACTCATCTTCTATATAATATGAATTATCAAAATTTTTAAAACCATTCTCCAGGAAATTTGGTCCAAGTCAACATTCTCCAACCTGACATTACTGGACCTCTACCATTTGAATCACACTAGCTTGAATAACTTGGCCTTTTCACACAATATAAGCCTGCTTCTTTAGCTGAGGTGATTTCTCCGTTTATAAATTCTGGTGCCAAATCTCCCCTGGACTCAAGACCTTTCATCATGATTTACATTCCCTCTCCTTTCTTTCCCCCTTTCCAGATTAAGGTCCTCTGCTACTCTGGCAAACCAGCCACAGTCTTTACTATATCATGATAAATGTGATGAGAAATAGAGGGCTGCAATTATTTTAGGTATTACAAGTATATGAAAATAAATTTTACTGATGCCTGTTTGCATTCTTTGTTGTATTTAATCTTACTGTATATTTAATCAAGATCAAGTGTCCATGTTTTCTCCCCAGTAATAAAAAATGCATCCTGCCCGAGGACCATAATTTTTGTATTCATCCTTCCTTCCCACAGTCAGCGCATAACATGGTGTTATATATTTAAAATGCTCTAAAAAAGTATATGTAAATGAGTAAACAATTGAATTAATATGTAAATGAATTAATAAATACTACAACAGCTAAAAGTCCAGTATTAACTTACAAATTTTTATTCAAACTAAAATATCACTTATAATTTTATATATTTATGTACTTGGTACACTAAAATTATATAATGATTACTAACATAAGGTTGAGATTCTGATTTATTAAATTCTATCTCACAGTATTTCAATTATTCATATTACTGTTAAGATTGAATTGATGATTCCATTAAAATTTAGTTATATGTGCTGTGGAAAGACAAATTTTTATGTGATTATCATCATCAAAAATTATATTTTCAGTATCCGATATATTGCCTAAATCTCTTAAGGATGTTAATAAGGGATTGGATTATATGATCTATCCATCCATCTATCTATCTACGTATCTACTTATATTTTAATTTATCAATAGTATATATTTCCTTTGCAGAACAGATGAGCTGATTCAGAAAGAAATCTTTCATTGGGTACTTTCACAACAAATTACAAAATATAATTTTTTTTTCCATTTATGGATCCAGACTTTAGAGAAGATGGATATTAAATTGATAAGACATGCACTTTAAGAATCAAGACATAACTAAGCTGGATTATACATCTCTAGGGAGTGCTTTGATTATACAATTTGATTTCCTTTCTACTTGAATCTCCTGACTCACATGTTATCTAAATTAATCTTTTATGATGGGCAGTTCATTTGGTTTAATCTCACTGTTTGCACTGCCAAAGTCATATACTTAACATACTTCACTGTTTTTAGTTTTAAGTTATTGATATTAGAACGCTATTGTTTTACTGTGAGACCTAATTATTAGAAATTGCCTCATTTTAAGGCTTATTAATTAATATATTTTCACTAATTAAACCAGTCAACATTCAAAAGTCCTGTTATATTCCAAATATACCCAGACTGTGTATAATATTAAGTACAATGAATTATTCTTTCCACTTTTACTTATTGATTAATAACTACAGGTCATGCACTGTGGTTGCAGTTGTTTTTTTTTTTTTACATTTTATTTTTTTAATTCTATCACTGTAGGATAATTTAAATGAAGTTTCAGAGAGCTCTTAAATTGTTTTTATTTTTTCCTTTCTAAAAGTCATCTAAAGTAAAATGTCTAGACTTATAAACATTCACCCAACATACCACTATTCTATTCCAGGTCATGAAAGCATACATTATTCAGGCAACCTCATTTCTAAACTGAAGTTATATGAAGTCTCCTGAAACGTAGAGATTGATATGCCTTTTGTCTATATGGTTTCATCAAGGCCACAAATAGAAATTCAGAAACTTTTGTAAAACTTACTCTTTGATTTCCATTTTTGTTAGATGAAATAGTTTAATACATACAGACCACTAAACATGAGAATATGTTCTAAATACACAGACTGTTTTCCTATACCACTAGTACTTTACCCCAAATCTACACATATTTCATCTACTTTATATTCATCTTTTTGAAGTTTGACTTTTCCATTAAAATTCATATTTAATGGCTAAGAGATATTACATATGAGCCTTATTTTTATTTAAGTTTATTAAGTTTACTTTTTTTTTTAAGTAAAAATTTGACTTTATAATATCTTAAAATTTTAGAAAATTTATCAGAAAACATGAAACTGGGCATCTCTAATAAATATTTTACTTAGAGGTTGGCTGAGAAATAAACATGTCACAGAAGTATATTAAGGCCTCAAAAAGACTGTACATGAAATGCATAATACACATTTAAAAGCAGAACAATTGCCTCATCAAAAGCACCTCATTCAAACTTTGTGAAAAGTTTGAGAGATTCGCATGCAGGCTTCCATTAAAAGAAATATTAAGAGGCAGTGTTAAATAACTATCTTAAAATACAAGCCAGTTCAGCCTCTCAGTACTCTGAAACTTGATCTCCACAGGGTTCCTTCATTTCACTAAGAATCTACCAAATAGCATTCTAATTATTTTTATTTATTCTATTAATGACAAGCCTTTTATGAGTGTCTGTTTCAAATGTCCCACTGATATATCGAGATATATCATTTTACAGCATCATACCATGCTGGATTTAGAAGGGAGTTTCAATAGAAGCTCTCTCACCCCCCTCCTTGCTATAATTGAAGGTATCAATTTTCTTGGAAGATTTTGCTCATATAAAAATTATTCTTCAAAGTTCTCAGTGTCTTAAGTGTCTTCACTCCATTAATGTATTTTGTTAGAAGCTTGAAAATATGAGCGTCCACAATCATAAACAAATCAAACCCAGATAGAACATTGGAAATAGTTGAGGCTGTTGTTATTTAAATATACAAGATTTTATCATTTGTGCAAGAAGAGAAGTGGATAAATGCCATTTTTCAGGTACTAAAATCAATGATAATCAATGGCCATATTTGGCATAGGAATTAAATGCTTGACTCTTACATTATGAAGTTGAGTGACAAATGCAGAATCCCAGTTCAAACAATTTATACATTAAGTGTGGCATTAGGCTTGTTACTTAACTTCTTAAATTTCAGTTTAATCATCCAGAAAATGAAGTAAATAATAACACTTACCTCATAAATTTGTTGTAAGGAATAAACACATAAAAAACACCTACCACAGTCTAGTAATGACTCAATAAATGTCAGCTATAATTGATTATATATATATATATATATTTAATTTAAAACATTTATTTTATATTAATATTGCAAGATGCTCAGTTAACACAATATAATAACCACAATAACAATAAATCTGCTACTGTCAGTGGTTATATTCCCCTGCCCCCACATTTTTGCCCATTCCTCAATCTTGAAGGATTTAGGACAATGTCTGCCCTGACTGCTTCAGGCTGAAAAAGAACATAAATATAATGGAGCAGCGGGATGGAATTGTTTTGTTTGCAGTTGCAAATGTGCGTAGCTTTTGGAGTGGGGCTGGTCTGTCATCATTGTTTTATTAGTTGTTCAGGGCAAGCCCAAAAAAACTGGAAAGTGGGAGTTGGTCACATTTCTGCTGGGTTTCAGGACTCAATTGGCATTTGGACAATCTGAAGACTTTAAGTCTCTGAGAAACATACATAACAGGTAAATTGAAAATTATAGCTTCAGATAAAAAAAAGTAGAAAAATCTTTATTAGAGGATTTATGAATGCATATAGTTATACTGGAAAAATAGCTTTTCATATAGATTCCCAGATAGGGCCTGATGAAAGAATGTGTGGCTTGCCTATGGTATCTGGACATGGCTAGAGCCATCAGGAGCACTTTTGTGTGGGGCTTTGTCAACTGTGACAGTTTGTGAAGTCTAGCTGAAATCTGCATAAGTGTAACCTCCAGAATGATCTCCTGACCCACTTTGAAATTTCTTAGCATAAAAACTCAATTTTATTTAACATTTCCTTCTTTTGGTCAAAGTCTTTCTCCAGATGCATTACTGATTAATGCATGGTGCCAGGGAGTCTCATACCTGGGAGTCATGTCCCACATTGGGGGAAAGGTAGTGAGTTTATTTGCAGTGTTTGTTTAGAGATAGGCCACATTTGAGTAACGAGGTTTTCAGGAAGTACATTTTTTGGCATTAATTATACTTAGGGTTAGTTTCATTATTACAGAAATAAGGTTCAAACTACAAGCCTTAGGCTCATGTGTGCATATATACTAAAGCTCATATAACCCTTTATGTTCCTCTCTTAGGCTTGGTTACCAGAACGACATATTATTTTAAATTACAGCAATACAATTAGGTTAGATTTACATGGAATTGACTTTTTACAACTTACTAAGCATTGTGTAAGTCTCCTTTTTTATGGACTTATCTATTTCTCTGTCCCTAGATAAGGTTTTGTCTTAAGCAGAACCCTAGTTAGCTGATACCAGGTTTGAATAGTAGAAGCTGAAACCGAGGTGCATCTTTTGGGAAGAGACCAAGATGGATAAATATAATTTTTTTGGTAGTGATCAAAGTCAGAGCCAAGACAGCTAAATTTGGCCATCTAGTGCAAGGAATATGAGGTCAGGAATAATAAAAAAAATAAAAAATTGTCAGAAACCCAGTAGATAGTGCATTGTGAAATGAAAATATAAATAGGAGTAAAGAAAATGATTTTAAAGTGTTTAGTTAGAATTATACCAGAAGTTTGAAGCTCTTTGCCATTAATGGTCTGCTTTGTATTATATGTACAGATCAAGTTTTATTTAAACAGTAATTATGTACCTAGGGTCAAATGTATCCTCCACTTTGCTCTCTCCTTCATACTTCTGAGTCTAGATATCATTTTTACTTGTAAACTTAAACACAAGAATTATATTATAGCTAGGTCTTTTATGATAAATTTCCTATAATATACTTAATACACACTGGATAAATAATAGATTAAAATAAAAGCAAGCTAACAGTTTTTGTCTCTATTTTAAAAAGCTAAAGCAAATTGGTGGCATAATGATAGATGTGTAGCATCAATAACAATAACAGTGTTCTCTACTTGTTACACAACATATATGAATAAACACATTGATGACACCATATTATCTACAAGATAATGATAAACCAGATAAGGGGGAAAATATGCTTAAAAAGAGTAAGGTTAGAGGATCTCATATTGGTGCCATATGTAAGTTGTCGAAGTAACAAAAGAAGACTGTATGGGAAGCTGGTTAAATATGCAGGATGGTATATTGTAATGGTAAAGAGATATAGTATATTCTAAGGGTTTTAGAGTAAGATAGCCTAAGTGAACATTATAGTGCTACCACTTACTTTTTAACTGATTTGGAATAAGTCACTTAACCATGTTGTGCTTGGTTGCTTAATTTGTAAGATCAAGTTATAATAGTGCAGAACACATAGCATTATGAGAGGATTAAATACTTTAATCAATGATTTAATATTTGTAAAATGCCTAGAAAATATATGAAACAAGGATTTGAGGCATATTATCTATTAGAATTCAATGTTTAGTCAGTGATGTTACTGTGGTAATAAAAAATTTAATTACTATCTTATTTGTAGTTTTTTGATAGATTTTATTATTGGAGGTTTCAAGAAGTATAATGTGAATCAGATAGAAATTGTAATAATAGAGGTTTGACTTTTGGCTAGGATTATCTGAATCCCTGTTACTAGTGAAACATAGAGAATTAGAGGTGTTCTAGGAACTCTGAAGTGGTACATGGAGTTAGCTAGTAGAGTGAATTGAGATACAGTATCATGAGGTCCTACCAAATGGAAAAAATGGGCATTTAACTCAAACCAGAAATTCAGAAGTGCTTCACTAGTTCTCAACTTTGATTACATACACATTATTCTTGGGGAATTAAAAATAAAATAAAATAAAAAAAAAACACACACACACACACAAGTCTGGTGCTTGAGTCCCACTATCCAGAAATGTTGCTTTAATGTTCAGGAGTGGAGCCTGTGTGAATTTGTAAGTGAGTATGTGGCTTTACAAATAATTATATTAGAATTACATAATTCTAATAAAAGAGAAATTCTAAATAAATGAGAAATTCAAATTTAATGGGACACAAAAGATGAGAGAGAGTAGATCAATTTCAAAGTAGAGATGGAGAAAAGAGCCTGAAGCAGTGCCATTGATTTTTCTGGTAAGTAAATATATTTTGAGATTTACAGTATGCCAGCAAGCTCATTGGAAGTAGGATGGTGAGGAAAAAAACAAAAACAAAAACAAAACATTTTGCTCTGCTACCATTGGCAATGGTAAATGGTACATAGGCAATGGCAAAATGACAACAGAAATAATTTCTATATAAGAGAACCACATGATGCCCGAATAACTAGTGGCATCTGACCTTAACTAAGGATTTCAAAGAAGACTTTTCTGAGGAAATAGATACTCCCTCAACTTTGATGTCTATCCCAAGAGCAACAAGAAGTCATTGTTTAAACCTAATATTGTGGTGAGTAAACCAGAAGGTAACAATATTAGGTGCTGGATGTCATTTATGAGGTTATTACCAGTTAAGATATAGGATGAATTGGACTAGGATGGTGGTTTTAGAGATTTTAAGTAATTAAAAGAAGTCAGACATTTTTATAAGGTAAAGTTGATACATTATTTCTTTTAATATTTTGGATATGAAGGGAAAGAGTCAAGGAATTGGATCTCTTTTCATGACATTCATTGAGATTAGAAACTATGAAAAGGGAAAGGTTTAAGGGATATATCATGAAATTTTATATGAGCATTTTCAATTCAAAGTGCACGAGAGAAGTATGAATAAATTTGTTTTATTTAGATTATGTAGTCATTTGCTATAAATTACTTTAATATAAAGAGTGTGAAATTGATGTACCTTAATAAAGAGTTTACACTTTCCAGAGTGTTGCTTAAGCACTTCATATCAAGATCAAAATCTACATCAGATCATTTATAAATTACCAAAAGTGATGTTGGAAGTTTATTTTTTAATTGGTGAAGTGAGTGGTGTTAAGAATTTGTTAAAAAAATATTGAACAGTTTCTACAGTTTTTGCATAAAAATGATATAATGATCTGTCAACTCAAGAACCCTTAACCTGGAAACTGGGATCAAGGTCTTGTGCTCTGTTGGTCTTGTATCCTACTACTTCACAAATGACATGACAGTAAATTTTGCTGTTTCTGTCATCAAAACTGTTGTCTGCCTTGCAGTGCAAGGTGCATATCTGAACACTTGATGATATAGCTGTATGAAAATTTCTGTGCCAGATTGCTATTGATAGTTTTCACAGTTGTCAGAATTTTATCCAAGACTTCTATCTCTTTCAATAAAAACCTGGTAACAATGTTGTGCAAGGTACTTAGAGATCCCATCTCCATCTAATCCACAGATGTTACTGATATTTTCCTAAAGAACTTAGTAATTGTTGAGTAGCAAGATTGGCTTTAGCTAGTTCACAGAAAAGTGAAAAAGAGAGGAGAGAGACAGAAATAATGGAATATATTTCTATGGAGCACGTGGATCTCATAATAAAGATGTGGAATAAACATTTAAAATTTTGAATCATATTCATATAAGAAACTGTTGGACCTGTAAGGATGAGGTAGAACAGGGAAGAGATCTGGGGCTATGATTTGTAGAATGTCCACATTAAAGATCCAGGTAAATTTACTAAGAATAATAAGAAATGTGGTAAAAATAAAGAAAGAAGACCACAAGGGTGTGTAAAAATGTATGAAGGATACAAATTTTTGAAAAAGATAATATTGGGGTTCAATAGTATTAATGCTACTGAGCAATTAAATATTATGACAGATGAAAATGTCACTTGAATTAGTAACTTAGAAATAATTTGGCAGGATGGTATGGGAAGAAAATAGAGTGAAGACAAATAAGGAGTTAAACTGGCAGAAGTATGCATAGATAACTCTTTAGAGAAGAGTGCTGTGAATAAGGAAAGAGAATAGTTGATAACTAGAGGTGATGTTGAATTTGAGGAATTATTTCCTTTAAGATTCTTTGTTTGTTTTTGATGTTGTTTAAAGAGAAAGACTTGGTTATGATAAGAATCAGTGTGCAATAGAATGTTTAAATATGCAAGAAACAGAAGAGAAATGGAAAGGAGGATATGGAGCACACAAAGAAATGCTGAATTGGTAAAGAAATCAACTGCTAGATGGCCCAGTGAAAAACAAAAGTACTTTTAGTGTTGTATTCTTAAGAAAGAATTAGAAATATTTTTACTCCCTTGTCAAGATATCAGTCAGATCTGTGGGTTCTGAGGTTCTGACTCTGTTACCTTCAGAAGAGGACTAATAAATGTAGATCCATGTGTCAGAGCAAATGGCACTAATAGTGTAAACTGAAAAGGGTTAACTTCTTGGGTTTGGAGTGAGTGGGAAAATGTATTAAAAAGTGGTAGACAGGAGGCGGTTGTGGCTCAATCAGTAGGGCTCCTGTTTGCCATGTGGGAGGCCCCGGGTTCGGTTCCCGGGGCCTCCTGGTGAGGGCGGGCCCGCCAGCACGGCGTGGTTGGCTGACCCGGCGAGCGCGGGCAGCAAGGGGGGGATAAATGAATAAATAAATAAAATCTTAAAAAAATAAAAAATAAAAATAAAAAATAAATAAAATGTGGTAGACAATCAGGTATCTTCATATATTAGAGTACAGCTGAGATTGGGTAAAGTAATAAAACTGCTCTAAAATGCAACTAGTCTTCTAGGTGGTAGGGCCTTGGATGCATGACTGTACTGGTATCTACAGAAGGTGGTCAATAAGTTCTGTGGTATTAGAAGCATTCTTGTGTCTGTATCAATTCCCATGAGCAATGTGATTCAAGGACACTGTATCACCTGAGGTAATAGCCACTTTCAATGTGGTACCTGGGCTTGGGCAAGGAACATCTTTGGGAGCAATCACAGGGTTTCACAAACAAAAATTTCCTCCCGAATTACCAAGATTGCTTAAACCCCTCGATTTCATCACAAACCAAAGTGAAGAATTCAAAAAAAAAAGGACTAATATTAGATCTCTTACTTATGAGAGTGTTTGGAATATTTGGGATAGATCTGTTTTGTTTTTTTTTACAAAATACAGAAATGCATCATTTATTATACTTTAAGTGTCATGGAGTAATTCAAACCATGCATAAAATATGTCTGCAGCATTTTCTTAATATGAGATTTGTGGCATCTGGTGGGAATAGGAAGGAAAAAAAAGAAAAAAAGAGAACCTATTGTTAACAAAATCTAGACATGTTCTGAAAATCCTCCAAATAAATTTGGACAGTAATTAATACTAACTTCATAGGTAATGAAATTATTTACTCCTGTGTTTTTTGCAAATCAATTTAGAAATAAAGTGGCATTTCATTAGGTTTAATTGTTTATTGCATTCTGTGTATAAATGCTAATTTTATTTTTATAAAAATTCAGAAAGTTCACAATTAATTGAAAGTTGTTTGTTTTTTAGTTCAGAAATAGTTGTAATTAATTCTAACTACCTTAAGTATAGGACTTTGCATGAGAATTATAAAGAAACAAATACCAACAGTTTAAATTTGTTGAAAAGGGGTTATATGAAAGAATTAAGTATTTTATTTGCATTATCATTAACAGATAAACTATTGTTTCTTCAACAAATGGTAACAATTTTCATCAAAAAATAAACACAAATATTCAAACAGCTTGTTAAATTGACTGGAATGTCACAGAATGTGATATTTTGGACTGATTATGGAACCAAAATGTTAGCTTGCAACTCACCAGGAAACAGGGACCATAATTAGAACTCACACCATGCTTAGAAATTTAACAATAGTTCTTTTACTTATGGAGAAGTCATCTCTTAAATAGAAGATCAAAATATTGCATAAAAATTAGTTATTCTTAAGATGAGATTTGAGATGGTCAAGCTAATATGTTGACTTGGCCAAGTAATGGTTTCCAGTTCTTTGGTCATGCAAGCACTGGGCTAATTGTAATGCAAGGATATTTCCTGGACTTAAATCATCAGTGAATTGATTACATTCAAAGCTGATGACATGTACAGTCCACTGAAGATATTGCCATCAGCAATGAGAGATACTTAATCCAATCAGTTGAAAGTCTTAAAAGCAGAAAATATTTCAGCAATAAGAGAGAATTGCCATCTTTACTTCAGAAAGCCAGCTTCTCCTGGGGATGCATCAGGTATCATCATGGTTCCTGGCTTGCAGCCTACCCTATGGAATTTGAATTCGTGCTACAGTCATGTGAGACAATTTTATAAAATCCCATATTTACTGATATCTTCTGTCGGTTCTGTTTCCCCAGAGTACTCTGTCTAATATAGCTTAGTACCATGAGTGGGATGTGTCAAGATATCCCTTCTAAAATGGAAGATAAGCTGTTTCATAGGGCCCCCCCCTGTGACCAGAAAAGAAGCATAGCCCGTAGCAAACTTCTTTGGATCCTCATTTGGATGTGCTACTCTGGCCCAAGTAAACAGAAAAGCTGCTAGTTTTGAGTGGGGACCAGAACAAAAGGAAGTTCTGTGACATGTCCTCTATTGTGCAAGTTGCACTGCCACTTGGGCCATATGATCCAGCAGATCCAATGTTGCTGAAAGTTTCACTGGTAAGTAGAAATGCCATCTGGGGCCTTTGGAAGGCCCCTATATGAGAATCACAATACACACCCTTAGGATTTTGGAGCAAAGCACTGCCATCCTCTTCAAATAACTACTCTCCTTTTGAGAAATGGTTTTTGAGCTGCTATTGAGCCTTAGTAGAGACAGAACACTTAACCATGGGTCAACAAGTTAGCATGATACCTGAGTTGCTTAACATGAGCTGGGTGTTGTCTGACCCACAAAACCAAAAGTTAGGCATGCAAAGCAGCACTCCATCTTAAAGTGGAAGTGGTATATATGCAATAGGGCTCAAGTGGGTCCCGGCAGCTCAAATAAGTTACATGAGGAAGCAGCCCAAATGCCCATGGCCACCACTCCTGCCACATTACCTTCTCTTTCCCAGCCCATAGCTGTAGTCCCTTGGGGAGTTTCCTACAATCAGTTGACTGAGAAAATTTGGGCCTGGTTTACAGAACCACCTGTAAATGTTCAGTACCTATCCAATATGCAGGTACTACCTGAAAGTGGACAGCTGCAGCACTACATTTCCTTTCTGGGATGTCTCTGAAGGACAGTGGTAATGAGAAGGCATCCCAGTGGATAGAACCACAAGAAGTGCAGCTGGTTGTTCATTTTCCTTGGAAAGGAGAAATGGCTAGAAGTGCATTTGTACACTGATTTATAGGTTGGATGGTCAGGGACTTGAAAAGAACGATTGGAAAATTGATGACAAAGAGGTCTGGGGAAGATGTATGTAGAAAGACCTTTCTTGGTGGACAAAAAACATGAAGACATTTGCCTCACATGAATGCTCACCAGAGGATGACTTCAGCAGAGAAAGATTCTAATAATCAGATAGATAAGATGACCTGGTCTGTGGATTCTATTCAGCCTCTTTCCCCAGCCACACCTGCCATTGTCCAATGAGCTCAAGAACAAAGTTACCATGATGGTAGGTACAGAGGCCCAGAAACATGGACCTTCCCTCACCAAAGCTGACCTGGCTACAATGACTCCTGAGTGCCAAATCTGCTAGCAGCAGAGACCCACACTAAGCCCTCAATGTGGTACCATTCCCCGAGGTGATCAGCCTGCTACCTGGTGGCAGGTTGATTACATTAGGCCACTTCCCTCATGGAAGGAGCAGCAATTTTTTCTAACTGGAATAGGCGCATATTCAAGATATGTGTTCACCTTCCCTGCTGCAAAGCTTCTGTCAAAACCACCATCTGTGGACTTATTGACTGCCTTGTCCACCATCATGGTATTCCACACAGTATTGCTTCTGTTCAAGGAACCTACTTCACCACAAAAGATATGTGGGGATGACACATACTCATGGAATTCACTGGTCTTACAATGTTCCCCATCATCCTGAAGCTGCTGAATTGATAGAACAGTGGAATGGCCTTTGAAAACTCAATTATGGAACCAGCCAGGTGGCAATACATTGTACATCTGGGGCAATGTTCTCCAGCAGGCTGAGTATGCTCTAAATCAGTTTCTATTCTAGGGTGCTGTTTCTCCCAAAGCCAGGATTAGCATATACAGGAATCAAGAGGTGGAAATGGGAGTGGCACCACTCACTATTAACTCTAGTGATCCACTATGATAATTTTTGCTTTCTGTCCCTGCAACCCTAAGTTCTGTTGGACAATAGGTTTAGTTCCAAAGGGAAGAGTGCTTCCACAAGTAAACAATTATTCCATTAAACTGGAAGTTAAGATTGCCACCTGACCACTTTGGACTCCTCATGCCTCTGAATCAACAGGCAAATAAGGGAATTACTCTACTGGCTGGGGTGATAAATCTTGACTATCAAGTGGAAATGGGACTGCAACTACATGATGGAGGTAAAGAAGAGTTTTACTGCAATACAGGAGATCCCCTAGGGCATTTCTTTGTGCTCCTATGCTCTGTGATTATAGTCAATGGAAAATTGCAACAACCCAATCCAAGCAGGACCAACAATGGCACTGAATCCTCAGGATTGGAAGTTTGAGTCACCTCACCAGACAAAGAACCATGACCAGTTGGAGTGCTTGCTGAGGGTAAAGGGAACATGAAATGGGTAGGGGAAGAAGGTAGTGATAAATAAAAACTTCAACCACATGAACAGTTATAGAAAAGAGGATTGTAATGGTAATGAATATTTCTTTTTTGTTGTTATGAGTATTATTACATATGAACATAGACCAAATATCTTTTTTCTTCCCTAAAATTTTCTCTAATCGTATGACATAAGTTGTATTCATTTCATGTCCTAGTAATTAACTTATAGAACTTAAGCATAAAAGTGAATATTACCTGAGGAGTTGCACTCTATTCTGGAGGGATTTAGTGTGTTTCCAGTTGTTCTTAGGACAGTTGAATATTAGGTGAAAAAAATATGTCTGTTCCTCTTTTTATTTAGAGATTAAACATGGTTTAAAGTGATGTGCAAAGGGAAGCAGCCGTGGCTCAATCAGTAGGGCTCCCGTTTACCATATGGGAGGCCCCGGGTTCGGTTCCCGAGGCCTCCTGGTGAAGGCAAGCCCGCCCGCACGGCGTGGTTAGCTGACCCAGTGAGCACAAGCAGCAAGGGAGGGTTAAATGAATAAATAAATAAAATCTTTAAAAAAAAAAAAAAAGTGATGTGCATGGCTGCCAAGTTGAAAAAAGTAGACTGATGGTTAGGCTAAAGTGTCAATTTGGTCATGTATGGTACCCAGTTGTTTTGTCATGCAATCACTGGGCTAATTGTACTGCAAGGTCATTTGCTGGACTTAAATCACCAGTGAGTTAATTGCACCACTGGTTGATTACATCTATAATCAACAGAGGAGATTGCCTTCACCAATGAGAGATGTCAAATCTAATGATTTGAAGGCCTAAAAAAAAGGAGAAATTATTTCAGCATTCTGAGAGAGAATTCCCAACTGTGCTTCAGATGGGCAGCTCCTCTTGGGGAACTCTTCAAGGACCTTCACTGGAATTCCTAGATTGAAGCTTGCCCTATGAAATTTGGACTCATGCACTCTCAGAGTCATGTGAAAGAATTTTATAAAGTCTCATAATAACTACTGATAGCTCCTGCCACTTCTGTTTCCCTAGAGAACCCTGACGAATACAAGATCAACATACTGGATTCTGTGCCTCTCATTGCCATACCTGATTTCTCTAGCAACTTGAATTATTTCTATATGGATATTTTTGCCATACTACTTATGAAAGAATTCATTCTTAAAGGCTAATTCCACCAATAACAAGCTGACTGACTGGAATATATTTTATTGTATTAGTAAATGCATTCTGACGGTAGTGCAGATAGGCAGAATTTTGAAACATCTTTTCCAATCTCAAATGCCTGAATTTTGTCTCATGTGAAGACAAATATCAGAGCAGAAATACATAAATGTGATCCATGGCCTATAAACACAAGAACTCTAGTCATTGCCAAAAGGCTGAAAACAAGTGAATCTCCAGTGGACATATAAAAACAATATATAATGAGGAAATTAATGAACAGAGAAGATGGAAAACTCTTTTCCTAAAATGCATGATTTGATGAATTGACTTAATTCTTACTCTAATCTATGAAACTGCCACTTTTATAATTATTAATTCAATAGAGTTTACCTTGGAGAAAAAATAATCATTTATTTAATAGTTTATAAGAACTTTGTTTTTTTTCTCTTTTCTTACAGTAAAATGGTCATTTTACTCCTTTATTGGTCTCTTTATTAAACTTCCATGTGGAACTGCCTAGACATGCTTAATAGGTATTATATTTTATATAATGCTACATTTTAAACTTGGTTTCCAAGGGAAAAGATTTTAAGAAAGTTTTGAACTGTTGATTTATTTCCTGAATCTGTCATTTATAAACAATAATATATTCTTAGGTGCATAAGTTAGGAATTTCTAGGCCTTAAGGATATGATGATGCAGTCTAAAATCTTCAAGTATAATTGAATTTTCAATTTGGAAAATACTTTCTAATTTACCATGATATTGAAGAAACAAAAAATAAGCTCCTCTAATAGCAAGCTATCTTCTCAAACACGTCCTCCTTTGCCCAAGAGTTTATTGAAAGCATTTATAGGTATAACATTCTATTTAGTGCTTTATTAAGAGTATGTGTGAAATAATTAGAAAACATTGTTGTTAATTTCTAAAAGTACAGAACTTACTTGTGTAGATGATAAAAATATTCTGTCTTCTAAAAATTAGTGTTGTCAAAGGATACTTTAGAAATACAAATATTTATAGGAGAGTGATGTCATCAACATAGTGATATAAGAACTCCCCAGGAAAAATCTCCCTTCAGAAGCAACTAACCAAAGAAAAAATCCCATATTCTTGGAATTCTAGAGGATGGTAGAGACTGGAGAGGAACTCTACAAATGCTGAATTGAAGAAAAGAAAAATAATCTCCAGAAAAGTGAAGAGATTTCAGCCCTGAACTTGTCATTCTGGACTGCTCCCCCTCACTCAGTTATGTGCAACTTGGAAGTCACAAAGGGGAAGCATGGGCCAGGTGCCTCTTCTCATGGATGCAGACTATGGAGTCATTCACAGAAGCAAGTTAGAAGCATATCAAAATAATCAGATACCCAGCGATCAGAAAAAAAATTATAAGCCGTACTAAGAGCAAGATATGACTCAGTCAAGGGAACAAATTAAAACTTTGGAGGAGACACAGAATTTGGAACAACTAATCAAATAAGTTCAAACAAATCTCATGAATCAATTCAGGGAGATGAAGGAAAATATGGATATATAGCTGAAGAATATTTAGAAGAAAATTTATGAGCATAAAGAAGAATTTGAAAGTTAAAAAGAAAGAGCATATTATGAAGATGAAAGGCACAATAATGGAGATTAAAAATACACAAGAGACATACAACAGCAGATGTGAACAGGCAGAAGTTAGAATCAATGAACTAGAAGACAGGACAATTGAAATCATAGTCAGAAGAACAGATAGAAAAAAGTTTAGGAAAAAAAAAACAGCATGTCTCAGGGATTTGTGGTTAATAATATAAATAAAAGAATATTCTTTTACTACAAGGTGTTAAGAATGTGGTGATACATGGGAAAATATAACTAATGTAATATATAAATTATAGTTAACAACATTGCAATGTTTTTGTAGCAAAAGCAAATTAGGTACTATATGAAAGCTAAAGGTCAAAAAAAGAATATGGGGTTTAGTATTGTGAGATAAGATTATGATTAAGCATTTTTTTTCTATTCTTCATTTTTTTCATTAATAAGAAGACCTTGATTATGTCAACTAACTAATCTGTGTTCATCTGTGTATCTTTGTGAACACTAGAGGAACAAGTGCATTAGTAGGTGGAATTACATGAGATAAAAGTGCCTGGAAAGAGCTTTTTAAGAGTAATACTTCCATAACTTGTTGAGATGCCTTTTTCTGTTATATTTTAAATTGAAATAAAGTTATTTAAAATACTTTAAAGATAAAAAGAGAAGTCTGAAAACAGCAAGAGAAAATAAATTTGTCATATAAAAAAGATCCTCACTAAGACTAACTCCCTATTTCTCATCAGAAACCATGTCTGGGTAACAGAAATAGTGATTTAAAGACAAAACATCTGAACTGGAAAAGACAGGAGAAAAGAAAGAGAATAGAATGGCAAAAAAAGGAACAGGGTCTTAGAGAATTGAATGACAACATGAAATGCACAAGCACACACATTATCAGTGTTCCAGAAGGAGAAAAGAATGGAAAAGGGGAAGAAAGAATATCTGAGGAAATAAAGACTGAAAACTTCCCAACCCTTGTGAAAGACATAAATATCAATATCTAAGAAGGACAATGCACCCCAAACAGAATTCGAATAGACCTACACCAAGACATCTACTATTCATAATGACAGATATCAGAATATCAGATATAAAAAGTGGATTCTAAAAACAGAAAGAGAAAAGCAAAGCACCACATACAAAGGAAACTTGATAAGATTAAATGCCAACTCTCATCAGAAACCATGGAGACAAGAAGAAAATGGTTTGATTATTTAAGGTATTTAAAGAGAAAAACAGCCAGCCAGGAGTTCTGTATCTAGCAAAACTGTCCTTCAAAAATGATAGTGAGTTTAAAGTCTTCACAGACAAACAAAAACTGACAGACTATGTTACCAGAAGACCAGAATTGCAAGAGATACTAAAGGGAGTGCTGCAGCCTGAAAGGAAAAAACAAGGGCAAGAGACTTGGAGAAGAGTGTAGAAATGAAGATTCTTAGGAAAGGTAAATTAAAGGGTAAAAAGACAGACAGTAGTATGATAAGAAAACAGAAAGCCAAAGGACAAAATGAATGAAGTAAGTAATGCCTTTACATTAATAACATTGAATGTTAATGGATTGATCTCTCCAATCAAAAGACATAGACTTATAGAATGGATTTTAAAAAGTATAAGCCATCTATATATTTTCTACAGGAGATTCACCTCAGGTGCAAGGACACAACAAGGCTAAAAGTGAAAGATTGGAAAAAGATAGTCCATGCAAATAGTAGCCACAAAAGAGCTGGAGTAACTAAACTAATATTGGACAAAATAGATATTAAATGCAAAACTGTTATAAGGGATGAAGAGTCATTATTTATAATAAAAGGGGTAATTCACCCAGATGAAATAAATATACTAAATATTTATGTGCTTAACTTAAATGTCCAAAGATACATGAGGCACACACTGGCAAAACTGAAGGAGAAATAGATGTCTCTGCAATAATACTTGAAGCCTTCAATACATCACTCTCAGTATTGAATAGAACTTCTGGCCAGAGGATAAATTAAGAAACAGAGAACTTGAATAATATGATAAATGAACTAGCATAACAGACATCTATAGAGCATTATACCCCAAAACAGCAGGATATACATTCTTTTCAAGTGCTCATTGAGCCTTCTCTAAGATAGACCATGTGTTGGATAACAAGACAAGTCTCAAAGAAGTAAAAAGATTGAAATTATACAAAACTCTTTTTCTGATCATAACAGAATGGAGCTGGAAATCAATAATGGACAAAAAAAGGAAAATTCATAAATATATGGAGATTAAACAATCAATGAGCCAAATAAGAAATTGCAAGAGAATTCAGAAAATATCTTGAGATGAATGAAAATGAGAACACAGCATATCAAAGCATATGGGGTACTGTAAATGCAGTGCTGAGAGGGAAATTTATAGCCTTCCATGCTTACATTAAAAAAGAAGAAAGAGCTAAAATTGAAGTTCTAACTGCACACCTGGAGGAACTAGAAAAAATAAAATAAAAACAGCAAATCAATCCCAAAGCAAGCCAAAGGAAAGAAATGGTAAAGATCACAGCAGAAATAAATGAAATATAGAACAAAAAACAGAAAGAATCAATAAACCCAAAAATTGGTTCTTTGAGAAGATCAACAAATTCGACAAACCCTTAGCTAGACTGACATAGAAAAAAAGAGAGAAGACACAAATAAATAAAATAGAAAATGAGAGGGAGAGCATTACCACTGACCCTACAGAAATAAGAGATCATAAGAGGATACTATGAACAATTGTATGCCAAAGAACTAGAAAAATACAGGTGAGATGGATAAATTCCTCAAAGCACATGAACCACCTACACTGACCTTAGAAGAAATAGAAGATCTATTTCTGTGATATGATAAAATAAATCACAAGTGAAATGATTAAAACAGTCTGCAAAAACTTCCAAAAGATGAAAAGCCCAGGAACAGATGGCTTCACAGCTGAATTCTACTAATAATTTAAAGGTAACTTAGGCTCCAGGATGTGTAAGTTCATTGAGGGTGGTGGGCCACACTGTGGGAGATGTTT
Source organism: Tolypeutes matacus (assembly GCA_026826555.1). Lineage (NCBI taxonomy): Eukaryota > Metazoa > Chordata > Mammalia > Cingulata > Chlamyphoridae > Tolypeutes > Tolypeutes matacus. Next base: position 2,769,959 of record JAKSZT010038599.1, read on the forward strand.
GTGTGGGATGTGGTGGGAGGTGTGGGAGGTGGGCAACATGGGAATCCCAGTGGGTTCTGTGTAATATTTTGGGTAATCTAAGCACCTCTTAAAATATATGTATATATATATATATATAAATAACATTTTTGTAAGCAAATACACATATATGCATATATATTTATGTATCATTTTGCAAATGTTTGTATGTATTGTGAGAATTTTGATTTTTTACCCATAAAAAAAAAATTCTATGAAGAAATAAAATGAAAATAAGGCAAGGAAGAAGAGAGAAAAATAAAATAATAAAAAAATAAAGGTAACCTAATACAAATCTTACTCAAGAACTGCATGCATGAAAAATCTACAGCTAGCATTATACCTAATGGTGAAAGACTAAAAGCTTTCCCACTGAGATCAAGAACAAGAGAAGGACAATCACTGTCACCATTGTTATTCAATATTGTGCTAGAAGTTCTAGCTAAAGCAATTAGGCTAGATAAAGAAATAATTGGCACCCAAACAAGAAAGGAGGAAGTAAAACTTACCCTATTCAATGATGATATGATCCTATATATAGAAAATCCAGTTCACAACAAAACTACTAAAATTAATAGACAGGTTCAGCAACATGGTGGGATACAAGATTAATACACAAAAATCAATTGTGTTTCTATACACTACTGATATACAATTTGAGGACAAATGCAGAAATAAATTTCTATTTATAATACTGACTAAAAGAATCAAATATTTAGGAATAAACTTAATAAAGGACATAAAGGACCTTTATTCAGAAAACTACCAAATATTGCTAAAAGAAACTAAAGAAAACTGAAATAAATGGAAGGACATTCAGTGTTCATGGATTGGAAGACTAAATATCATTGTCAATTCTACCCATACTGATTTACAGATTGAAAGAAATACTAATAAAAATCCCCACAGATTGCAGAAATGGAAAAGCCAATATTCAAATTCATTTGGAAGGGGAAGGGGCCCTGAATAGGAAAATATGTCTTTAAAAAGGAAGAACAAATTTGGACACCTTTCACTTCCTGACTTTAAAGCATAATACTTAGCTACAATGGCAAAAACAGCATGGTATTAGTATAAAGGCAGACAGATTGACCAATGGAACTGAAATGAGAACTCAGAAATGAACCTTCACATCTACAGTCAAATGAATTTTGACAAGGCTGTTAAATCAACCCAGCCTGGCCAGAACAGTCTATTCAACAAAAGGTGCTGGGAGAACTGGATAACCATATGCAAAAGAAAGAAAGACTTGAAAAGACAATTGTCCAAAGAAGAAATACAAATGGCAAGGAAACACATGAAAAAAATGTTTAACATTACTTGAGATCAGGGAAATTCAAATCAAAAGTACAGAGAGATATCATTTCAAACCTACTAGGCTGGCCACTATTTAGAAGCTGGAAAACTGAAAGTGTGTGGAGAGATAGGAATGCTTATTCATTGTTGGTGGGGATGTAGAATGTTACAGCCACTGTGGAGGATTGTTTGGCAGTTCGTAAGGAAGTTGAATATAGACTTGCCAATTGACGAAGGAATACCATTACTAGTTAGATAACCAGAAGAATTGAGAGCAGTGACATGAATAGACATCTGCACACTGATGTTCATAGTGGCCTTATTTATGATTCTCAAAAGTTGGAAACAACCCAGGTCTGTCAATGGATGAATGGATAAACAAATTTTGTTTTATACACATGATGAATTTCATTAGGTACTGGTAGGAAGAAATGAAATTGTGAAGTACTTGACAACATGGATGTACCTGGAGAACATTATGTTGAGTGAAGCAAGAAAGACACGAAAGGACAAAATACTGTGCTATTGTGCTATTATGAACTAAATATATTATGTAAACTCATAGAATTAATAATTAGAATATAGGTCACCAGAAAATAGAATGAAACTGGAGAATGGAAAGGTGAGGTTTAGTCTGTGGAGAACTGGTTAAAAGAGGTTTGTAAGTCTTTGGATATGATGAGAGGACATCATGGTATTTGTGACTAACAAATGGGTAGAACAATGGTTTAAAGGGAAAATCTAAGGTCGTGTATATTACTAGAAGGAAAGCTAAAAAGTTTAACATGGGACTGTATAACATAGTGAAACCTCATGTAAAATATGAATATTTGTGATATTGCACATATAAAAAAACTGTTTTTACAAGATATAAATATAAATGAACTAGAGAGAGGGAAACAGAATAGCAGCTATGTATGGCAGGGGTGGCAAAGAGATTTAAGAGGTGATGAGTTTTGTTTGTTTGGTTTGGTTTTGCTTTTCATTACTATTATTATTATTATTATTATTATTATTATTATTATTATTACTGGAATAATGAAAATGCTCTAGAAGTGACTGAAGTGTTGAATGCTCAGCTATGTAATTGTACTGAATGCCATTGATTGTACACTTTGGATGGATTTATGCTTTATTCATATGTATCAATAAACTTGGTTTGTTAAAAAAAAGCAATAGCAATTTTCCCTTAATAAAACAAGTAAGGAAGCGGCTGTGGCTCAAGTGGTTGGGCTCCCGTTTACCATATGGGAGGCCCCAGGTTCGATTCCCTGGGCCTCCTGGTGAAGGCAAGCTGCTCCAGCATGGTGAGCTGATGGCCCCCGTGGCATGGTGAGCTGACGGCACGCGTGGTGTGGTGAGCTGGTGCAGCGAGATGATGCAGCAAAGGGAGACAAGCAGACACAGAAGAATGCACAGCAAATGGACCCAGTGAGCACAAGCAGCAAGGGGGAATAAATAAATAAATAAATTAATTAATTAATCTTTTTTAAAAGACCAACAAGTAGCATTTCTATCCTACAAACTCAAAAGATATATATACAGATAAAGAAATGAGAAAGCAATCAATCAAGAACATCACAATAGATCAACAATACAGAAAAGGAGCTTGCAGTAAAGCAAAAGAGAGACCAAAAAAAGATATGAAATATAAAACTCAAAGGACAAAATGGCTGAAATAAGTACTGACTTTAAGTAATGGCAATGAATGTTAATGCACTATACTCCCCAATCATAAGCAAAGATTGGCAGAATGAATATAAAAGCATGATTCTACTATATACTGTTTAGAAGAGCCCAAAAGATGCAAATAGGTTGAAAGTGAAAGGACAGAAAAACATATACCATACCAACCAAAGAAAGACTGGGATGGTTATACTAAATCAGACAAATAAGATTTTAAGTCAAAATCTGTTTCAGGAGACAAAGTACACGATATATTAATAAAAAGGGAAATCCTCTAAGAAGAAATAGCAATCATAAATATTTATGTGCCTCATCATTGTGCCTCAAAATATATGAGGCAAACACTGAAAATGCTGAATAGACACATTTAAAATAAAGGTTGGAGACTTCAATAAAACACTCTTATGTGTGATAAAACCACATGATTATTTGATTGACCTCGTAAAGCAATTTGACAAAATCCAGCATCCTTTCTTGATAAAAGCACTTAGTAAAATAAGAATAGAAAATAACTTCCTCAATATGATAAAAGGCACATAAGAAAATCCCACAGTTAACATCAGACTCAATGGTAAAAGACTGAAATCATTTCCTCTAATTCTGGAACATTGTGCTGGAAGTTCTAGCCAGAAAAATTCGACAAAAATAAGAATAAGAAATAAAAGGCACCCGACTGGAAAAGAAGAAAATCTTTCATTATTTGCAGATGGCATCATTTTTTATATAGAAAGCACTAAAAAATCTAAAATAAAGGTATTAAAACTAATAAACTCAGAAAAGTGGCCATTGGAATCTTGGCAAATTCAATATTGAGACAAAAATCAGTAGTGCTTCTATACAATACTAATGAGCAATCCAGTGGGAAAAGCAAGGAAAAAAAATTCCATTTACTATAAAAACTAAAAGAAACAAATCTTGTGGTGAGATTTAACCAAAAATGTTGTTTTAGTTTGCTTAAAACTGTTGAGAGCAATATAACAGAAATGGGTTGGCATTAATAATGGGAATTTATTTAGTTAAAAGTTTATAGTTCTTAGGCTGGCTAAACATCCAAATCAAGATATCAGGTGAAGCTCTCTCCCTGAAGGTTAGTTGCTGTCAGTTCTGGACTTTTGCCATGTTTCAAGGCACAATGGCAGCTCTGCCAGTTTCTGCTTTGTACTCCAGGCTCACTTAATCCCCATGCTCAGCTGTGGGTGATCAAGCACATAGCAGGGTATATTGTGGAGTTGGCTCATTTCTCCCATCTTCTCCAGCCCTCATCATCAGTTCTGCTTCAGGATGCCTTACTTATGGCTTTTCTCTGTCCAGGGTAGGTTGGTTTCAACTTCTGGAGACTTCTGTCACTGCAGCTTTTTTCCTGTGTGTCTGTAGCTTTTATTCTTCCGTTTACAAAGGTCTCCAGTAAGAGGATTAACACATATCCAGGGTCCCATAATTTAATCAAAGGACCTTAAAGGAAGTGGACTTATCAAAAGTGTTCCAATCTACAGGCCTTTTAACTGAGTCTAATCAAAACGTACTATCTATAATGGTTTTACAGGTACAACAATAGGTTCACTTTAAGAACAGGATTTTCTGGGGTCCCCAAGACTCAAACTAGCACAGATGTAAGGTACTTAAACACAGAAAACAATAAAATATTGCTAAAAGAAATCCAAGAAGATCTAAATAAATGCAAGAACATTCCATACTCATGGGTTGGAAGACTAAATATTGTTAAGATGTCAATTCTACCCCACATGATTTACAGATCAATGCAATCACAATAAAAATTCCAACAGCCCAATTTGCAGAAATTAAAAAGCCAATTATCAAACTTAATTGGATGAGTAAGGGGCCCTAAATATCCAAAAGCATCTTGAAAAAGAAGAGTTAAGGTCTCACACTTTCTGACTTTAAAGCTTATTACAGGGGATTGAGGTGGGAACATGGCCAATGGGTTAGGCAGATAATGGTGGGTTAGGCAGATAATGGTCAGCTATCACTAAAACAACAAAGAAGGAGCGAAAGTCTGCCTTGGTGACCTGCTTTGGGGCACAGCAGACCAGAACACTGCTTCAAAACTCCAAGAAGAGTGGGGGACCAAAAGACAAAGAAGCCGAAACAAAAAGCTATGAGTTATTAAACCTCCTGGCTGCTGGGAAGGGCTCCCCTTCCCCACACCTGAGATACTATGCAACGGTAAAACTCCTGGTGAATTGTATCTAACTGAAAGGAGAGCAGACATCTTCCTCTCTGCCAGCTCCTTTGTATATATATAGTATGGGAAGGTGCTCTGAGTCATCTAGGAGGGTATTGGAAAAATAAAGAAGCCAAAGGAAGCCAATGCTTCTCGCCCCTGTAGCTAGAAGCAGCAAATACACCCCGCCCTCAGCACAAAGAGCCTAGTTGGAGCCACTGGCTCCCTGCTCTGAACAGAGTGTGACAGCAGATTCCCTGGGAGGAAGAGGGTTCTAGGAGGGTGGAGAGTAGTCTCTTTGAGGTGAGTTTAGCCAGATGAGCCCCCCCTTGAATATCATAAGGGATCCCGATTCAACAGGGATAGGGGAGGGGAATTTCCTCAGGCCGGCTGTCTTGCCCAGATGCCTAGGTAAAGAAAATAATTACATAAGAGAGGAGACAGATACAGACAGGTGAATGATCAGCAGGACTCAGGCAGACAGCAGAGAATCTAACCTGTCCAAGGGAAGAAGAGGATAGACTTCTGAAAGCCTAACTAAATTAAGGAGACAGGTTAGCTCAGTGGAAGAATTCCTGCATAGCATATATGAGGTCCCTGGTTCAATCCCCAACTCTTCTCTGAGACATGATCCATCAGGTTATCAGGTATCCACCGGAAAGTTTATGATATATATAGTCATTCTCTTTGTATTAGCTATTCTTGATTCTCTCTCTTTTTTTTTTAAAGATTCATTTTCTATTTTCTTTATTTTACTCACTAAAACCTGGTTCAAAACAAAGAGATAGCAGGCTGCAGTGTGATTGTTTGATGAATACCAGCAACCTGAGAAGATCCTTAGGTGTCTAAGAGAAAAGGCTGTTTTTCCTGGTTTATTTCTGTTTTTTTAATCTTTTTTCCCTTCTTTCTCTCTCTTTTTTAAAACAAGTTGCTGCTGTAGTGTTTCTTGTTTGTTGTTTTCCCTTCCTTTGATTCTCTGTTTTTCTTTTCTTTTTTTCTTTCATTTACCAATTTTCTCTACCTACACTACTTCTTTTCTCTCCTTCATCTTTATATCTTCTGTTTTCTGTTGTTGTTCTTTAATTCCACCTCCTTTTGTTTTGTCTTCAATTTTTCTTGTTTTTATTTCTCTCTCTCTTCTTTTATTCCTGTTTTCTTTCTATTTTATTTCTTTTTCTTTCTCTTTTTTCTTTTTTCCTTTCCCCTTTTCTCACCATTCTGGCCTTTTAATTCATTCTATATATTTTTCTCTATTCTGTTTCTTGTTTCATTGTTTATATTCCACTTTTCTAATCTATTCCTTTGTACTTCTTACTCATGTTAATTATTCAATTTCTTAAGTCTTGTATGATTTCTCTTATCTTTTACTTTACTATTACTATTATTCTTTCTTTCTTCCTATCTCTTTCCTTTTCTCTGGTCCAAATTTTACTTTCAGGGGAACATAGACAACAGCAAGGATTTAGAATAAGAGGAATGAAGTGTCAAAGTGAAACCTTACTACATTCAAAAACAACAAAGTAAAACCATAGATAAGAGAGAGAACCTAATCAACTGAAGAAACCCATCAAGATAAACAAATACCTAGACACCAACAAAAAAATACAAGCCATACTAACAAACAGGAAGACATGGCCCAATCCAACGAACAAACTAAAAACTAGTAGGAGATGCAGAACATTGCACAACTAATCAGAGATGTGTAAATAAATATCATGAATGAACTTAATGAAGTGAGGGAAGAGATTAGGTATTTTAAGCAGACACTAGGAGAAGATACTGAAGAAACTGTAAAAACACATTAAAAGATAACAGATATGATAGTGATGAACAGCACAATCAAAGAACTAAAAATACACTGGAAGCACATAACAGTAGATTTGAACAGGCAGAGGAAAGAATCAGTGATGTGGAAGACAATACATCTGGAATCAAACAGTAAAGCACATAGATAAAAAGATAGAAAAAATCCATCAGAGACTTAGAGATTTGAATGACAACATGGAATGCACAAAAATACACATTAAAGGCATCCCAGAGGGAGAAGAGAAGAGAAAGGGGACAGAAGGAGTGTTGGAGGAAAATAATGACTGAACACTTACCAACCATATTGAGGGAGATAGGTGTACTTCTCCAGGAAGCGCAGCACATCCCAAACAGTATAAATACTAACAGGCCTACTCCAAAACATACACTTGTCAAATTGTCCAATGCTCAAGACAAAGAGAGAATACTGAAAGCAAGATAAAAGACAACCATCACATACAAAGGAAGTTCAATAAGATTAAATGCTGAGTTCTCATCTGAAACTATGGAGGCAAGAAGTCAGTGGTATGACATAGTTAAGGTGCTAAAAGAAAACGCTTCCAGCCAAGAATTCTCTATCCAGCAAAGCTGGCATTCAAAAATGATGGAGAGCTCAAAATATTCACAGAAAAACAGAAATTAAGAGAGTATGCCAATAAGAAACCTGCCCTTCAAGAAATACTAAAGGGAGTTCTGCAGGTTGAAAGGAAAAAACAGGAGAGAGAGAGTTGGAGGAAAGTGTAAGAACAACTAAAAAGATAAAAACAGAAATAAAAACAATATATGGCATGCATAAACCCAAACAAAATATGGCTAATGTAAGTAATTCCTTGACAGTAATAACAATGAATGTTAATGGATTAAACTCAGTAGTCAAGAGACATAGATTGGAAAAATGGATAAAGAAATATGACCCATCTATATGCTGTCTATAAGAAACCCACCTCAGACCCAGGGATACAAGGAGGTTGAAAGTGAATGGTTGGAAAACAAGTTTACAAGCAAACAATAACCAAAAAAGGACTGGAGCAGATATACTAATATCAGACAAAATAGATTTTAAATGCAAAATTATTGTAATGGACACTATACATTAATAAGAGAGGTAATCTATCAATAAACATTTCTGCACCTAACCAGGGAGCTTCAAAATACATGAGGCAAATACTGGAAAAGCTAAGTGGAGAAATAGCTGCATCTACAATTATACTGGGGGACTTTAATACACCATTATGACCATTAGACAGAACATATTGATAGAGAATCAATAGAGAAACAAAGACTTAAATCATACATTAGAATATCTGGACCTGATAGGCACATACCGAACATTACACCCAAATACAGTGAGATATATATTCTTCTCAAGGGCACATGGATCATTCTCCAGGATAGACCACACGCTAGGCCACAGAATAACTCTCAATGAATTCAGAAAGATTGAAATTATACAAAGTAATTTCTCTGACCACATGGAATGAAGCTGGAAATCAATAAGGGACACAGAACCAGACCAGGCACAAAAATATGGAAGTTAAACAACACACTTTTAGACAAACAGTGGGTCAAGGAGGAAATCTCAAAAGAACTCAGTAACTACCTTGAAATGAATGAAAATGACAACGCAACATATCAAAACATATGGGATACAACAAAATCTGTACTGAGAGGGAAATTCAATAATATTGCCATAAATGCCTATATTAAAAAAGAAGAAAAAGCTAAAATCAAAGACCCAACCACACACCTGGAGGAATTAGAAGAACAACAAACTAACTCCAAAGTTAATAGAAAGAAGGAAATAATAATGATTAAAGCAGAACTGAATGAAATTGAAAATAAGAAAACACCAGAAAAAATAAACAAAAACAAAATGTGGTTCTTCAAGAAGATAAAAAAATTGACAAACCCTTAGCTAAACTGAAAAAAGAAAAAAGAGAGAATATGCAAATATGTAAAGTGAGAAATAAGGAAGGGGATATCACCACTAACCCCACAGAAATAAAGAGTATCATAAGAAGATACTTTGAAAAATTATATGACAACAAGATGGATAATTTGGAGAAAATGGACAAATTTCTAGAAACACACAAGCGCCTTACTTTGACAAAAGAAGAAATTGATTAACTCAATAGACCAATCACAAGTAAAGAGATAAAATCAGTCATCAAAATCTCCTGACTAAGAGTAGTGACCAAATGGCTTCACAGGTGAATTCTACCAAATATTCTGTAAAGAGCTATCACAAATCCTGCTTAAACTCTTCAAAAAATAGAAGTGGAGGGAACATTGCCTAACTCATTCTATGATGCCAACATCATCCTGATACCAAAGCAAAACAAAATCGCCACAGGAAAACAAAACTACAGACCAATCTCTATACTGAACCTAGATGCTAAAATCCTCAACAAAATACTTGTTAATCATATTTAGCAACATATCAAACAAATTATACACCATGATTAAATGGGCTCCATCCTTGGTATGCAAGGATGGTTCAACATAAGAAAATCAATCAATGTAATACACCATATAAGTAGATCAAAAGAAAAAACATCACATATTATCTCTATAGATGCTGAAAAAGCATTCGACAAAATACAGCATCCTTTCCTGATAAAAAACACTACAAAAGATAGGAATAGAAGGAAACTTTCTCAACATGATAAAGGGTATATATGAAAAACCCACAGGTAACAACATATTCAATGGTGAAATCCTAAAAGCTTTCCCTCTAAGATCAAGAACAACAAAAGGATGTTCTTTCACTTCTCCTATTTAACATTGTGTTAGAAGTACTTGCTCGAGCTCTGAGGCAAGAAAAAGATGTAAACGGCATCCAAATTGTAAAGGAAGAAGTAAAAATTTCACTATTTGCAGATGACATGATCCTATACATAGGAAGCCCTGAGAAATCTACAACAAAGCTTATAGAGCTTATAATGAGTTCAGTAAAGATGCAGGTTATAAGATCTATGGGCAAAAATCAGTAGCATTTCTGTACACCAATAATTAACAATCTGAGAAAGAAACCAACAAAAAAATCCCATTTACAATAACAAGTAAAAGAATGAAATACCTAGGAATAAATTTAGCTAAAGATGTAAATTACTTATATACAGGAAACTACACAACATGTTAAAGGGAACCAAAGAAGAGTTAAATAAATGGAAGAATATTCCATCTTCATGGATAGGAATACTAACCATTATTAAGATATCTGTCCTACTGTAGCAGTTTGATATTATTGATGAATTCCAAAAAGAAATATTATGTTTGTAAACTGGTCTTTTCCTCTGGGTATATTAGAGTGTGTTGGATTCAGAGTTTTTAGTTTTACTTGATTAAATACTGATGAAGGCTTTGATTGGGCCACTTCATAAGATGTTGCATCCTCATCCCCTTGATGGGCAGAGACTCACAGAGAAACTTCCCCACAGAAAAAGAAGGTTGGAGTTTTTGTGCTGGAGCCCCTGGAAGTAAGCACACAGAGGAGCTTGGTCATGAGGAAAGAGAAAAATCCCTGAGAAGAGAAACAAGCAATTTGCCTGATAGTCTACAGCTGGCCTTGTGGGGCTAGCAGAGGAGCTGAACCTGGAGGGAAGCAAGGCCTGGGAAGAGAGGAACCAGGAAACTTTAACTCTCACAGATGTCGGCAGCCATTTTGCTCCAACAATAGACTTTGGTGAGGGAAGTGACTTAGGCTTTACTGCCTGGAAACTGTAAGCTTCTACCCCAAATAAATACACTTTATAAAAGCCAACAAATTTCTGGTATTTTGCATCAGCACCCCTTTGGCTGACTAATACACCTACCCCAACTGATCTATAGATTTAATGCAATCCCAATAAAAATCACCACAGCATTTTTTATTGAATTGGAAAAATTAACTATGAAATTTATTTTGAAGGGCAAGAGGCCCCAAATAGTCAAAGACATATTGAAAAAGAAAAATGAAATCATAGGTATCACACTACCTGACTATAAAACTTACTACAAAGCTATGGTGGTCAAAACTGCATGGTATTGGCACAAGGATACACATACTGACCAATGGAACTGAACTGAGAGTTCTGATAAAGATTCTCACATATGTAATCATCTGATATTAGAGAAGGCTACCAAGCCCATTTAACTGGGAAAGAATGGCCTCTTCAACAAATGGTGCTTGGAGAACTGGATATCCATATCTAAAAGAATGAGAGAGTCACACCACCTCACACTTTATACAAAAATTAACTCAAGATGGATCAAAGATCTAAATATAAGAGCCACTATCAAAAAAACCTTGGAAGATAATGTAGGGAAGCACCTACAGGATCTTGTATTAGGAAATGGTTTCATTAACTTCACACCCAATGTACAAGCCACGAAAGCAAAAATAGATAAATGGGACCTCCTCAAAATTAAAAACTTTTACACCTCAAAGGAGTTTATTAAGAAAATGAAAAAGCAGCCTACTCAATGGGAGAAAATATTTGGTAACTATATATCTGGTAAGAGCTTAATATCTAGCATATATATACAGAAACCCTATACCTCAAAAATAAAGACAAATAACTCATTTAAAAAATAGGCAAGTATACCTAATCCCAGTGGGTTCCGTGTAATATTTTGGGTAATCTAAGCACCTCTTAAAATATATGTATATATATATATATATATAACATTTTTGTAAGCAAATACACATATATGCATATATATTTATATATCATTTTGCAAATGTTTGTATGTATTGTGAGAATTTTGATTTTTACCCATAATAAAAAATTAAAAAAAAGTGAAAAAAAAAATAGGCAAGTGATTTGAATAGACAGTTCTCCAAAGAAATACAAATGGCTAAAAAGCACATGAAAAAATGTTCAACATCACTAGCTATTAGGGAAATGCAAATTAAAACTACAATGAGTTATCATCTTACACATATTAGACTGGTGGCTATTAAAAAAACAGAGGACTACAAATGTTGTAGAGGTTGTGGAAGAATGGGAACCCTCAACCACTCCTGGTGGGATCGTAGAATGGTGCAGCCATTGTGTAGGACAGTTTGGCGGTTCTTCAGAAAACTATAGAACTGCCATATGATCCAGCAATCCCACTGCTGGGTATATACCCAGAAGAATTGAAAGCAAGGACAAGAACAGATATATGCACACCAGTGTTCATAGTGGCATTATTCACTATTGCCAAAGGTTGGAATCAACCCAAATGCCCTTCTTTTCAACAGATGAATGGATAAACAAATTGTAGTACATACATGCAAGGGAATATTATTCAGCTACAAGAAGGAATACAGTATTACACATGGAATAACATGGATGAATCTTGAGGACTTTATGTTGAGTGAAGCAAGCCAGGCACTGCAGACAAATATTACATGACCTTACTGATACCCATTAAGCAAATTGAGCAGACTCACAGAGCTAGAGTCTGAAATATAGGTTTACAGGAAATAGAAAGGTAGAAGGTTGTGAGCCAATGCCCACATGGACAAAATCTATGATAAGGTGGAAGTGTGTAGTTGTGCAGTGGAGGGGCATGACAGTGGTGCAGTGTACTGTTGGGTTGGGTGTTGTAAGTTTGTCAGGGGGTTAGGATGGGGAGGGTGGGTTGGAAGGTCCATAGAAATGGGAGGAGGTTTGGGGGACGGAGCAGGTGTACACTGGAGATTGGTGAGTACATGATTGAAACTACAATGTTGGCAATGCTCTTTTGGCAATATTGCAAGGGAAGGTTACTGGTTTAAGGTGTTGGACATGGGGGCCATTAGGGAAGGGTGCATCTGGTGCAGGCATCTAAGGAGTTTCTGAGTGTTAATCTCATCATAGTGTGTTATATCAGTGGTTTGGTGGTGGCAAGGTGGTGGACTACCATCCTGGGGAGACCTCCTATGTTATCAAATAGAAGGGCAGGAGTCTCTTGAGAGGATAGGTGGTGCCCAATAAGAGAGGACAGACCAATGTATCAAGCCCTCAGTGTTGTAGCAAGTAACTATGAATCTTGTCCTGCAAGGAGTGAAGACTAGTGGTTGTCATGGGTCCCCATGGGAGGGAAAGGGAGGAATAGAATAGATGGAAAATGGGGCATTTTAGGGATGACAGAAGTGTTCTACATGATCTTGCAATGATGGATACAGGCTGTGTTAAATTTCATCAAAATGTATGAAAGTGTATGGCCCAAAATGTAAACCATAATGTAAACCATTGATTATGGTTAGTACCTATGTTTCAATATTTATACATCAGTTGTAACAAATGTACCATTCACATATAAAATGTTATTAATAGGGGAAGTGGGAAAAAGGGAAAGATACTGGGCATATGGGACTCCCCTGTATTGTGTATATGACTTTTTTGTAACCTAAAACTTCTTTGAAGGCAAAATGAAAATAGTAAGACACTGTGGGAATAAATGAAAGAAAAAGCCACTGTACATACAGGACAATCAATCGTACAATGATGAAAGCCAAAATGTCAAAAAAAAAAATTTAAATATTTTTTCATTATTTTTTATTATTCCAAAATATTTTTATTTTTATTTATTTTTTAGGTTTTTTTTTTGTATTTTATTTCTTATTTTTAAAACTATCATTATTATTTCATTTTCTTATTAATTGTAATTGACCATTTTATTGGCTTCATTTTTTAAGAAGTTTTGGATATCAGAAGGGTTACAACCATGGCAGGGGAGGATCATTGGTGCAGGGTGTCAGTGATAGGAGATACATGGAAAGAATTTTACCTGATCATACATATAAGGCATATAAATTTGTTCAAATGTTCAAGGGGCATTGTCAGTGATTGGAGATTCACACAATAACTGAAAGGATATCAAATCCCCATTATGGAGAGCTCTGCTACATTCTCTAATGAAACAGTAAGAAACCCTCACGTACAGGGGCAATTGCTAATGAAGGAGGATGATCCAATGACGGGCCCTTGATATTGATGACTGTGCTTATGAACCATTATTTTTGAATTTGAAACTTAGCCTAGTATTATAGGGTACCTAAGTGTTACCTCCTGAGAGTCTCCTCATTGCTCAAGTGGGGCCTCTCTCTAAGCTGAACTCCATATAAAAATGCAATAACTTTGCCCCAGTTTAGGACATGACTCCTGGGGATGAGCCTCCCTGGCCCCAAGGGATTACTACCAAGCACCAACTAGCAATGCAACTGGAAAAAGACTTGGAACAAAGGGGGAAATGGTAAAGACAAAAGAGTTTATATGGCTAAGAGACTTCAAAGTGAGTTGGGAGGTCATTTCAGAGGTTATGCTTATGCACATCTCAGCAGGATCTCATTGACAGACAAGATAGATATTACCCCAAATAGTGGGACTCCTGAGGGCTCTGGAGACATCTAGACACTATAGTCAGGGCAAATATCTCAAGAGTTTGGTGCCTTGCCAGTGGACCCTATTTTGGAATTTATGCTCCCTAGGTTGACAGAGTTGTAGTCAGTTGTGTTTTCCCTACACATGGCTCTACTGTCCCTTATATTTGAACTATAATTAGTACTAAAGTTGGTAATTGTACATCCAAGAGACTTAAATCTTTGCGCTGTCCATGTGACAAGTGGGCCTTGAATCTCAACTGAGTTGCCACACCTAGTCTCCAGTTCATTGGATTCACCAAGAACAACTAACAAGGAGGAGATGATGGACAACCACCATACCAAGGAACTGAGAGAGTCTACAACTTCAAGTGAGAGTCTCATCCATCAGTCATGTGAGATCTAAGCTCCCTCTCAGAGTTGAATGGTCATCACCATCCCAGAATCCTCAGGATTGGGGAATGAACTATGGACTAAAGCAGTCTTACTGGTATTCTACTATAGACTTATTGTGATTCTACCAATTGATGTGGAGGCTATGGCCACTGGAGGTTCTGGGAGCAGGGAATGGGAAAAACAAGTGCAATATGGGGACATTTTCTGGACTTGGGAATTGTCCTGAATGACATTGCAATGATGGATATAAGCCATTATATATCTTTCCATAACCTACAGAATTGTGTGGGAAAGAGCGTAAACTACAATGTAAACTATAATCCATGCTTAGTGGCAATGCTCTAAACTGTGTTCATCAATTACAATTAATGTACCACACTAATGAAGGATGTTATTAATGTGAGAAAATGGAGGAGGTATGGGGAGCAGGGCATATGGGAAGCCCATATTTTTTTTTGTATAACATCAATGTAATCTAAGTATCTATCTATCTATCTATCTATCTATCTATCTATCTAACTATCTATCTATATAAAGCTATAGCAGTCAAAACACCATGGTACTGGTACAATGATAGGTATCATTTTAGTTAGCTAAATCTGCTGGGAGCAAAATACCAGAAATGGGTTGGCTTTTATAATGGGAATACATTAGGGGAAAATCTTACAGTTCCTAGGCTGTGAAAATGTCCATATCAAAGCATCATCAGAGATGCTGTTTCACCAAAGGTCAGAGTTTGACAATCCTGGACTCCTGTCACATGACAAAGGAAAATGGTGGCTGATCTCTGATTTCTCCTCCAGGCTCACTTTCCTTCCAAACTTGGCTGTGGGTGATCAGGCATATTCCTCATCTCTTCTGGGGACTTGTCTCTTCAACTTCAGGCTGCTTTGCTGATTCCAGCCTCATGCCTCTCTCTCAGTCTCTCCAGCTTCTCTGTCTTTCTGCAGCTGTAGGCCATCCTGGACTCCTTTCTCACATGGCACACTAAAAATGTCAGTGGCTCTCTGTCTGTGCCTGCTTTCAGTTCTCTGCTTATATAAGACTCTAAGGAGAGGACCAAGAGTCAACCTGGGTCATGCCTTACTGACGTAGTCCAATCAAAGCCCTTAAAGTGATCTAATTAAAAGTAATCTAGTTAAAAATTCCCTTAACTTAATCTAATGCAATCAAGAAATCTCACATCCACAGGAATGGTTTAGTTCTAAGAACAAAATCTTTTCCGGGATTCATAAATCTTCAAACTATCACAGATGTATAGACCAATGAAATTGGATTGATAGTTCAGATATACAGGCTACATCTCTGGCCAATAGATTTTTGACAATGCTGTCACATCAATCAATTGAGAAAGAAAAGCCTTTTCAAAAAATGTTGCTGGGAGAACTGGATATCCAGACACTAAAAAATGAAGGAAGATCCCTTCACGTACCACATATAAAAACTTAGTGTAACTGGATCAAAGACCTAAATATAAGAAGCAAAACTATTAAACTTCTAGAAAAAAATGTAGGGAAGAATCTTCAGGATTTTATGTTAGGCAATGTTTTCTTAAAATTTACACAAAAAGTACAAGCAACAAAAGAAAAAAAGAGATAATTTGATTTCTTTTGTGCATCAAGGTTATTTTGACATGAATGTGAAAAGACAACCTACTCAATAGAAGAAAATATTTGGAAACCACATATCCAATAAGGGCCTAATATCCAAAATATGTAAAGAAATCTTATAACACAGCAATTAAAAAAGTCAAACAACCCAATTTAAAAATTAACAATAGACTTTAATAGACATTTCTCCAAAGAGAATATACAAATGAAAATATGCTCAACATCATTAGGTATTAGGTAAATGCACCATGCAAATCAAAACCACAAAGAGATATCATTTTACACCTAATAGAATGTCTACTACTTAAAAAACAAACAAACAAACAAACAAACAGAAAATTACGAGTGTTGGGAATATAAAATGGCACAGCTGCTGTGTGTATATATTTCCTCACATACTAAGTATAGAATTACCACATGACCTGCAATCCCTCTACTAGGTATATAACTCCCCAAAATTGAAAGCAGGCATTCAAACCCTCAAAATAATAACTTTACAATTGTGAATAATTTTGAGTGAAATAAGCCAAACACAAAAGGACAAACATTGTAGGATCTCACTGATATGATATTACAATAAGTAAACTCATATAGTTAGAATCTAGAGTATAGTTTACCAGGGGCTGAGTTGGGAGTAGAGAATGGGGAGGAAATGCTTAATTAGCACAGAATATATATTTAGCTATATTGAAAAATTTTGGAAATGGATGGTGGTAATGGTAGCACAACACTGTGAGTGCAATTAACAGCGCTGAATTGTGTAGGTGGATGTGGATAAAAACGGGAAAATTTAGGTGCTCTATATATTACTAGGTTAAAAATTAAAAGATAAAACATAGGCATGTACAACACAATGAACCCTATTTTAAATGATGCACTATACTTAATAGTACAATTATAAAAAAATGATTCGTTCCTGAATTATAACAAATTTACAACACTAAAGCAAGATAAAAAAAAAATGTGTGGTATATGGGAAAGAAAAATACATCCTAATGTAAACTATGGACTATAGTTAATAGTACCAAAAATGTTGATGGAAACAAGAAATAAAATCTCTTAATTTTCCCATTATTAATAGTTATATTATCTAATGATACCAATAATAATAACTCCCAACAAAAGAAACTTTTGTTGGCTTAAACAGAAAATGTTCACATATTTGTCTGTCCAAGTAGCATAGTCAAAGCACTTTTTCCCCTAAACATAAAATGGCCTAGAGATCTTTTAATGCCAAAAGTGAAAGGATTATAAACCAGAACCATTTTTGCAACACAGGTTAAAAAACATTTAAGATTTCAAATCCATTCTTGATATGTTTATTAAAGTAGATATTTGATTTGGTAAAATAGAACATAAGTTTATCAGACCAACAATTAATTCTTCACATGGTAGTGGCACATTAGAGGAATTCTAAACAAATTTAGGAATAGGGAAAATATTAGTAGGATCAACACCATTATATTACTGAATTCCTTGACTCTAACTTGTGTAATTTGACAGGAAAATTAAATAAAGATAAATAAATAAAAGATTGCAGGAGGAAAGGTTATTTTGAACAGATCATGAATTTGCCCACCTAGAACACACAAAGCAATAGCTTGTGAAAGAGTTTAGAATTAATAAAGTAATTTATTAAGCACAATTACAAAATAAATATACATATATTAACAGGTAGTCTACCATATTTGTTTTTGTTTGCTGCATAATAGACTACTCCAAAATTTAGCAGTTTAAAATTTTAAAAAAATTTTACTTTAATTTCTGTGTATCTGAAATATGAGAGTTGTTTACCTGAAATATTCTGGTTCATGATCTCTCATAAGGTAGTAATCAAGCTGCCAGTTTAGTCTGCAACCAATTTAAGACTCCAATAGGATTGAAGGGTCTGCTTCCAAATCACTAATGTGGTTGTTGTGAAGCTTCAGAGCCTCAAGAGCTTTGAGCTTTTGGATAGAGATAGAGAAAGAAAGAGACAGACAGAGACCCCAAGATGGGAGCCATAGACTCTCATAATATAATCTCAGAATGACATACCATAACTTCTGCCATATGGCATTGGTCACAAAGATCGACCCTAGTATATGAGAGGGCACTACACATAACATCAGTAACAGGGAATTAGGGATCATTGTCATAGATCTTGGAAGCTGTAAAGATAACAGTCAGAAAACAAAATTACACACACACATACACACACACACACTTAAGCATACAATTCAGGCATAAAGGAAATGGTTGAGTGTACCAGAGGTATATTTACTATAATCTATTCCTCCACTGTATAGTAGCTACTACCCACATGAGACTAATTTTTAAATTTGAATTAAATAAAGCAGAATTTAAAAATTCACTCACTCACACTAGCTACAATTCAAGTGCTAAAAACCCACATACAACCAATGGTTATTGTATTGATGATCATAGAACTAGAGAACATTACATTAATTGTAATTTATAAAATTCATCACATTCATGAGGGATGGAGAGAAAGAACTTCCAAACATCAAATGACACAAGCTTATGCAAAATATTTTTGCATTTAAAAATAATGTGAAAAAATGATGACAAAAACCAAGGTCATGCTCACATTTTTGTTTAATAGAACAGCTAAGACAATGAAAGATTTTCTGGTTCCTCCCCCTCCCCCCAAAAATGAAGAGAAAGCTAAATTGAATAGGTGGCTTCTTGGTTTAAACAGAAAAAATCACTTTAACAATTTCACTCAGAATCCAAAAGAAAAGTTAGATTCAACTGCTTAATATATAGGTATTATATAAAGTAAATATCCAAATAATGAAGATGCATTTTTATTTCTCCTTGTGGAGTTACAGGATCATTTATACACATGAAATTGAACTTTGTGCTTAACATATTAGGCAAAGATTCTTATTTGAATATTTTATCTGATTAACAACCTTCATTTTTCTAGTGTCCATTTGTGATAAAGAGAAATTATAGGCTTTACTGATAGAATAACACATTATCAATGTGCTTTTATGTAAAAATTATCCTATATTTTGTCAAGAACACTGTCTACATAAACTTATTTTAATACCATTAAAATTCAACAATATGCAAGATGGAGGCAGAGTGAGGAGCTCCTGGAGTCTGCTCATGCTGCAGGGCAGTTGGTAATCACCCAGAGTTACCTAAAACACCTGTTTAGGGCCCCAGGAGAACAGAATAGTATCCTGCGATATTTCTTGTATGTATGAAAAAGGAGACTGCCCATCCGCAGAAAGGATTCGTGAGTAGAACCCTCACGCCTTGGAGGTCATTGCCCATGGCACAAGCCGCCTCAGGAGCTATTCTGTGGCTGGAGTTGGGAGCTCCATTTCCAAAAAAATGGGGTAGGAAGACATGGTGTGGCATCGATTTCAGCTACTGATTGGTGAATTTTGGGGGAGCTAAAGTATAATCTCAGGAAAAACTAAACTTTGAGCCTGTCCCAGTCAGAAGGAGACTGCTGGTCACCATTTTGACTCCACCCCGGGCATGAGGGGAAGCCTGGCCAACTGAAAATCCAGTGAAGTTAGGGACTGGCTTCTTTCCACCAAGATCAGACTGCAGCCCTAGCCAAGGCTCCAGCCCCACCTCCATTAGAAAGGAAGCTGTTGCGACCTGCACCAGGCTCTGCAGGCAACTGTAAGTGCTCTCTGCCCACACAGACTGAATAGTCAGTCACCTGGGGCTGCATGCCAGCACCCCAATAGGAGAGGTGAGGTACTGGGTTTCCTCGGCCTCTCTGGGTAACAGCAGGAATTACTGGTTTGTTGAATGCTTTTGAATCCATCTCCACCTCTGTCCCTCCACAGAATAGGAGGGAGCTGGTGTTCCCTCAGCCTCTCAGGTCAACTGCAGGCATTTTCTGCCTGCACAAACCTGACTTGGGTACCTGTGGCTCCACCCCTATCCTCAATAGGACAAGAAATGGACTGTGCTTGCCCAGTCTCTCTGGATAACTGCAGCTGCTTTTAGCCCACACAGCCTGGACTGGTGGGTACTTGTGGATCTAAACTCACTCCCTAATAGGAAAGGAGGGAGCTGGTGTTTCCACAGACTTT
This sequence comes from Tolypeutes matacus, assembly GCA_026826555.1. Classification (NCBI taxonomy): domain Eukaryota; kingdom Metazoa; phylum Chordata; class Mammalia; order Cingulata; family Chlamyphoridae; genus Tolypeutes; species Tolypeutes matacus. The sequence continues at coordinate 2,790,353 of JAKSZT010038599.1, forward strand.
CTGGGAAACCTCAGACTTTTGGCCACTATTGGATGCCCTTGGATCCACCCCACCTCAATAGGATAGGAGGGTGCTGGTGTCTCCACAGCCTCTCGGGACAATGGCTGGTACTTTTGGACTGTAGGGACTGAATTGCTGGGTGCCTGTGGATCCAACCCCATGCCATAATAGGATAAGAAGGGGTGGTGTTTTCTCAGCCCCTCCAGGCAACAACAAGTATTCTTGGCCTAAAGGGACTGAACTGTTGGGTGCCTGTAGAACCACCCCCACCACCCAATAGGATAGGAAGGGGTTGGTGCTTCCTCAGCCACTCTGGGCAATGGTGGGTATTTCAGCCTACAGGGACTGAACTGTTGGGTATTGGTGGTTCCATTTCTACCCCTAAAGGGCAGAACGGACAGTACTCCCTCAACTTTCAGGACAACTGCTGGCATATTTGGCCCACATGGGTTAGATTGTTGGGCACTCCAGAGGGCCAATTCCCACCCACCCCATCCCCCCAGCAAGAAGAGGGTTGGTGCTATGTCGGTTTACCTGAGTAACTGTGGTCATTTCGGACCCATATGGCATAGATTGCTGCCAACAACTATAGCTCCACCCCAGCCTAAGGCAGGGGAGGAAGGGGTATAAAGCTTCATCAGTCTCTCCTGGCAACTATAGACAGTCTTGTCCTGCTCAACTTGGATTATTATACATGGCTGCAACTCTGTCCCTACCCCCAACAAAAGAGAAAGGTGGGAGAAGCTTCATCAATTCCTGGGGCAACATAGGCAGTTTCAGCCTCTGTAGCTTACAGCACCAACTATATCATTGGCTCCTACTACACAACAAGCAAGGAAGAAAAGACAAGAAAGCCCTAAACTAAAAGGAAAAACTGCACCCAGAATAAATACATCTAGCAAACCAGATGCGAAAACACCAACAAAAAATTACAAGCCATAACAAGAGACAGGAAGATATGACCCAGTTAAAGGAAAAAGAGAAGCCTGAAAATGACATAAAAGAGTTGAGACAGCTAATCACAGATGTCCAAACAAATCTTCTTAATAAATTCAAGGAGATGTCTAAAGAGATTAAGGATATTAAGAAGACATTGGATGAGCACAAAGATGAATTTGAAAGTATACATAGAAAAATGTCAGACCTAATGGGAATGAAAGGTGCAATAAATGAAATAAAAAATACACTGGAGGCATATAACAGAAGATTTGAGGAAGTAGAAGAAAAGATTGGTGAGCTCAAAGATATGGCCTCCAAAAGCTAACATACAAAAGAACAGATGAAGAAAAGAATAGAAAAAATTGAACAGGGTCTCAGGAAACTAAAGGACAGCAAGAGATATGCAAACATATGGGTCATGGGTGTCCCAGAAGGAGAAGAGAAGGTAAAGGGGGCAGAAGGAATATTTGAAGAAATAATGGTAGAAAATTTCCCAACCCTATTGAAGGACATAGATATCCATGTCCAAGAAGCACAATGTACTCCCTTCTGAATAAATTCAAATAGGCCAACTCCGAGACATACTAATCAGAATGTCAAATGACAGAGACAAAGAGAGAATTCTGAGAGCAGCAAGAGAAAAGCAATGCATAACCTATAAGGGATACCCAATAATATTAAGTGCTGATTTCTCATCAGAAACCATGGAGGAAAGAAGACAGTGGTAAGATATATTTAAGATACTGCAAGAGAAAAATTGCCAGCCAAGAATTTTATATCCAGCAAGATTATCTTTCAAAAATGAGGGTTAGTTTAGAATATTCACAGATAAACAGAAACTGCAAGAGTTTATAACAAAAAGATCAGCTTTGCAGAAAATATTAAAGGGAGTTTTACAGCCCGAAAAGAAAAGACAGGAGAGAGAGTCTTGGAAGAGAGTCTAGAAATGATGACTGTATCAGTAACAGATGAGAACTGCTTTTACAATAATAACATTGAATGTTAATGGATTAAACTCCCCAATCAAAAGACACAGACTGGTGGAATGGATAAGAAAATATAAGCCATCTAAATACTGTCTGCAAAAGACTCACCTTAGACACAAAGATACCAATAGATTGGATGTAAAAGGTTGGAAAAAGATATTCCATGCATGCAGTAACCAAAAAAGAAAAAACAAAAACAAAAACAAAAAGAACCTGGGGTAGCTATACTTATATCAGATGATATAGACTTTAAAAGAAAAACTGTTATTAGAGACAAGGAAGGACATCACATATTAATAAAAGGAATGATTCACCAGGAAGAAATATCAATCATAAATGTATATGCACCCAACCAGGATGCCCCAAGGTACATGAGGCAAACACTGGCAAAACTGAAGGGAGGAATAGACATCTCTACAGTAATAGTTGGAGACTTCAGTACACCACTCTCAGCATTGGATAAAACATCTAGACAGAGGATCAATAAAGAAACAGAGAGCTTGAATAATATGATAAATGGACTAAACGTAATAGATATACAGAACATTGCATCCCAAAACAGCAGAATATACATTCTTTTCATGTGCTCATGGATCTTTCTCCAGGATAGACCATATGTTGGGTCACAAAGCAGATGTCAATAAATTCAGCAAAATTGCAATTATACAAAGCATTTTCTCTGATCATAATTGAATAATGTTGGAAATCAACAAGCAGCAGAAAAAGGGAAAATTCACATATATATGGAGATTAAAGAACACACTCTTAAATAATCAGTGGGTCAAAGAAGAAATTTCAAGAGAAATCAATAAATATCTCTAGATGAATGACAATGAGAATACAACATTTCCTAAAGGATGCAGTGAAGGAAGTGTTGAGAAGAAAATTTATAGCCCTCAATTCTTATATTATAAAAGAAGAAAGAGCTAAAATAAATGACCTAACTACACAGCTGGAGGAACTAGAAAAGAACAGCAAACTAGTTTGAAAGCAAGTAGAAGGAATGGAATGAAATAACAAAGATCAGAGCAAAAATATATAAAATTGAGAACAACAACAACAACAACAAAATAGAATTAACAAAACAAAGTTGATTCTTCGAGAAGATTAACAAAATTGGCAAACCCTTAGCTAGACTAAGAAAAAAGAGAGAAGATGCAAATAAATGAAAATGGGGACATTACTACTGACCCCACAGAAATAAGAGAGATTATAAGAGGATATTATGAACAATTTTATGCCAAAAAACTAGACAATATAGACGAAATGGAAAAATTCCTAGGAACATGCAAATAAACTACACTGACCCTAGAAAATAGAAGACCTTAACAAACCAATCACAAGTAAGGAGATTGAAACAGTCATCAAACAGCTTCCTAAAATGAAAACCCCAAGACCAGATGGTTTCACAGGTGAGTTCTACCAAGCATTCAAAGAAGATTTAATACCAATCTTACTCAAGCTCTTCCAAAAATTTGAACAAGAACGAATGATATCAAACTCATTCCATGAAGCCAATATCACCCCAATACCAAAGACAGATAAAGATATTACAAAAAAAGAAAGTTATAGACCTATTTCTCTAATGAATGCAGATGCAAAAATCCTCAATAAAATACTTGCTAATCGAATCCAACAGCACATTAAAAGAATTATTCATCATGATCAAGTGGATTTTATACCAGGCATGCAAGGCTGGTTTAACACAAGCAAATCATGCAGCATAACACACCACATGAATAAATCAAAGAAGAAAAATCACATGATCTTATCAATTGATACAGAAGAGGCATTTGACAAAATTCAGCAGCCTTTCTTGATAAAAATACTAGGAAAATAGGAATTGAAAGAAACTTTCTTAACATGATAAAGGCCATAAATGAAAAACCCACAGCTAACATTGTACTCAATGGTGAAGGCTTTCCTGTTGAGATCAGGGACAAGACAAGGATGTCCATTGTCACCACTGTTGTTCAATATAGTGCTAGAGGTTCTAGCTAGAGCAATCAGGCAAGAAAAAGAAATAAAAGGCATCCAAATTGGAAAGGAAGAAAGAAAACTTTCACTACTTGCAGATGATATGACTGTATATCTAGAAAGTCCTGAAAAATCTACAACAAAGCTCCTAGAGCTAATAAATGATTTCAGTACGTGTCAGGATACAAGATCAATACACAAAAATCAGTGGTGTTTCTATACACTGGTAATGTGCAATCTAAGGAGGAAGTCAGGAAAAAAATTCCATTAGCAATAACAACTAAAAGAATCAAATATTTAGGAATGAACTTAACCAAGGATGTAAAGCACTTGTATTCAGAAAACTATAATGCATTGCTAAAAGAAATTTTTTAAAAAGACCTAAATAATTGGAAGAACATTCCATGCTTATGGACTGGAAGACTAAATATCATTAAGATATCAATTCTACCCAAAATGATATACAGATTCAAGGCAAGCCCAAATAAAAGTTCCACCAGCATTTGTTAAGCAAATGGAAAACACAAGTAACAAATTTATCAGAAAAAGAGGTCCCAGATACCCAGAAACATCTTAGAAAGGAAAAGTGAAGTTGGAGGACTCTCACCTTCCAGATTTTTATTTATTTATTTATTTATTATTTATTTATTTATTAAAAACCCACTCTTTTCATTTATTGGTCAGCATGGTCAGTTTGTTATAAAACCAGATTTTAAATCATATTACCTAGCTACAGTGATTAAAACAGCATGGTACTAGCATAAAGATAGGTGCATAGACCAATGGAACCGAATTGATGGTTCAGAAGCAGACCCTCACATCTATGGCCAAGGAATTTTTGGCAAGCTTGTCAAACCTGCCCAGCTGGGAAAGAACAGTTTACTCAACAAATGGTGCTGGGAGAACTGGATAACCATAGCCAAAAGAAAGAAAGAAGACCCCTATCTCACACCTTATACAAAAGTTAACTCAAAATGGATCAAAGACCTAAATAGCAAAGCAAGTATAATAAAGTTCCTAGAAGAAAATGTAGGGAAACATCTTCAAGACCTGGTGGTGGTTGGTGGATTCTTAAACCTTACACTAAAAGCATGAACACCAAAAGAAAACATGGGTAAATGGGACTTACTCAAACTTAAAGACTTCTGCGATTCAAAGGACTTCATCAAGAAGGTGAAAAGGCAACTCATTCAATAGGAAAAAATATTTGGAAACCACATATCTGATAAGAGTTTGATTTCCATTTTATATAAAGAGATCATACAACTCAACACTAAAAGAGCAAGTAATCCAATTTAAAAATAGGCAAAAGATTTAAATAGACATTTCTCCAAAGAGGAAATACAAATGGCCAAAAAGCACATGAAAAAATGTTCCATATCACTAGCTATAGCGAAATGCAAATTAAAACAACAATGAGATATCATCTAACACTGCATAGAATGGCCATTATTAAAAAAACAGATAACAATAAGTGCTGGAGAGGATGTGGAGAAATAGGAGCACTCCTTCACTGTTGGTGGGAGTGTAAAATGGTGCAGCCTCTGTGGAAGACAGTTTGGTGGTTCCTCAAGTAGCTAAATATAGAACTTCCATATGATCCAGCTATTCCTCTCCTAGGAATATATCCAGAAGAACTAAAAACTGTGACATGAACAGACATCTGCACACTGATGTTCATAGCAGTGTTATTCACAATTGCCAAAAGATGGAAACAATCTAAGTGTCTACCAAACAATGAATGGATAAACAAAATGTGGTATATACATACATACATACGATGGAATACTATGCTGCAGTAAGAAGAAATGAATTGGGACACATATGATAACATGGATGAATTTTGAAGATGTTATACTAAGCAAATTAAGCCAAACACAAAAGGACAAATATTGCATGGTCTCATTAATATGAAGTAAATATGAAGAATTAACACATAGATTTAAAACTTAGAGTATAGGTTATTAGGAGATAAGAGGAGGGTTGAGGACTACTGATGCTTAATGTATGTAGAAGCTTTAAATAACTTGACTGTAAAAGTGTGGAAATGGATAGAGTTGATGGTCACACATTATAGTGAGTAGCAACTGGTTTATAAATGGGATTGTGCCGCCTGAAAAGGGTAGTCTGAGGAAGTAAATGTCAATTGAAAGAAAGCTAAAGAATAATCTAGGGACTGAATAACACAGTGAACTCATAGGTAGATGAGAATTGTGGTTGAGGGTAAAAATGCAAGAGTGCCCTTCTGTGAGCTAGAGTAGATGTACATCACTCTGCAGGGTGGTAAGAAAGTAGAGAAGCATGGAAAACTACAATTGGTGCGACCTATAGTCTGTGGTTAACAGCAATACTATAATATTTTTGCATCAATGCCAAAGATGTACTGTGCTGATAATGGAGGTGTATTGAAGAAGTGTGCCAGGTGTATGCTATAGACCATGGTTGGTGGTAGTGGTGTGATGATATTATTTCCTAATCTGTGACAAATGTTCCAGCACGGTGTGGTGTTTTGGTGAAGGGGTGTTGTATGGGAATTCTACATGTGTGTATGATTGTTTTGCCTGTTCACAACTTCTGTAATGAAGTATATTTTTTTAAAAATAGGGTGGGTTGGGGAAAATACATCGAATGTAAGACAGAGTCTATTGTGAGTAGTAATAGTTTGATGATGCTCTTACATAGTTTGTAACAAATGTTTTACAATAATGCAAAGTGTTGGTGGAGGGGTGATGTATGAGACCCCCGTATAATGTTATGTATGTTTATTTTATAAGTTTACAACCTTTAATATACACTTATTGTTTATGCATGTCATGTATGAATGATATACTTCAATAAAAATATTTTTAAAAATTCAACAATATGAAAATATCTTACTTGTTGCCATATGAATTAAAATTGACTGTTTCCAAGACTCACTCCATTTAAAATTAACAAAATAAAATCATGCATCTGATGCTTCCCAAGGAGGTATGCACATGAAGTTGATAGAATAATACTCAGATAAATAGACCAATTTCTTTTTTTTTTCTGAACCAGGTTTTATACGAATAAAACTATATCACATACATCATTTATGCTTGAACTTTTTAGGACTTTTAATGAAGACGCTACATAGCAGAGTGGAAAGAGGTAGAATAAGATTTATACTTCCATGCCTGTGCCTTCCATAATGGCAGGGACTATGACTCCTCATAAATTACTGAAATCTCATGAAGTAGCCCAGAATTCAGCATAGGGTAAATACACAAAACTATTTTTAAATTAAGGTTGAATTAGGCCATGTAATCTTGGGCAAGATGACCTATATGAGTATTCCTTTATCTTTTAGATACAATGTGATATTAATACTCACTTGTTCTGAAACTTAAATTATAATTGGCACACACGTGATGACTGCCAAAAGGCTTGCACCCCAAACTGAATTATTTATGTTTGTATTTGAAATATTATTCCCATATGAGGAAATAAATAATTTTCTCTTGTCAGAAAGATATTAGGCATCAGCAAGCTGGGGTTAGCCATATTTGTTGGAGAAAAGGGAAGAATATTTCTTTTCAGGCTGAAATTACATCCAGCATGTAGATAAGCAGAGGTAAAGATAGCTTTACTGATGGTGTCAATATCTGCCTTCCTTTCATTCACCCCTACTAAAAACTACTGGGTAAATCTGATGAAAATTTGATAAATCCCAGTTTTACAAAGCAAGAAACTAAATATTGATAAAATTTTAGGTTCCATAGTTCTTCATACTTGGGCTCTCACTCCTACTCCATAATTTAGAATCTCTGTAATTTTGCCAAAATTCACTCTTTTTAAATTTTACTTCTTTTAGTCTCTAAAATAAGGGTTATGTTCCTACTTATCTTACAGGGTTATTGTGAGAAGTAAATGAAAAAAATATTCACGATACTTAGCCAGCTACATTTCCCATATTAATAATCAATTAATTATTATAAAGATTATTATTTTACTGGAGTAATTTCCATACAAAATCTTAACCTTGAAAAGGTCTATGGTCTGAGATCAACAAACTTACTTTCAGAGCACACCTATGTCTTCACCTTTGGCCTTTAATGATAGATTGGGCCACATTTTTGACAGCTACTAATTAAAACCCCTTTATTGTTGTTACCTTTTACATTAGCACATTTTATTTTCCATTTTAATTTTGTGCTATAGCCAGAAGCTCTCTTAAATTTGACTAGAACATATGCACTTTTAAACCTTACAGAATAAAGTAATTGTTAAAACATGTAAATCATGCTTTCAAGTTTAAGAGAGCTTTACTTATACTGATATAAATAATTTTAGAAACTGCATTTTACATTTAGCAGTTGCTAAGCTTTGTGTACTTTTAGACTTAAATAAAAACCATGTTTTCTCTATGGCAGTGACCTTAAATTAAGGTGATTCTTTAACAATAAGTCACTTGTATTGCAGTAGGAAATTACTGAAAAGAAATCAAGTTCTTGTAGTAAGGTATTTATATGTCAGATAATATAATAGATTCAACTAGGTTTAACTTGGAAATAATTCTGATGTTGGAGCAGAAGTGGATAAAACATTTTTATTCCATTATTTTCCAATCCCATAATTTTTGAATCTCAAAAAGTTCAAAATTAATTTTTATGACAAATTATTGATTGAACACCTACCCTGGGAGCCAGAAAAGTATGAAAGAAATGAATATCAGCTTTGGGATAATTCTCCAATGTATAAGTCCTGTAATTCTTGGCAAGATTTCATATTTCTTTGACTTTAACTTTCCTCTGATGTAAAATATGGAAAATCCCAATTTATCCTAATGATTGTGGAATTAAATGAGATAATGTATGTACAATGCCTGCACATGAATTGAAATAATTCTCTCTACCTCATTTTACCAATATTTAATATTTTTGTTAGCTAAACATTTTTTCCAGTGCTATAGATAAAAAATGCATTAATGAGAAAGTGTCCACACCAAATGTTATTTATTAATGCAGACTTTACCCATCTTCTTCTACTCAAAAAATGTTCTCTTTTCTCACTTCCATTAATCTCTGCCCTGTGTTTTATGTGGTTCAATGCTCATCTATCACTATCATGAGTATAATTCGATTCTTGAGAACAGGAGCCTATCTTATTCTCTGAAAATTCCATACCTGCAGCACTCTTTTGCCACATAACAGGACTAGCACAGGATCTTATATATGCCACAGGCACAAGTACATTTGAAAAGAAGATAAAGGAAGAAAGAATAGAATAGTAAAAGAAGGCATGAAAACAAAAGGAGTAGTATGGAATAAAAGGAAATGAAAAGAAATGAAGACATTATTATTGGAATAATCATGTGTTTCAGTTTCCTAGGCTGTGCAAAGCAAATACTATGAAATGCGCCAGCTTAAACAATGGGAATTTATTCACTCATTGTTTTGAGGCCAGGAAAAGGTCCAAATCAAGACATCATCAGAGTAATGCTTTTCTCCTGATGACTGGCTGGTAGTGACTCTTGGCTCCTCTGTCACATGGCAAGGCAAATGGCAGCATTTTCTGGTCTCTCACTTCTCTTCAGGACTTCATTTATTTCAGCTTCTTTCTTCTGTGGCTTCCTCCTTTGTCTGAATTTCATTCTACTATAAAGATCTCCAGTAATAGGATTAAGACCCATCCTGATTTAGGTGGGTCACCCCTAATTGAAGTAACCTCATTAAACAGTCCTACTTACAATGGGTTCACACTCACAGAAATTGATTAGATTTAATAATGTATTTTTCTGGAATACATACAGCTTCAAACTACCACATTTTGCAAGATATAATATAGGCTAAGAAAGAAAAAAGTTCTCCACATTGAAAAAGAAAGCTTGGCGCTTCTTTTACTTTCTTTTTTCCTTTTTATCTGTGACAGTTTGAAGCTTTTATGGACCCCAGAAAATCCTATTCTTAAAGCTAATTCATTCTTATGTATTTAAACCTATTGTAGGTGGGACATTTTAAATTACTTCATTTAAGGGCCTTTGATTAGACTGTGTGACACATGGTGGGTCTTAATCTTCTTATGGAAGTCCTTTATAAATGGAGCAATAAAAAGGCACAGACTCGGACAAAAAGCTGTGGAGACAGAAAGGATCCCAGAAGCTGAAATCAACAGAACACAGAAGCTGAAAGGAAGTCACTTTAGCCAGCTGCCAAAAGCAATGAGGTCTGGAGGAGAGGGAAGAGATGAGCAGATGTCAACATGTGCCTGACTGTCCATAGCTGCCTCTCAGAGAAAAACATTTTTAGATGCTGCTGCCATTTGCCCTGATCACTCACTGCTGCAGCTTGGGATGTGTATTAGTAAGCCAAAGGCGTGTTGATGCAAAATATCAGAAATCTGTTGGCTTTTATAAGGGGTATTTATTTGGGGTAGAAGCTTACAGTCACAAGGCCATAAAGCTTAAGTTACTTCTCTCACTAAAGTCTGTTGTCAATGTCTGCAAGGCTTCAGGCTTCCTCTTCCTCTTGAGGCTCCATGGTCCCAGCTTTTTCCAATATCAGTTGTAGGAATAAGACTCATCTCTTCTTGGGGTCTCTACCATGTATAATGGCACCTTCTCTTCTCACGTTCTGCTTCTCTGTGTATTTACTTCCCGGGGCTCCAGCCTTAAAACTCCAACTAACTCCTCTGCCTTGTCGTTTTCTCTGTAAGTCCCAGCCCACCAAGGGGGGTGGGGGCTGACTTGGCCCAATCAAAGCCTTAATCATTATTTAATCAAGTAAAAGTGAAAGCTTGGAGTCCAATACAATCTAATATGCCCAGAAGAACAGATCAGTTTACAAACATAATCCAGTATCTATTTTTGGAATTCATAAATAATGCCAAACTGCTATAGGATGAAAGGATCTACTGAGAATACCTTGATTTGGATAATTTCACAGTCTCAGAACTGTAAGCTTTTACTCTAATAAATCCCCATTGTTAAATCCAACCCATTTCAGGTATATTGTTCCCGGCAGCTTTTAGCAAATGAAAACAGAAACTAGTACCTAGAGTGGAGTGTGCACTTCTATGCAAATACCAAAAATGTTGGAATGATTTTATAAATTGGTAAGGGGAAGATTCAGGAAGAATTGTGAGATACTTGGTAGAAAAGGTCTAGATTGCTTTAGAGAGACAATTGGTAAGAATGAGTCCTTAGATAGAAATGATGAATGAGTTATTGCAAACAGGAAGAAAGGTAATCCTTGTTTTAAAGTGGCAGAGGACTTGGCATAGTTGGCTTCTGATATTGGAAGGAAACAGAATTTGAAAGTGATGAGCTTAGATATTTAGCTGAGAAATTTCCAAAATAAATGTGGAAAGTGTAGGCTGGCTTCTCCTTGGCACTTTTAGTAAAATGTGAAAGGAAAGGAATATGCTTAGAACTAAACTTCTGGGCATCAAGAAACCAGAAATTACTAGTTTTGGAAATTCTGAGCTTCCAGGAAAGCAAGACTGCCAGAGAATAGTGCCCCATGTGAGGATTTAACTGAACTTGGAACTAGCTAGTTATTTCAGTATAACTCAGGATTGGAAATGCAATTATCCAGGATGAATCTGTGGAAGGTTTGACTGTCTGATACCGTGGACTCCTGTGTGTTACACACAAAACGTACCAGTTATTTTTGCAAGATCTCTATAAACCGAACCACTGCCAGCCTGGACTAAAAAGGACAGAAAAAAGAGAAATTGAAGGAAAAATTACTTCAAAGATGGTACCAGGGAATTTGAGGTCTGGACTAAATACATCTTCTCGGGCCCAGAATGTGAACCCACCATGTGAGTGAAAGGGGTAAGTAGGTCCCAGAGCTTGGAGGGGGTGGGCCTTTTGCCCCATTGTTCAGGAAGAGGGTTACCATCCCAGGCTTCAGAGAGGGTAGAACACAATGCCCTGAGATTGGGGAGAGTTTGGTCACTACCCCACCATTTAGAGGGAGTTAAGCCTATACCCTGGAGATTGGGGAGAGTGTGGCTGTAACCCCAGTGTTCTCAGAGGGTGGTGCCTGGATATTGGCTGCCACCCCAATGCTTTTTGAGTGTAGAACTGAGAATATGGCCACTTAGAAAGGGTGGGACTGCTGCTCCCTCAGCCCTGTGGATGGTGGTTCTATAAAGCATGGTTCTATAGATGTCTCTCAGACTTTGGTATCTAATGGAGCAGGCCCTGTAGGTTTGTGGAAATAGTTGGGACCCAAGAACCCTGTTTTCCTTCCAAATTCTCCCTATGGTAATAGGAATGTTTATTCTATGGCAGCCCCTCCTTTATGTATTGGAAGCAGATGACTGGTATTCTAAAGTTTCACAGGTTCAGAGATAGAGGGGCGTTTTTGCTGCAGGACAAACTATAGGCCCATAACTGATTTTGATGTAATTTTTACTTAGTATTGTTACTGAACTGATTTAAGGCTTTTGAAATATTGTGATAGAATGAAAGTATTTTGCATATAGAAATAACATGAATTTCTGAGGTCCGAAGGGTGGAATGTGGCAGTCTGAAGCTTTTCTGGACCCCAGAAAATTCTGTTCTTATATCTAATCTATTGCTGTGCATGTAAAGCTATTATAGGTTGGACCTTTTGGTTAAATCACTTCAGTTAAGGTCCTTTGATTAGATTCTGTGACCCAGGGTGGGTCTTAATCCTCTTAGTGGAGTCCTTTATAAACAGAGCAATGAAAAGCTGCAGACACTGAAAAAAAGCTTCAGAGACAGAGAGGAACCCAGAAGTTGAAATCAATGGAACACAGAAGCCAAGAGGAAGCCACTTTAGCCTGAAGCTGAAAACAACAATGCCCAGAGGAGAGGGGAATGATGAGCAGACACCACCATATGCCTGATCACCCACATCTGAAGCTCAGTGAGAAACCATCTCTGATGATGGTTACTTTCCCAGCCTCAGAACTGTAAGCTTTTAACCTAATAAATCTCCATTATAAAAGCCAAACTTTTTCTGGTATATTTCTCCCAACAGCTGATAGAAAACTAAAACATTACGTGTTTATACTTAGCAAGATTCAACTAATTCTTAAGAGTGAAAGTAATTTTGACCCACACATATGACCCAATTTATTTCTTTAAATAAGCTCTGCTTAGGAAGAAAAAGTTGTTTTTATTTGAACATAGCAATTTAAATGATCATGCTTCAAACATATGACATAAACTAAAGCTGAAAAGGTGATTTGATTGATGATCAGGGTATGTCACACTAAAATGATTATTATATAACATATATTTTCTTCATTTATGTTTTAGAGATATTTGAATTATTTTTCATTGTTGTATTTGATTAGTGGCATGATAGATACTTTGTCAGTAGACTCTAGTGTTGGGTTTCCAGCACTACTTCCTTGTTAATTTCCCCCTGATTTGTTTTCATATCCTATCTTCTTTATATGCTTCAGGTTGTCCCCGGTCCCAACTATAGAAAATGAATCCTAATAATTTTAAATCAATAATGAAAATTCCAATTTCCCCTTGCCAATGATTAAATTAGGAAACTAATGTAACACAATTCTGGCCAATGAGACATTAGAGAATTTTTCTGTGCTTTTAGGAAATATATATTTAGTTATTAAAAAGAGGACAAGAAAAAAAGATTGTTTCTTTTTTGCCTCTGGGTATTAGTGCATACACTTGTGATGTTTAGAGCTGTGGCAAAAATCAAAGGGCCAAGATAGGAATTAACAAACTCACTGAGGCTGACAGGCTATAAAGATGGGAAAGAACGTGGATACCTGGGTGCATTACTGCAATGTGAATTCAGCAGCAGGACTTCTTATTATATGAGATAATAAACACTTATTATTTAATCATTTTGATTTTGAGTTTTTAGTTGGTTGTAAGAAAATCACCTTACATAACATAGATCATATCTATGAAGACAACTCAAAGATATTTTATCCAGTAAATACTGGAACAGAGATGAAAAAATAACAAATTAGCACTGGTTACTTTTTGAAAATATTTTCTAAATTGGAATACTATCTCTTAAGTGAATTAGTTTGGTTTTTCTATTTTCTTGAATCTCATTTTCATTTCATCCTGTTATTTTCTGCTGTGAATTTTTTATTCTGTAGAACTCTCTGAATATTAATCTTTTATAAAGTGAGCAATTTATAACAGGAGAAAGGGAATTGCATTTTGTTCACTATTTAATACAATTTTGGTAAAACATACTAAGGCATTTTCTGGGAATAATTACCTTTAAGAAATCATATTTTGATTCGTATAAATTTTGCATTAAAGAAATATTCTATCTATAACTGCCTCATGAAAGTATCAACTCATTTAAGATAATTTCAAAGCTACTTTAAAGAAAATCTATTAAACCATAAATGAACCCAGTCTTTAATATCATTGCATTCTCTAAGAATAAAATATCATCAGAGAGTAGCTGTAAAGAAGTGTCAAGAAATGTGATTATGTTTTAATTTATGCTAGATTACTAAAGCAGTACATATATATATAAATAAATTAAAACACCTGGCCTACAAAATATAACATTATTTCAAAACTAAAAAAGGAAATTAAAAAAGGAAATATGTTTTGCCAGACCCTTATCAGATTCAAATAAGAAAAATTTTGAAATTTTACTGTGTTTCAGTAGATATACATGATCAATTTCACTAGTGATCTAAATAAATGCATCCCTAATCTGCAAGTAATTGACATGCAGTGTTTAGAATTTAATTGTAATGCTTATTTTAATAGACAATTTTAATGAAGGCATAAGGTCATTTTTAGCAATCATGAATCAGAAGAATAATAAGATAGGAAATTAATGCTTTGAGCTGTCACACTTTTGAAAGGGAATGATCCCAACTTGTTTTATTTGGGTTGAATAAAAAAGTAATGGAAGGCTGCCACTAAATTTAAATGCTGCTTATATGCATGAAAAATAGGTCTTGTGAGTATTTACCCAAATTATAAATATTAATGTTCAACAATATTCCTGGAAATAATATTTCAGAAGTAAACTATAAATGTCACTTTTTAATATTTCCTAAAATGAAAAAAATTTATTTTATAATTTATATTCAATGAAGATTGAATGCTACACTACCCAACAACAGTGATTTATTTTTAAAAGACCTGTTGGTTTACAAGTTGAAGCATAGACTTTTATTTTTTGATGCTTTATTAGTAAAACTACAAATAAACTCACCTCATTTTTAAAAATTCACATTTTTAATACCTATATGAGAGTTGGAGTTATAGCAATCAAATTTATCAAATATCATACGTAAAGTATATTTATACAAATAATATGAGGCAGGTGACTGAGGATGACAAAAATTGCTATATTATCTTTTCTTTGTTACTATAAGCTTGCCCTTAGGTATGTGTAAAAGATAAAATTATGTAAAATTAACCATATAAAATTAAAAATCAAGAATTCAAAGAATATCAAGTTATATAATGTTTTGAATGTGAACTTATATTTTCTCAATGACTTGTTGCAATGCAAGCAATATTTCTCTGTAAAATGCCCATTGTTTCTTCAAATTTTCATTTTTGAACCTAAAAGTCTCTGACTCTTAGATCAAATTTCTTCATGGTTCAGAAGAGAAATGAAGTCTCCCTCTCCTTTCCCTTCCCTCACTCACATACACACATCGTCACTTTTTATTTCTTTCAGAATTACAGATCTTAGAGGTAAACTGCTGCTAGATTGGGTGAAACTTAGATGTTAGTCATTCTTTCCCACTGCATTGCTGTGGTAACAGAAACTTACCTAAATACTACTGTTTACGAAAGCCATCTGTGAAAACTCCTTGTAATGAGAGAATACACAGTTACACCTGGGCCACGGATAAATTTGGGTAACATTTTCTGAGAAGACAGATTCACTAAAGTTAGCTGAAGAGAAAATCAGGCCTGAAATTCTCAACCTGTTCCAAAATATTACAAGATGAAGTCAGAAACATCTGCACACTTTGGGGTCACTTTTCCTTGTGGTTTCATTGGAGATTGTACAGTAAGGAGGATTTAGTCACATTATTTCCCTCACAGCAATCAATCCATTGTACTCTTCCTTGGGAAGCAGGTGGTAGAATATTCTTACAGAAGCATGCAGGCAAATGTCTGCATTCTGTGTTTCAACTGCTGCTGAATTGGTTGACAACATTCTCATCCTAGCAGCTGTCTGCAATTTATTCTGTGACAATAGTAACTATAATGTTTTCCAAGTTGTTCCTAGGTACGTCTTGTGAGTGGAGGGGAATACAACACCTTAACAAAATGAACTTCTCTGATTAACAAGCTTCGGAATGGACTCCTTGGCCCTTGCTTATTGCATAATAATAGTATAATTCTATACCTTCTAAGAACACCTTAAACTACTTTAATCTCATATCAACCCAAATGCATTTTAAGATGTGGCATAGCCATGGTCACTAGGATAACAACTGAACTGAGTTTAAAATCAGTTCTAACTCTTCTGTTCCTACTCTCTTCTCTCAACACCAAACTGCCTTTGGTAGAAAAGAATATAGCTCCATGCAGAATGATAGAAGCAGAGGGAATGATTTAGAAGAGGACTAAAGAGGGAAGCCAGAACTTCTGGTTCAGCATAAAGACATAGTTTACCTTTATTTCAATACTTCATGCAATGATGACAGAACCTGAAAGATTATTTGGAATGCAAGAATGCCAAATAATTTCTTCTTCACAGTTTGTTTAGATGTAAGGTTGTCAAATAAAATGCAGGAAGTCCAGTTATATTTGAATTTCAGATAAATAATGAATAATTTAATAAACATGTATACATACATATTTATACTAAATAATTTACTTACATACATATACTAAAAATTATTTGTTGTTTATATGAAATTAAAATTTGTGTGGTCATCTTGTGTTTTTATTTGCTTAGTGTGACAACCCTGGTTAGATGGCAATTTTATCAGACATTGTTGGTTCCATAGCACATAACAATTCCCCCTTTTTTCTTCCAATTGTTTGATCATTCCTAAAACTTTACTCTGTTTAGACTAAGTGGGTCATGGTAATTTTGTTTCCTTCTCCATTGATTGTCATAGGTCGGTCATATGACACAGCTAATGATACATAGGACCTTCTAAGTAGAAATTTTCTTCCTTATTAAGGGGGTTGGGAGAGTGGGGAGACTGAGAATAACTGTTTTTCTATGGACTGTAGATTGACCTCCTCCAACTGCCACCCCCACCCAGTGGGAGCACTCAGGAATTTACTGGGTAGCTGTGCTAATGACATGAACACCAAGCTTGAGAGATCAAAGTATATTATTGCTCACCTCAACCAGGATTCACACCACCAGGGAAGAGAGGCTTCGTCAGGCAGATGCTAGTGGTGACAAGGTAATTGGAAAAGCAGCAGGATTACAGAAGCAAAAGGACTCATGTATTAATTAGGGACAGGCTAAAAGTTCCTGTTATTGTTTGGATTTGGAATCTAACAGGCCCTTTCAGGTGCTGCCAAAAAAAAAAAAAAAAAAAAAAAAAGGAAGTAAAAGATTTTAAAAAGGAATGTTTTCCTAAATTTATCACAGCATGGAATAAGGTCAAATGGGCCACTTACCAGTCTAACACACATGTGGTATATGGGGGTGTCAGTTAAGGAAGCAAAGAACTGGAGAGAAGCAAGCACAAGGACCTTGATAAGATATCACTGGGTTAAAAAATATTTCTGTCAAGACATCAAAAATTAGTGGACTCTTCTCATTACAAAAGTGAAATAGTGAAAAGTAAAAGAACGCTGCATCTCCATTTTGCTTCCTAATTGTGCCATGTTACATAAGGATGTAATATCCTGAACTGTGATAGTTGTCTTGTAATAATAACAGAACCAGCACACTGAAAATCACAGAAGAAGTGATAGAAAAAGCCTAGATTTCTCATGGTAAACTGGGTTGACATACTAAACCTGGAGTTTTCTACATCTTGACTCTGTGTTAACAAAAAATATTCCTAATATTTTACCTTACTATATGCATTTCTACAGATGAATTCTTGGAGAATTGAAGAGTCTAAATTCCTCAATTCCTCTTTTTAATTTTTATTTTTAGGAAAGAACAGCTCTAAGGAGACACCTGTGGGGGTTTTCTCTTTTAGTTGAAACTTAGTGACTATCATGTACCATACATTATTCCAGACATTAGATATAGTCATCAACAAGCCAAACAAGATCCTTTGCATTTGAGTTGTGGCATTAAGGGTGATGAACAAGGAGGAATCCTAGAGTGAATAAGGAGGAATCCTAGAATTTAGCTTGGACATCTAGGTGAAATGATAAAGCTAGTAGAGAATTAACTTTGGTAGATGAAATCAAGAATCGTTGACATGTAAGGTTTGTGATGACTCAAACATCCAAGTGTAACTATTAAAGTAAATTTTTTATGTATTGTTGGGTCACAAGGAGACATTAGAGTTAGAGATAAACATTCATGCATCACCATTACATAGGAGGAAGGTAAATATAGATGACATGTCCTATGAAAAAATGTAGACAGAGAAGGATAACAGAAACTCAAAAGAAGACCCAGAGCTGTTTCCTGGTAAAGTTCAGAATTTAAAATCTATTCAGCTTTGGGGCTAACAAAGAATATGATGAAATTGCATCCAATGAGGAACACCAGGAATTGTTTCAAGGAGATCAATTGCATTAAATACTACTGAACAGTTGCTTAAAATGAAGGCAAAGCAACTTCCATGGATTTTGGCAATAAGAATGCTCTCTGTGATCTTGCAAAGAACCCTTAGAGATATGTTGGAAACTGTGTTAGGTAAGTTTAAATGTCATTTGCAGGTGAAGAAATATCAGTTCTTTGCCATCTGAAATGTGTTTTTTAGTAAATGGGACAAAAGAAATAGGACAGAAGAGCTAGAGAGGTGTGTGATCCAGCACATATATTTGTGTAATTCTGGAAAAATCCAGTAATTGCTAGAATAAAATTCTTGAGAATACAAGAGATTGGTTCCACAGCAAATATAAAAGAAATGGCCTTTGATAACTGGTAACAGAGAACAGTTTAATGTTAAAGATATCTTAGGAACTCTGTATATTTTAAGCCTTAATTTCCCATTCCCTAACCGACCCCCTCATTCCCTGGCAACCCATATTTTAGATTTTGACTCTATGAGTTTCCCTATTATAATTGTTTTAGAACAGTGAGATCATACTGTATTTGTTCTTATGAGTCTGGCTTATTTCACTCAATATGATTTCTTCAAGGTTCATCAATGTTGTAGCAGAACTACAGTCCTTTTTATGGCTGAATAATGTTATATTGTATATATATACCACATTTTATTTATCCCTTCATTGTTTGATGGACACTTGGGTTAGTTTCATCTCTTCTCAATTGTGAATAATATCTCTATGAACATCAGTGTGCAAATATCTATTTGAGTCCCTGCTTTCACTTCTTTTGGGCATATACCTAGTAGTGGTATTGCTGGAACATATAGTGATTCTATAGTTAACTTTCTGTGGAACCACCAAACTGTCTTCTACAGTGGCCACACCACTTTACATTGCCACCAGCAATGAATGAGTATTCCTATTTCTCTGCATCCTCTCCAATATTAGTAATTTCCCCCTTTTTAAAACAGTAGATATTCTAATGGATGTGAAATGGTATTTCATTTTGGTTTTCATTTGCATTTCCCTGATGATTAATGATTTTGAGCATCTTTTTCTGTGCTTTTTGACCATTTGCATATCTTTGTTGGAGCAATATCTATTCATGCCTTTTACCCATTTTTAAATTGGATTGTTTTTCTTTTTGTTAAGTTGAGGATTTCTTAATATAATCTGGATATTAAATCTTTATCAGATGCATGTTTTCCAAATATTGTCTCCAATTGTGTAGGTTGTTATTGTACTTTCACAATGAAGTCCTTTGAGGCACAAAACTTTGTAATTATGAATAAGTCTCATTTATTTGTATTTTTCTTTTCTTGCTTTGGGTATAAAATCTAAGAAACCATTTCCTAATGCAAGGCTTTGAAGATGCTTAAGAACCGTGGGACTGGTCCTATTTAGAATGATACAAATGTTGAGGTAATGGATGGTGGAGATGTAGCACAACACTGAAAAGTTAATTAATAGCACCAAATTTTATATCTGAATGTAGCTGAAAAGGGAAATGTTAGGTTTTATATATGGTGATAGAATAAAAATTTTAAAATATCTATGGAGCTGCACTACAAAAACAGTGAACCCAATGTTAAGTCATGGGCTAGAGCTAATAGTACAATTATAATTGCACTTTCATTGACTATAACAAAAGTACTTACTACACCAAAGCAAGGCTTTAATAATAGGGTAATAATGGGAATTCTATAATTTATGCATAATTGTTTGGAAACTCACAATTTCTTTAATTAAAAAAAAAAAACTTAGAGAATATGGGTCCCCATGCCAATATGACTGTGAAGTTGGTAATGGAATGATGATAAGGTCCTATCTGATGATATCCATTTTCTAAATGAGTTTTGGGGCAAGATCACCAGCTATGAGTGAAGAATAGAGGCAGTATGGGTGATTTGAAGAGAAATTGAAGATACAAAATAGTTATCTGTGAGCAAGAGAAAAATTAATTTAATGTAAACACCATTGGATTATCTGGTAGTGTAGCTTGTTTGAGATTTATGTTCTTGAATTTAAGATGAAACCTCTCAGTTAAATGTATAATGTGCCATAGCAACTTTAGGAGGGTGGAAATTTGGGTTCAACCGTAGTTGGGATTTAATGAGTACAATGGAAGGAGAAAAAGATAAGGTTTTAAGTGTGTTCTCTAACCTGGCCATGTATTGAAATAAAAACAAAGGATAATGATCATTATGAAAAATTGGTTTTGTTAGAAATTTGGAAGTTTTAACAAAGTAGAAAAACCATTTCAATGTAGTTCGTAGATTAAATTAGCTGGAAGAATAGAATAGATGATCTATTTAGATATTGTAAAATTAAGGTTTAACTGGAGTTAAAGTTATTAGACATAAGAAGTTCCAGACTTTTACTATGAGACTGGACTAAGGAAAATTAGAGGAAAAGATGTCAAGGTGCTGAGAAAACTAATTATTAGATGGGTCTTACATATGGATAATACATTTATAATAATTACAAGGATAGAGGTAAAGAGGAAAACCTTGCTGAGCAATTTATTTTGGGGAAATAAGCAGGAGATCTGTAAATGACAGCAAAGGGACTGGGTAGATGGTGCTGTCCCTGAGGGAATGAGCTATAGTGGAGTTGGAGCTTTTGAAGGAGGATAGCAATGTACCTTTACAAATTGGAGGAGGAAAAGTAACAAGAATAACAACAATTAAAAATACTCCATTTTAGCAGACTAGAGGGAGGTGGTGTCCTTAGGAGATTACAACATTCAATTATTGCCAAGAGGAGGAAGAAACACTTACAGGAGGTGTTAAGCATATAGAGAACTTTGCTGATCAGAGATTTAGAATGTTAGCAGTTAAAATAAAATGGTTTTTGTGAGGTTCAGGAAAGGTGGAGGAGGAGGATTAGATGAAACCAGGCGATATTGAAACCTTGGATGGAGAAAGATTTTCTTAAAGACCTGAATTTATGATAGTGGGTCAGAAAGACAGATGTGAGAAGAGATGAAATAAATCTTAAGAGTTCCTTACAGGAGGGTTTATGCTTGGTTCATGCTTTCATAGAAGTGTAGTTTTATACTACCTGGTGATTTATTTTGAAGTCCTGATGAGATATGAGGTAGTTTGAGGCAAGGCCAATAATTGTCAAACTGTCAATAGTGTAATGAATCCCCCTTTTTTACTCCATAGTTATTTGTGAAAATATCAGATACTAATAATGTCCTTGTCACTTTGGAAATCTGGAGCGCTTTGCTAAACATCTAAAATATACCCTCTAAATTATGCTAATAGGAGGTTAAAATAAAACAACAACTCAAAACTAATAGGGTAAATTTTAATATACACATTAATTTATTAATATCTAAAGCAAAATCCCTTAAATTTTTGCTGCATTCCCATCTCTATAAAGATGAAAACACACCCACACATACACACACAAACACACTAACACACAAAGAATGAATTGCCTAAAAACATCAAAACCTTAAAAATCATTGGATATCATATAATTTGAAACCTGTGCTGATAACATTTTTGATGTGGGTTAGGAAATATGGTACTTTTATTACCCCATAAAAAGTAAACTATGTAACATCTTTTCTTAATGAGATGATATGAAGTTTTACTATGAAACCATTACCCCAAAACAGCTAAGATCTATTTTACTTCTAAAATTTGGATTTAATCCAGAACAATTATATTCCTTGAATCCACAATGCTAATATCATTGCTACTTAAGTTTTAAACTCAAGGAAAAGTGGTAGATGCTATTAAATAAGAATTTGCTATATTTCACCAATACTTGCACTCCATATCAATTTTAACTAATCTTTGGACCCACTTGAGAGTTCTCTGCTTTGACAACTCTCTAAAATATTCTGTATAAGTGTTTGGATTTTGAACACTATTGGGTTTAATATTCAAAAATGACTAAAGCAAGATGGTAGCTTTATGACTTATATAAGCATGCCTGATATATTTTAAGTCAAATAATTAGAATGCTTCCACAGCTAATTATTTGACTTAAAAATAGATTTCTTTAATTGCCATTAGTTTTAAAGCAGTTAAGTGTATTGCAATAACCTAAAAAAAATCATGGTTGAACTAAGATATGAAGATAATAACCAGATAATTTATGACTGTTTACTATTATTTAAGTGCTTTACATGAATTAATTCCTTCAAATCTCAGCTTAACCCTACTAGGTGAAGCATTATTATTATTACTATTTTACAAATTAGGAAACTGAGGCATGGAAAACTTGCATATTTGCCCAAGATTACACATCTAGTCAGTTGTACACCAGGATCTGAACTCTGGCAATTGAATTTAGCACTCATATCCCTAAAAACATAACTTTCCTGCCCTTTGAGATATTAAAACTCAATATGATTTTTAATGAAATATTAATTTTCATAAAATTGAATTGAGGTGAATAAAACAATGTGAATTGCTCTTTTTTTTTCCCAGTAGAATAGTCATAGAGTTACACCATGGAAACAATAAAGGAAAAAAGACTGGTGAAGTCTGCAAATGTCAAGAGGTATAAAACACATTATAGCAGTTTGATATTGTTTATGAATTTCAAAAATTGATGTTGGATTGTGTTTGTAAATGGGTCAGTTCCTCTGGGCATATTTGATTGTACTGGAATCAGAGATTTTACTATTACTTGAGTGAGTTGTTATTAGGGCTTTTATTGGGCCACGTCCATGGGAAGTTGCATTCCGCCCCTTTGGTGGGTGGGCACTCACAGAGAAAAACAATACAGCAGAGGAGTGAGTTAGAGTTTTGATGCAGAGCCTGGGGATATAAAGACACGGAGAAGGAGGACACAAGAGTTTTAATGCTGGAGCCCCAAGTAGTAAATACACAGAGAAACAGATACATGAGTGAGTGGTATAGTGACCACTTACTTAAAATAAAAGTTCTGAAGACAGAAAGTTGGACTACAGGCAGCAGTAATTTATTTCTTTCTCATGAGAAAGGGAACACACTCAGGCTAATGGAAGTGGGCAAGTGCACGGGATCAGTGCAAGAATAAAGACTATATAGTTCCTCTGATGCAATGTCCCATTTTCCTCCTTCTCCAACCTTACCCATGTACCATTGGCTGGGAGTTGTGGGCTTACAATTTTAGGCACGAAAACTAACCCAATCCTAAGGCAAAAAGTGTAAGGGTAAGTTCTCAGTGTCCAAATTCATCCCCTTTACTGATATGGGTTTTTGGGGAAGTGACTCGAACAAGAATGTGGGAGAATTAGATAAGTGGGAACAGGGAATTCAGTTTGAGAAGAGGCCACCCTTTGTTCTATTTCTCTCATGAGAAAGGAGAGAAGGCTCCATTACACATGGCAGAGGCCTCAGGAAGAGAAATGAGCCATTTGCCTGATAGTTTACAGCTGGCCTTGTGGAGAGACCAGAGCAGCTGAGCCAGAGAGAAAGGAGCCTGGAAGAGAGACGAGGCTTATTCCATCTGAGAGCTGATATTGGAAGAAGGTGGGACCATGGAGCCTTAAGAGGAAGGGGAAGCCTGGACTCTTGCAGAAGTTGGCAGCCATCTTGCTCCAACATGTGGCAACAAACTTTAGTGAGGGAAGTAAATTACACTTTATGGCCTGGTAACTGTAAGCTTCTACCCCAAATAAATACACTTTATAAAAACCAACCTATTTCTGGTATTTTGCATCAGCACTCCTTTGGCTGACTTACACAGAATTTGATACCAGTGAGTGGGGAAGTGCTTTTACAATTACCAAAATGCTGGAACAGTTTTATAAATCAGTAAGGGGTATTTTTTGGAGGAATTGTGAGATGTTTGACAGAAAAGGCTTATAGTGCTTTGAAGAGACTTTTTATGATGGCTTAGAAGTAAATGATGAAACTATTATAGGAAACTGGAGGAAAGTCGATCCATGTTTTAAAGTCAAAAAGAACTTAGCAAGATTAACTCCTGATGTTCTATGTAAGGCAGAATTTGAATATGATGAACCTAGGCATTTCGCTGAAGAACTTTCCAAAGTAAACTTGGAGATTGTGGCTTGGCTTCTTCTTGCAGCTTATAGTAAAATGCTAGACGAGAGAGATAAGCTGAGATTGGAACTGTTGAGCACACAGAAAACAGAAACTGATTCTGGAACTTCCAAGTCTCTGGAAATATAGCCTCCAGACAATAGTGCCCCTTTTGAGAACTTAACTAAATCTGGAACTTGTAAATCAGGATGGAAAATGCTGATCTAGGAAAGACTTGTGGAAAGCCTTACTGTCTGATGGTTTGGTTTACTGCTTCTTCCATGTTATACTAATAAGCTCTTTGAGAGAGCTATATGAACAAAACCACTGTCAGGTTGAACTAAAAGGGACATGTAGGGAAGAGATGGAAGGGGAAACAGCTTTAAGAGGAAAACCATGAAAGCTGATATCTGGAATTAAGACATTGCCTTGGGCCAAGAGAGGAACCCCACTCATGTGTATAGAGAGGGTGAATTTACTCCAGCAGTGAAGAAAGTGGATATTCCTGCCTGCTGTTCAGGGAGAGTTTTGCCACCCCAGGGTACAGAGAGGGTAGAACACATTCCCCAAGGATTAGGGAGGTTGGTGTCAACAACACATAGGTGTGAGAGAGGTGGGCCTATCCCCCATGGATTAGGGAAGACCAGATTGCCAACTCATTGCTCTGAAAGCATTGGGCCCTGTATACAAAAGGTTAGGGAGGATGTTGTCTTCACTTCACTGTACTAGGGGGGTTAAGACTCTGACCCAAAGATTGGGTAAAGTATGGCAATCACCCCAGTGCTCTTTGAGGGTGAGGTCTGGAGCTCAGTCGCCACCCAGAAGCTTGATGAGGGTGGAACCAAGAAAATGGCCTTTGGGCAAGCCTATGGAAAGGGTGGGTCCTCATGAGGCCTCAGGGAGAAAAAACCATCATCTTGAGAACGACTCTCAGACTTTGAAATTGAATCGAGTATGCTCTGCAGCTTTACTGAACTGTAAGGACCCATAACTCATATTTCCCTCCCAGTTGCTCCTTATGGTAATGGAAATGTTGATCCTTTGTCTGTCCATTTGTGTATTGGAAGCAGGAAAGTTGTTTTGTATTAATAAGTTTCAGAGACCTACAGTCAGACAGCACTTTGCCCTAAGACAAACTGTTTTTCTATAAACTGACTGTGATGTGATTTTTACTTAGCATTCCTACTGAAATAAGTGTTTCTGAATATTGTAATGTCTTTTTGGAATTCAGAACATGGAGTGTAAGAGTTTGATATTTTTTTGAATTCCAAAAATAAATGTTGGATTGTGTTTGTAAACTGGTCTTTTCTTCTGGGCATATTAGATTGTATTGGAGTCAGAGGTTTAATTTTACTTGATTGAGTTGTGATTAAGGCTTTGATTGGGCCACATCAGTGGGACATAGAGCCCCACCCCCTTGGTGGGCAGGGACTCACAGAGAAAAACAATGCTGCATAGGAGTGAGTTAGAGTTTTGATGCAGAGCCTGGGGAAGTAAAGACATAGAGAAGGAGGACACAGGAGTTTTAATGCTGGAGCTCTGGGAAGTAAATACACAGAGAAGCATATACATGGGGAAACAGAGGAGGCTCCATTAGACATGGCGGAGTCCCTGGGAAGAGAGACAAGCCGCTCACCTAATAGTTACAGCTGGCCTAGTGGAGAGAGCAGAGCTTCTGTGCCTGGAGAAAAATGAGCCCCACGAGAGAGGTGAGACTTATCCCAGCTTACAGTTGATATTGGAAGAAGCTGGGACCAAGTAGCCTTAAAAGGAAGAGGAAGCCTGATACCTTATAGATGTTGGCAGCCATCTTGCTCCAACATGTGGCAACAGACTTTAGTGAGGGAAGTAAATTACGCTTTATGACCTGGGAACTGTAAGCATCTACCCCAAATAAATACTCTTTATAAAAGCTAACATATTACTTGTATTTTGTAATCAGCACCCCCTTTGGCTGACTAATATACACATATTCTCAAATTACATCTGTAAAAATAATGGGGAGAGCAATATTTGCTTAATAACTGAACATCAGGACAGAAAATAAATAATTCATTGATTTTTTTAAGATGTCCCACTCATATATTGATAAATGAATGCATATTGATTTGAAAACATTTGGGTTTTTGACATAGTCTACATATCTGAATATAAGTTTTAATACCTAGGGCAATAACAGTGACATGGTTTTGCTTATTTGATTAAATGATAAAAAATTTTTATCAATACATTTTATCCCTTTGGTATTAAATCTCTACTGAATAATATCTGCTTTATACAGATTAACAATTTTAATTTGTGATGGGAACAACAATAAATTTTTAAAGAGATAAATACATAAAGCAACCTTTTCCCCCCAATGTTACTGTAAGTATATCTTATGTGGGTCATAGAAGTATTTGTTGTATATCTGTAATTCAAATTTAACTAGGAGTACTATATTTTTATTTCTTAAATCTGGCAACCCTTTCATCCTCAATTTTATCAGCCATTAATCTATTTTATCTTTAACATAACTTCAGATTTAAATTTCTGAATTTCTGCTTTAATTTATTTTCATGAAATAATGAAGTTGCTATATATTTCAACTAATAGTCACTATAGCAAATGGTATTAATGAACAAAATGTAGTATATTTTTTATTGTATTAGCAGGGCTAAATATCCACACTCATAGAAATTGATTCCATTTTATAGGTATCCGTACATATTCAGGCAAAAAAAAAAAATAAATAAAGCAGATATCATTTACCATAGTTAATGGCAAATTATTTTGAAGAAAATAACTTTATTGTAGGAATTTAGATAAAACTATGTAAAAGTATACATAAATGTGTAGCTTCTTACTGCAGAAACCCATGCTTTGTAACTGTTTTAATTTTATTTTTAGCTTGTAATCATTCACCCTTTCATTCAATTCTCATTGTTAATTTGAACAGATAATTTAGAAAGACTGGTGAAGCACAAAATGTATTTGTCTTGTTAATTTTGCTAACAATTGGATCTACAAGAAGAGTACATTATCCTAAATAGCTGTGACAGCTGCCTACTTAAAAGCATGAATTCTTCATTCAGCAAATAATCTTCGAAGAGAAGATATAATGTTTCCACTTTGTTTTCATAACTCTTTGCTTAAAAAAATAACGCTATACAAACCATTACTAATGTGGATTATATATGCCCAGAAAAAATTCTTATAAAATTTATAATGGCCATTTAGGAAAACTGAAAAAAGAGAGAATCTCTAGATTGTAAAAACTTCATAATCCTATAAAATACTATAATCTTAGAGACTTCAAAATAGTATACATTCTTGCTTCCAGAACCATCTAGATTAGACAGCCCATATTTACTTTTTGAAGAGAAAATAGGCTCCATTGTCTCCCTGAGTAATAGGTCATTTTGTATTGTGGACAGAGAAGAAGTTCATCATATTTGAAAACATTCTTAGGAAAAACTGTACCTTTTGTACTATCAGTTCTGATAATTAAAAAATTCCCAAATCTGATTATCATTATAATAAGTAATGGTTTTATCTCATTTTTTTTTCTTTCTCAGAAACTGCTTAAGTGCTAAGTTCAAGCTTTCGTCATAAAAGTAACAGCATGCAAAAAATAAAAATAAAGAAAAGATAATTTATAAAGCACTCAATTCTATGACAATAAAAAAACTGCTAGAAATGTTACCTTCCCTTTTCCTATTTATTTATAGCTATATATGTAAATCATTTTACGACACATATAATTTTCATCCTGTGATTTATAGGATGAAATAATCAATTGTGAATTATTGATTATTCATAATTGTGAATAATCGTTTATGCTATGAATTATTAGTGAAATGGGTACACAGTTGAATGAGTTAAAATATATTTATATCTATTTATTTATTCATTTTGATATACATAAGGTGCATATTTGGAGCTTATGGGTATTTTACAATTTTTTTAAGTGGTAAATGCTTCTTCTTGTGGAAAACTCCCTTTCTTTTGGAAAGGTAGCCAAGACTGGCCTTGTAAGTTTTATAGAAGAAAAGGAAATGTCTACTCATTTTCCCTGGAAATAAAGTCATTCTGTATCTAACTATGAACATTTCAAATTGAGATATGTGTTTTGTTAAATAAGGTTAATTGGGCTATGTTTACACTGACTTGAAGAACTACATAGTGTTTTCTCTAACTTTAGATTTTGACTAGACTGCTAAAGTCCATTGTCTACTACATCTGTTATTTAAATTTGAATACTCCAGGGTTTGAATAATTAGGTGAGGCTAGTAGTGTCCTATGAAAGAAATTTCATGTGATTGTCAATCATTTCCTCTTCTTCTGCAAGCAGATGTTTGAACACAAATTAAAGGGTTGAACATTCCCTTTGCTATGTTTGGTGAGTTCCAGGACCATAGGAATCTTATAATGAGTTTAGGAAATGTGAACAACTCACTTATGACATGTAAATAATTCTCAGTACTGTGGTCTGTTAGGACTGATGTTCTGGTAAAGTTTGGCAACACAGTTGAAAGAGAACTATATGTTTGACAAGATTGGTATGAGAAGCATCTTAGAGTGTTGGTGTCTTCTTGACTAGCAAAGGATAGTAAAATGGAGAGCAAGTGGACACAAGAATCAATGACAGCTATAAATAATTTTTGAAACATGTAAGAATGAATCCAAGATTAAAAAAAAAAAAAGTGGTATAAAAATCCTGATGGTGTTTTACCATTTCACTAGTAAAGAGCTACCAAATCCATTTTTATTTTTAAGTCTTTATCTTCTGAAGCATTTTTCATGAGAATATTTTATTTGTCCTGGAAATAATTGGAAAAATATAATTCACTTACAGAAATTTTCCTATTGTCCAAAAGATTTTTTTTCTTAGCAAATATTCAAGCAATTTTAACTCAGGCTAGATTGAACAAACATTTGATTTTTCCTCTGGATATTTGGAATCATATCTATACTACCTTATTGCCTGCCAATAAA
This sequence comes from Tolypeutes matacus, assembly GCA_026826555.1. Lineage (NCBI taxonomy): Eukaryota > Metazoa > Chordata > Mammalia > Cingulata > Chlamyphoridae > Tolypeutes > Tolypeutes matacus. The sequence continues at coordinate 2,819,848 of JAKSZT010038599.1, forward strand.
TACACCATTCTTTAAAGTAGGATATTCACAATTCTTACCTTCTCTAATTCAATTACTTTTATTTAAATCAATAAGATTTACAGCATGCTTGTCAGATCTTCAGTCTGAGAATATGGAATTATGTCTTCTTTCCAGAAAAGCTAGAGTTCCATTATACAGCTCAAAAACAGAGTTACACAGAAAGGATTGCTGATAATTATTTAACTGAGTTTAATCAGTTGCTTGCAAACACATATTTTTGAAATGAGCGTCCATGATGACTTTTTGAAATCCCAGATTAAATTTAGTTCTATAATATTTTTTAAATAAAATCAATCCTTAGTCTTTTCAATTCATTTCTTAAATGGAAGCTCCTCCTTCCTTCCGTTTCACTGAGTGTTTGAAAGAAGAATTCTCTGTCTACATTTGGCCCCAACCCAGTAGAACTTAATAGAGTCTGTTCTTTTGAAGATCATCATTACTTATTTGATCTTCTGTCATTTGCAGCAAGCTCATAGGAATAATATCATTTTCATTGACTACTATGTGCCAAGAAATGCATTAATATCTTATTATTTGTAGGAAAAAAAAAAAAAGACAGATTTCCCATTAAAAAAAAAAGAAAAACTGAGCAGAGACAGAAATATTAAGGCTACTGCCAAATATCACACAATAAGTTAGTGAAAGAACAAAAATTTAGTCCCAGTTCTGTCAGATTTCAGAACCTATGTTCTTAAAAATCCTGTTATTCTGTATCTATTCTCTGTTCCTTGATATTGTCAAAAACCAACAGCTACAAACAACTTTTAAACTACCCAAAATAGGTTTTCTGATGGAAAAACAAGTCCCTGCATTATCAAGGATTTCTATTCATGTGTCCCTCCCAGAATCAGCCTCAACTCAATTACTCCTTTCTGAACTGACTTTGTTTTTTTATGAGCTCTGATACCTTCTGCACATTCTACTATCCTCAGATACTCACAGTCACTGTGGGAAATGTCTGGGTTAGGATATTCTATCTACACTCTTACCAAACAGTAATTTATTTACATTTGAAAGAGTAAGTTTCAATCATTTCTATTCCGTTGATTTGTTATTTTTTTTTGGCAAGTTCTCTAGGATCTAAATCTGTGAAGATGTCTTCCCCAATATTGTCTTCCAACTGCCAAAATTAAAAACATGTCATGGGGGAAAAAGAATAGCAATAACAGTAACCACAACTGCACGGAAAATCCTGTTTCTTGGTTGACTTTCTGATTTGCACTCCGAATTCCCAACTGTCTATCAGCTAAAATCTCAGTAGCTGTGTTTTTGCACTGTTGGAAAATAATTTTAAAATATTTTCTGCCAGCATGGACACGGTGCTCTCACTCTTGTAAGCCTACAATTTACATCTTTTAAGATTAAAATACATGACCAATTGCAGCAGGGGAAGTGATGTGAACTTCACAGCATTTTCCAGACTGCTGCTTTGAGACTAGAAAAGGGGTAGAAGATTAAATCGCTATTCATTTGCTCATAAGATTTTTCTATGTCCGTGAAAAATAATGTGTTTAGGACACAAGACATTCAATTCACTACTGGCCAGCAAGCATATTGATTGCATAAATTATGACTTTCCTCTTTGTATAAAAAAATATTGTGGAATCACAGTAGGAGTTGGATACTTGGCAGGTTTGTTGAGAATCAAACTCAACATATTAGATTTACTTCATCTTTGTCATTTATAAAATATTTACCCCTACTAAAATTTTGCAATGTGTTTTTTGAGGATCAGTTGTGTCTGTGGGGTGTGCAATCACATTGTAATGTGTTTGTGGTTGTACTTTATTACTGAATTTTTAGCTAAAATTTTTTGAAACATAAAACCAAATGATTTGTTTTCTCTCTGAATAGACTCTTAGTGTTGTTTCAGCTTGAAAGCCAAGCATCTTAAAAGAACAATTAACTGTTTAGATTTTGGCTTATAAACACAAAATAACCTGTTATGATTCACTTGAAAGTTTAAGGCAGAATAAGGAACTAGAGAATCACTCCCCTCTTTGTCCTCCACTCCTGATACTCAACGAGCCTATGCTTTGAGGTCCTACATTTTATATAAGATTACTTTTAATTGTTTGGGAGGGGAGATTGGGGAAGAAACACTTAGAGAAAAAAATCATCATTAATTTTGTATATTACAGATTTTTTCATGGAATATTGGCATCCTGAAAGTAATATTTAAATAATTTCCACAGCATGGCATAATCTATGCCTTTACATACTTTGCATAAGTTATTACCTTCTAGCAAGGAATGAAAATGAGAATTGTTTAAAATGGAATATGCTTGATAGTGAATCAAATTTCCCTAGTATGTAAATTATTTCCTGGGAGTGAATAAGGCACATTGGGAGCAATTTAATAAATGATACCCTAGAGGTCTGAACGGATTAATGAACCTGATTATCCTACTCCTGCAGAAGGGGAAAACTGTCACTCTGCAGTTAGTCTAAATTGAGCTCTCCATAGTGTTACTTCAAGGTATGTTGTGGAAAGAGAGGGAATAAATATAGGTGTCCCATTTTTAATACTTCTTGCGGTACAGCAACTTCATCTGATTACTTTCTCTCTCAGCATGTTTTCATTAGCAAAGTCTTATTGGGACTAGAAAGTGCACTGGTTTTGTTAAAAAAGAAATACCCTCTCTACTCTAATGCTGTGCAGCTTGGTCTAAGGTGAAAACCCTAGTCATTCTCTCCTAAATGCTCAGGACGAAGGAAGTACCTTGCCTCTTCTTTGTTCTTCACAGGCATTTTCCCATAAAGCTCTTCTATAGAATGGGCTCAGTACTCTTTATCTAGCCACAAGCACAAGACTGATGTACAGTCTTGTGTACAATAAGAAAACAGAGTCCCTGATCATTTTATTCAAAAGAACTGTACTTGTTTCTGTTGCTAAGTAAGAGTTACTACAAATTTAGTGACTGAAAACAACATAAAATCATTATCATACAGTTTTGTGTTCAGTTTTGCGTATCATACAGGAATCTGGACACAAGTTTGCTGGATCCTCTGGTCAAATCAAGGCTGAAATCAAGGTTCCAAGAAAGGAAGCAATCTCATGTGAAGCTCAGGTTCCTCTTCCAAGCACATTGAGGTTTTTCCAGTATACTGTTCCTTGCAGTTGTAAGGCTGAGTTCCATCTTTTCTTGTTGGTAGTTAGCCAAGAGTGCTCTTAGCAACTAGAGGCCACCCTCAGATCACATCGTAGACCACACTCTTTCCCACTCAGTTTTGAGTGGTGTGTGCTGATTTAAAATGGCCTACATCCGTTGCCACAACGGTACTCAGGACAACCTCCAAATCCCAAAGAAGCCCCTGTATTTCAACTGCTAGTCCCCTCCCTGCCCCAAAAGTGTCAAGTGGCCACTGGCTCCACCTCATTGTTATAATTTCTTCCATTGCTAGAATCACCATATGTGAACAACAGAATACCATCAAGTCCACTCTATAAGCCCTCTCTCACTTGGAGGTGGAGTGGACATCACCATCTCAGTCCCCTCAGGATTAGGGGAAGAACTATGGACTAGAGTGGACTTGATGGTATTCTGTTGTTCCCATTAACTTTTTTTTTTTTTTTTTTTATTATGGGTAAAAATCAAAATTCTCACAATACATACAAACATTTGTAAAATGATATATAAATATATATGCATATATGTGTATTTGCTTACAAAAATGTTATTTTTTTATATATATATATACATATATTTTAAGAGGTGCTTAGATTACCTAAAATATTATACGGAACCCACTCGGATTCCCATGTTGCCCACCTCCCACACCTCCCACCACATCCAACACAAACATCTCCCATAGTGTGGCCCACCAACCTCAATGAACTTACACCTCCTGGAGCCTTGCCACCAACCATAGACCACAGTTCACACTGTAGACCACACTCTCTCCCACTCAGTTCTGAGTGGTGTGTGCTGATTTAAAATGGCCTACATCCATTGCCACAACAGTACTCAGGACAACCTCCAACTCCCAAAGAAACCCCTGTATTTCAACTGCTCATCCCCTCCCTACCCAAAAAACTGTCAAGTGGCCACTGGCTCCACCTCATTGTTATAATTTCTTGCATTGCAAGAATCACCATATGTGAGCAAGAGAATACCATCAAGTCCACTCTAGTCCATAGTTCTTCCCCCAATCCAGAGGCGACTGGGATGGTGATGTCCACTCCAACTCCAAGTGAGAGAGGGCTTATATCCCATGGATATGGTGGGTGGGATGATCCTTCCTGCAGATGCAGGCCCTCTCCATTCCCTGGGATGGCCATTTCCCATCGTTGTCTCCTCACATCCAAGTCATCCAACTCATCCCATTAACTTTTAATCTACTTTCTGTTTGTATGAATTTGCTCTTTCTAGATAATTCATATAAGTAAAATCATGCACTCGTGTACAATTTTTGAAGTTCATCCATGTTGTAGTATATATCAGAACTTTATTATTTTTAGAGCTAGTACTCCATTGTATATATGTAACACATTTTGTTTCTCCATTCATTTGTTGATGGACATTTAAGCTGTTTACCCCTTTTAGCTATAGTAATTAATGTTACTATGAACAGTTTTCCACAAAAATCTGTTTGAATCTGAATTTTCAATTCCTTTTAATCGAAATATACTTAAGATTGGAATTGCTGAGTCATATGATAATTCCATATTTTCTGAAGGACCACCATACTGTTTTCCACAGAGGCTGCACCATTCTGCATTCCCACCAGCAATTAACAATGGTTTTAATTTCTCTGCATCCTCCCAACACTTGCTATTTTTTATTTGTTATTATTATTATTTTTTGCTATTGTTTTGTTTTTAATAATAGCCAACCATGTGGGTGGTTTAGGGAGCACAAATGCCAGAAATGTTGTATTATTCCCTTTGTATCTTATTAGTAGACAGTTATCAGTGTGCTCCAATATTGAAAATGGTAACTGTAATACTTGATTAAATAAATGTCTGCCAGATATCTCCCCTGTATTTTGCCCTTTTTAATTAATATATATCCTTTAGAAAGATACTTTGAGAATTTCAATATTTCACCCACTAGATTTACCACCCATTGATGACTCATGCCTGAATCAATTATTGTTATCATGATTGACAAACTGGGATTTATTTTCAAATTATTAGTTGTTTTTTATTTTATGAAAGAGCTTTCCCTTCTTATCTATATCTATCCATCTATTTCTCTATCTATCAATTGATCATTCTTTCTTCCATCCACTCAATCCATTTATATCATTGTGAACTCTTGGGATATTTTATAGAATAGGTTATAATTTTTCACTATCATTATTTGTACTGTGGCTCACATTGTCCCAGATTTTACCAATGTAAGCTCCTTCAAGCTAGCTCTTTTTCCATGAGACCAATCCCCACCATTTTTTTAAAGCATTTTCTTATTTTCTGAAAAATCAAGATATTCAAATATTACCTTGTTTCTTTTCAGCCCTATCTCAGGATTCAGGCAATTCTTCAAAATGCTTATTTCTTTTCTGTGAAGATTATTACTTAGAAACTTAAGGTCTCGGTACTAGATGTGTTCAATTATCCTGGTTTTTTGTTGTTTCTTGGCCATCTTACCTGGTAGAATTAGTAAATTATATAATATACACACACACATGTGAACACACACACAAATACATCTGTTTCTCTTTGTATGTCTAACTGTTCCTGACTATTAAAACCTATAGGCACTCACAAGAATAATCTCAATTCCAATTTAAAACACCATGGTTTATTTGATCCTACCCACTTTCCATATTATAACTCTTTTCTCTGATAGTGAAAAACCTGATTCACATTATTTGTGTTCTATCTAATTAATTGCTCTCTCTTTTTTTTTTTAAGCATTTATATGAACCTTTTATTTATACAATTTTAATTGTCATAAAATTAGAAAACTTCTTTTAATTGTACAACACTTTTAAATATTTCATTTAACTTTTATCACATGAACTTAACCACTTTCAGTATTCCACCCCCTTCCAGGGAACAAACCAAACCATTTGTAACAGTGTGAAACAAAAAGCTTTTTTGAGAAAGCTGGTTTAAACATCATGTTCCCCCAAAAGCTAATTGCTCTCTTAATATTGCCATAAAAAAATGTAGTTTCAGAACTGCTGACATGTTTCTGTGGAAAAGAAACCTAATAAGTAGAGTTCAATATTTTTAGTTTAAAGCTTAGGACATGTAGTCTAAATAATATGTACAAAAGTCACTTGGTCTACTTATTTCTTCCCACCCATGTTTCAGTTGGTGTTATTCATTTAGAAAGCAGATAGGATAATTATTTCCATTTCTACTCAAATTTAGTGTTTTTGACAAAACCTTATCATTTTTAATTTTTACTCTTTTAGGTACTGAAATATTAACATGATTCCAAAAGTCAGGATTATACAAAAGAGACAATTTTGGAGAAGGACCACACATCCCCCTTCCACACACATACATTCCATTCTCTTGATGCCTTTTTCCTCATTTCCATCCATGCCCTGTAGGTAACCAATCTCATTAATCTCCAATTTATCGTTTTGATGTTTCTTTTTTGCTTAAATTGTTGTTCAATTTGGAATCACTGAGTAAGGTTTAAACTCAGTTTTCCTCATACTCACCACTACTTTCTTTCCATTGAAATAAATTATTTTAATGAATTGAAGGTTTCTACTTGTATTATTATTATTAAATTTATTTATTTTTTATTGTGGGTAAAAATCAAATTTTTCACAATACATACCAATATTTGCAAAATGATATATAAATATATATGCATATATGTGCATTTGCCTACAAAAATGTTATTTATATATATATTTTAAGAGGTGCTTAGATTACCCAAAATATTACACGGAACCCACTGGGATTCCCATGTTGCCCACATCCCACACCTCCCACCACATCCCACAAAAACATCTCCCACAAGTGTGGCCCACCACCCTCAATGGACTTACACATCCTGGGGCCTTGACACCAACCATAGACCACAGTTCACATCGTAGACCACACTCTCTCCCACACAGTTCTGAGTGGTGTGTGCTGATTTAAAATGGCCTACATCCGTTGCCATAACGGTACTCAGGACAACCTCCAAGTCCCGATAAAGCCTCTGTATGTCAACTGCACATCCCCTCCCTGCCCCGAAAGTGTCCAGTGGCCACTGGCTCCACCTCACTCTTATAATTTCTTCCATTGCTAGAATCACCATATGTGTACAACAGAATACCATTAAGTCCACTCTAGTCAATAGTTCTTCCCCCAATCCTGAGGGGACTGGGATGGTGATGTCCACTCCACCTCCAAGTGAGAGAGGGCTTATATCCCATGGATATGGTGGGTGGGATGATCCTGCCTGCAGATGCAGGCTCTCTCCATTCCCTGGGATGGCCGCTACCCATTGTTGTCTCCACGCCAAGTGACTTGGATGAGTCAATTGAGCTGTAGGGTAGGAGTTGCAGATCCACCGAGATTCCACACACACCTGGCACATAGGTAGGCCAGAGGCTCCAGTCTCTGGAAGTATACCTAAAAACTCCAGCATCACATATAGGTTTGAATAGAAGGGACTGATGAACCATGTGCAGGGAGGATTTATTTGAATCCAATTCTGTCACTCTCAGGAGCACAGATTCCAAAATAGAGCCCACTGATAAGGCATCAGTCTCTGGGGCTATCCCCCTTTATATAGGACCTGGGTGTCTCCAGAGCTCTCAGGAGTCCCTCTGTGAGGGGTGATATGCACTTTGATGTTCTATGAGCTCCTACTGAGGTGTGCGTAAGTGTTACCTCTGGGATGACCTCCCCACTCTCTTTGAAGTCTCTTAGCCTCTTGAACTCATTTGTTTTTACCTTTTCCCCCTTTTATTCAAGGTCTTTTTCCAGTTGTGTTGCCAGTTAGCACTTGGTATTAATCCCTTGTTGCCAGGGAGGCTCATCCTCGGGAGTCATGTCCCACAATGTGGGTAAGGTAATGCATTCATATGCTGAGTTGGGCTTAGGGAGAGGCCACATTTGAGGAACAAGGAGGCTCTCAGGTGGCAACACTTAGGCTCCCCATAACAGTAAGCTAAGTTTCAGTTACAAGAGCAAAGACTCATAAAGGTAGTCATCAATAACAAGAACTCATCAGTGGGTCATCCTCTTTTGACAGACACTGTCCCTGCACTCAGAGGACTGTTGCTGCTTCCTTGGAGAATGTGGCAGTGCTCTCCAGGCTAGGAATTCAGATTCCCTCATTTATTGAGTGATTGTCCACCCACCGTGACCATGCCCCATCCTTTGATCTTTTGAACAATTTTGTATATCTTTCATGTATATTCAGATGAACTTAATACAATTAATCACCCCTTGCAGACACCCCCCACCAATAATCCCCTGCAGTACCCATTGTAACCCTTCTGTGATCTAAATCTTCCGTGAACATGTAGCCTATATAATAATCGAATACACTTAGTAGGAAAAAGAAACAACAATGATATGCTTAAATGCAAGAGACAAAAACAAGGAAACTCAGGAAAAACAAACAAACAAACAATCAAACAAAAAGCAAAACAAAACAAAATATAATTAGTGGATTGGGACATTTAAAAAAATGGAAAAAAAGTAAAAGAAATGCCTTTTAAAAATAATTATTCTTTTTTTCCTTTTATCACTGTGTTATCAGATGTCCGGTGTGCCGTGACACCTTCCCCCTCTCAATCCCCAGTATCTCCCAAATTTTCATTTAATTTTCAAAGAAGTTTTAGGTCACAGCAAAGTCACACATGGAATACCAGAGACTCCCAAATACCAAACCACCCCCCACTTCCCCACCCCATATTAAATACCCTTTTTTTGGGGGGGTGGGCAATTTAGCATTGTTATAACTGTTATACAGGTAGCAAAATATAGCAACAAAACATTGTCAATGATTTACAGTATAGTTTACAATTTAGACGATACAGTTTAATAAGTTTTGATGATATTTACCATGTCCTGTATCCATTACTGTAAGGTAATGAAAACTTATCCCATGACCACTAAATACTCCATTAGATCTTAACTGTTCCTTCCTCCCCACCCCCCTGGGGCATATGACACTCCACTGTCTAGACTCATGGAATGTCAAGATTCACAGTTACATTCCCTGGGTATTTGAACCTGCCCTTTCTAATCTAACCACCTGTCAACGCTGCACCACAAAACCCAGTAATATCACTACCCATCTGTCCTATGCTTCAATATGCAACTATACTCTATTCCTTTACCATAGATTATGTCCATATGGGTGATGGCTCAAAGCCTGCTCTTCTCTTTCTCTCCCTTGTTAACCTATATTTCAGACAATGGCTCTCAGAGACTGTTCACTTTCCTCAGTTAAAATCAGTGAGGTCATATACTGTTCATCCTTCCGTGCCTCACTTGCTTCACTCAACATAAGGTCTTCAAGATTCATCCACGTTGTTCCATGTGTTAGCACTTTATTCTTTCTTACAGCTGAGTAATATTCCATTGTATGTATGTACAACATTTTGCTTATCCATTCATCTGTGGATGGGCACCGGGGCTGATTCCAACTTTTGGCAATGGTGAATAATGCCGCTATGAACATTGGTGTGCATATATCTGTTTGTGTCTTTGCTTTCAGTTCTTCTGGGTATATATCCAGCAGTGGAATTGCTGGATCATAAGGAAGATCTACTGTTAGTTTTCTGAGGAACCACCAAACTGTCCTCCACAGTGGCTGGACCATACCACAGTCCCACCAGCAGGGGATGAGGGTTCCTATTCCTCCACATCCTCTCCAACATTTAGTGTCTGCTGTTTCTTAAATAGCTCCATTCTTATGGGTGTAAGATGGTATCTCATTGTAGTTTTGATTTGCATTTCCCTGAGAGCAAGTGATGTTGAGCATTTTTTCATGTGCTTTTTAGCCATTTGTATTTCTTCCTTGGAGAAGAGTCTTTTCAGGTCACTTGCTCATTTTTCAAATGGGTTGTTTGTCCTTTTATTTTCAAGGTGTAAGATTTCTTTATATATGCAGGATATTAGGCTCCTATCAAATATATGTTTGCCAAATATTTTCTCTGATTGGGTAGGCTGCTTTTTTATTTTCTTAATAACATCCTTTGAGGTGCAGAAGTTTTTAATATTGATGAGATCCCATTTATCTATTTTTTCTCTTGTTGCTCATGCTTTGGCTGTGAAGTTCATGAAACCATTTCCTATTACACGGTCCTGTAGATGCTTCCCTACATTATCTTCCAAGGTCTTTATGGTTTTGGTTCTTATATTTAGATCTTTATCCATCTTGAGTTGATTTTTGTATAAGGTGTGAGATGGTATTCTTCTTTCATTCTATTGGCTATGGATATCCAGTTCTCCAAGCACCACTTATTAAAGAGGCCATTCACTCCCAACTGAGTGGGCTTCGTGGTCTTGTCAAATATCATATGACTGTATATGCGAGGATCTATATCAGAACTCTCAATTCGGTTCCATTTTTCAGTAGGTGTATCCTTGTACCAGTACCACACAGTTTTGATCACTGTAGTTTTGTAGTGTGATTTAAAGTCAGGTAGTGTGATACCTCAAATTCATTTTTCTTTTTCAATATGTCTTTGGCAATTAGGGGCCTCTTGCCTCTCCAAATATATTTTGTGGTTAGTTTTTCCAGTTCCTTAAAAAATACAGTGTTGACTTTTATTGGGATTGCATTAAATCTGTAGATTAGTTGGGGTAGGATAGACATCTTGATGATGTTTTATTCTTCCTATACATGAACAGGGAATATTTTTCCATTAATTTAAGTCTTATTTGATTTCCTTTAACAGTGTTGTGTAGTTTTCTGTACATAAGTCCTTTACATCTTTAGTTAAATTTATTCCTAGGTATTGGATTCTTTTAGTTACTATTGTAAATGGTATTTTTTTCCTGATTTCCTCCTCAGTTTGCTCATTATTGGTGTACAGGAATGCTATTGATTTTTGAGCATTGATCTTATAGCCAGCAACATTACTGAACTCCTTTATAAGTTCTAGAAGCCTTGTTGTCGATTTCTCATGGCTTTCTATGTATAAGATAATGTTATCTGCAAATAATGAAAATTTTACTTCTTCTTTTCCAATCTGGATGCCTTTTATGTCCTTTTCTTGTCTCAGTGCTCACGCAAATACTTCTAAGACAATGTTAAATAAGAGTGGTGATAGTGGGCATCCTTGTCTAGTTCCTGATCTCAGAGGGAAGGCTTTTAGGATTTCATCATTGAAAATGATGTTAGCTTTGGGATTTTCATATATACCCTTTATCATATTCAGAAAGTTTCCATCTATTCCTATCTTTTGTAGTGTTTTTATGAGGAAAGAGTGCTGTATTTTGTCGAATGCTTTTTCTGTATCTATAGAGAAGATCATGTGGTTTTTCATTTCAATCTATTTATGTGGTGTATTACATTGATTGATTTTCTTATATTGATCCATCCTTGCATACCCGGGATGAAACCCACTTGGTCATGGTGTATAATCCTTTTGATATGTTGTTGAATGCGATTAGCATGTATTTTTTTTGAGGATTTTAGCATCTAGGTTCATTAGAGAAATTGGTCTGTAATTTTCCTTTCTTGTGGTATCTTTATTTGATTTTGGTATTAGGGTAATGTTGGCATCATAGAATGAGTTAGGCAATATTCCTTCTACTTCTATTTTTTGGAAGAGCTTAAGTAGAATTAGTGTTAGCTATTTCCAGAATGTTTGGTAGAATTCAGTTGTGAAGCCATCTGGTCCTGGGCTCTTCTTAGTTGGGAAGTTTTTGATGCCTGAATCTATCTCTTTACTTTTAATTAGACTGTTGAGTTCATCTATTTCTTCTTTCATCAATGTAGGCTGTTTGTGGGTTTCTAGAAACTTGTCCATTTCCTCTAAATTATCATTCTTGTTGGCATATAATTTTTCAAAGTATCCTCTTATGATACTCTTTATTTCTGTGGGGTCTGTAGTGATATCCCCTTGCTCATTCCTTATTTTATGTATTTGCATCTGTTCTCTCTTTTTCTTTGTTAGTCTGGCTAAGGGTTTGTCAATTTTATTGATATTCTCGAAGAGCCAGCTTTTGGTTTTGTTTATTGTTTCCATTGCTTTCTTATTTTCTATTTCATTTAGTTCTGCTCTAATCTTTGTTATTTCCTTCTTTCTACTTCCTTTAGGTTTAGTTTGTTGTTTTTTTTTTCCAATTCCTCCAAGTGTGCAGTTAGGTCTTCAATTTTAGCTCTTTCTTCTTCTTTAATATATGAATTTATGGTTATGAACTTCCCTCTCAAGTCTGCTTTCGCTGCATCCCATAGGTTTTGATATGTTGTGTTATCATTTTCATTAGTTTCAAGGTAATTACTGATTTCTTTTGAGAATTCCTCTTTGACCCACTGTTTGTCTACAAGTGTGTTGTTTAACTTCCATAACCTTGTGCCTAACCTGTTTCTCTGGCCCTTAGTGATTTCCAATTTGATTCCGTTGTGATCAGAGAAATTACTTTGTATAATCTCACTATTTCTGAATTCGTTGAGAGTTGTTCTGTGGCCTAGCATGTGGTCTATTTTGGAGTATGTTCCATGTGCACTCGAGAAGAATGTAAATCCTGCTGTATTTGGGTGTAGTGTTCCATGTATGTCTATTAAGTCCCGGTCTTCTAATGTATTGTTCAGTGCCTTTGTTTCTTTATTGATTCTCCATCTAGATGTTCTGTCTAATGATGATAGTGGTGTGTTGAAGTCCCCTCCTATAATTGTAGAGGCATTTATTTCTCCTCTTAGTTTATCCAGAGTTTGCCACACATATTTTGAGGCACCCCGATTACATGCGTAAGTGTTGATGATTGTTCTGTCTTCTTGAGAGATTACTCTTTTTACTAATATGTAGTGTCCAGTCTTTGTCTCTTACAATAGTTTTGCATTTAAAGTATATTTTGTCTGATATTAGAATAGCTACTCCTGCCCTTTTTTGGCTATTGTTAGCTTATAAAATGGTTTTCCAGCCATTCATTTTCAGCCTCCCTGAATCCCTGGGTTGAAGGTGGGTTTCTTGTAGACAGCATATAGATGGATCATATTTTCTTATCCATTCTGCCAATCTGTGTCTCTTGATTGGTGAATTTAGTCAATTAACATTCAGTGTTATTACTTGTAACGAATTTCTTACTTTTTTCATTTTTTCTTTGCGTTAATGTATGTCATATGTTGTTTTGTTTTTCTTTTTGTCTTTTCAGTTGTTTTTAAACTCTCCTCCACCTCTCTTTCCCTTGTTTTTTCCTTCCAACTTGTAGAGATTCCTTTAGTATTTCTTGAAGTGCTGGTTTCTTATAGACATACTCTCTTAATTTCTGTTTATCTGTGAATATTTTGAACTCTCAATCATTTTTGAATGCCAGTTTTGCTGGATAGAGAATTCGTGGCTGGAACTTTTTTTCTTTTAGTATTTTGACTATGTGATACCACTGTCTTCTTGCCTCCATGGTTTCAAATGAGAAATCGGCACTTAATCTTATTGTGCTTCCCTTGTATGTGATGGTTCTCTTTTCCTTTGCTGCCTTGAGTATTTTCTCTTTGTCTTGAGCATTGGACATTTTGACAAGTATATGTCTTGGAGTTGGCCTGTTGGGATTTATACTATTTGGGGTGCGCTGTGCTTCCTGGATCTGCACATCCATCTCTCTCAATAGGGTTGGGAAGTTTTCAGCCATTATATCCTTCAACACTCCTTCTGTTCCCTTTCCCTTCTCTTCTCCTTCTGGGATGCCCATAACACGTATGTTTGTGTGTTTTGTATTATAGGTTAATTCCCTGAGTCTATGCTGGATTTTTTCTATCTTTTTGTCTATCTGTTCTATTATCTTTTTGTTTTCAACTGTATTGTCTTCCATATCACTAATTCTTTCCTCTGCCTGTTCAAATCTGCTGTTATGTGAATCCAGTGTCTTTTTGATTTCTTGCATGTGGCATTTTTCACCATCATATCCATTATCTTTTTAGGCATGTTTGCAATTTCTTCAGTATGTTCTCCCAGTGTCTTCTTTATATCCTTAATCTCTTCCTTCACTTCTTTAAGTTGGTCCATGATATTTGTTCAGATAGCTTTGATTAGTTGTTCAGTGTTCTGCATCACTTCCTGGTTTTTAATTTGTTCGTTGGACTGATCCATGTTTTCCTGTTTCTCAGAGTCATTTGTATTTTTTTGTACCCCTCTGGTCACCATATTATCTTGATGGGTTTGCTCAGTTGATTAACTTTTCTCTATGCTCTAGAGTTTTATTTAGCTGGTGGTTCTGCATGTGAGTTAATTTTTCTCTTTGTAACTTTTTCTTCTTCTTTTATTTCCTTGATTCCTTCTATGTTCCCTCGAAGGTAAAAGATTAGGGCCAGAGGAATCAAAAGATGTAAGTAAGGCAGAAAGATAATTGTGATATTGATAAAAGTTAGAAGAGGGGCCAAAGGAGACTTAATGATATGAATATTTAACTTGTGTAGGCAGTGTAGAATAATAGGGAAAAAAAAGTGGAGTTTCTACAATGGACTGGGAAAACAAATGGAGGAATATATATAATAGTGTTTTAGAAGGCTAGAATTATGAGGGAGAGAAGTACTAAAGAAAGGGCTGAAAGGGAAAAGTTAATACTAATTAAAAAAAGAAGAAAACAAAATAGATGGAATAGAAATTGACACCTTTAAGTTGTGGGCCTATGAAAAAATTTTGTATCTAAGAGCCACAACAGAAAGCAGAAGGCAGAAAGATGAAGGAAGGATAAGCTATAGTTTGGAATACAGAATCAATATAGACAGCGAGTGGGAAATTACTGAAGAAGAAGCACAACAAAGAAGCAACAAGCTAGCAGCACCTAATTTTTAAAAAATGAAAGAAAAAAGAAAGGGGGAAGGAAAGAGGAAAGAAAAGCAAGAGACCAGAAATAAACAGAGAAAAACCAAAGAGCCACACAGGCAAGCAGTCAGACAGAGCTAAGGAGGGTCAATGATTCCACTAGGGTCCAAGTGGATCCTCTCTGCCTGCTTGTGTTTATCAATCAATTTCCCCACAGGGTTCTATATGCTGATCCTGAAACAGCTTTTAACTATTAAACTAAATTAAAAAGAATTTATTTTTCATTTATTGAAGTGACCTTCTCACTTTTTTTTTTTTTTTTTTTTGGCGAAATACAAGACCCAAAATAATTCCTCCTCTAGACCAACCCCCTTCCAGAGGGGACCCCGTGGAAATTAATCAAGCACGTCCCACTTCCTGGACTCCCCAGGGTTGCTGTAGCTCTGATGTTAGTCAGTGCAGAGTGCTAAAGACGGCCGACTCTGCCCCTTCTGGAGCTGAGCACCAGGGTCACTGGGTTGCTATGTAAATCAGTTTGACTCTGCAGATTTGCCTCTCCTCTCAGCCTGATGCTGCTTCAGGTCGGCTGATCTGCTCCCCAAAGCAATGGGGCGGTCCAGGCAGCCAGATCGATGGCAAAAAAAAAAAAAAAAAATTCCCTTCCTTTTCCTCCAACAGAACCCTCCCTCTTTTGGAGAGTGTCTCCTCTTCCTGGCTCCGCGGTGGCCCAGGGCTTATCCCTGGGCAGTTAGGCAAATCAACTCCCTCCCTGAACAGAATCACCCCTCCCATCCGCCGAGTGCCGATTAGCTCCGGCTGTTCTGTTCAACCAAGGTCCAAGGGGCTCCAGGCAGCCAAATCCCCAGAAAATAAAACTCTCTCGCCCTTTTACCAGAGCCCCCTGTCAGAGAGTGCCCCTCCCGCTAGGCCCTGACTCCTGGTTGTCGAGCCCTGCTCACGGCTCCAAGTGGCCCTTTTATTTTTTTTCTCCCTAACCGTGGGGCCAACCACCACCGGCAGGCTTAAAACTCACGAATCTCTACCATTCCGTCTGTGCCATTGATCTGTGCAGATAGATCTCCCAAGCTTCTCATTCCACATGCACACAGCACAGACCCCCGGGCAGGACCCCATCCACAATCCGCCTTGCTCTGGGAGCTTGTAGTGTGTGCCTTCCTACACTAACGCCATCTTGGCCCTTCCCTCCTACTCTAGTATTATGATATCGAGGAAAACACATGCATTGCTGAGTTGACAGAACAGAACTGATTTATATTTAATATTTCCATTTACTAATTGAGTAAGATTCTTATCTTTTCTGACATATATTTTAAAATGATATTATCAGTCTTACAATGTAGCTAATGTGTGGAAAATAATCTATGCAATTTGTTTAGCACTCATGTCCAGTATTAAATATTTTCTTAATTGGTAGCTTCCATTATTTCTAGTGCTAAGATGATTTCTCAGAATACCAATTTATGCACTTCTACTTGCAAACAAATGACAGTAACTAGCAATATAACAGGCTAGCAATAAGTTATTTTAGAATTCTTGAAATGTATCTCATTTTACAGATAAGGAAAATGAGGTTCAGAGACTTGTTTGAAAGACTTAATGACACTGTGTTAATATAAAATGCAGGCCTGAACAGTGAATTTTTTCTAGTCTAGGGTAACTTCCATTGAATCAGTTTTTACTCAATATTTGTAATAGCTTCATGGGTTCCCTTTATTTAAAGAATTTGAAAGCCAGATGAAGAAACAGAAAAAATAAACTGAACATGGAACAGTGAAAGGTTCTAATACACATACATATATATTTGCTTCCTATAAAAAGCCCATAAAAATTCTAGTTTTCATTCAGGAAGAAGGAAAGTTTCATGAAGAGAGAATTAACTATACTTTAAAAAGGATACAAATTAGAAAATGACTTTTATATATAGAATGACAGAGCCATTTTGTAATTTTATATTTTGACATTTAGTTAAAACTTCTTGTGATCACATGTATTCATGCAATATGACAACACTATTAACATGGTATCTGAAAGTGTTATTTATTTTACTAGTGTATAATTTATATCTTAGTCTATGTGGTTAACTCAAGAATGTAGAAATAACCACCCATCTGTACCATTATTGAAATTTCAAGAGATTTTCTACTTTAAATTTGAAAGATATTTATAAGAAAAGAAAGGTCACTTGAACCCTCAATTGAGTCCTTATTAGTACAAGCATTCAGGTCATCAGTTGACATTTTTTCTCAACTGACGTTCACAAAATAAAGTATGTAAAATAAAGTATACAAATACATTTTGCCCTGGCCATGCAAGCTTCCATAATATTACATGTAGAAAAGTGGAAAGAATTCAGTCCACATTGGAGTAAGCTCGAACCATATCTCAACAGGAAAATTTCAGACTGTAGAAAAAAGAAAAGTTTATAAAAGCAAAAACGTTTAAATGAAAAACCTATGTAAAAAAAACATGCATGACAGTTTGATATTATTTATGAATTCCAAAAAGAAATATATATTATATTTGTAAACTGGGTGGTTCCTCTGGCTTGATAACCCTTTGCTTGAATTAAATTCAGCTGAGAAGTCTGGTTAAATTATGTTACGATTAGGGCTTTGACCCAACCATGTCATTAGAGTGCAATTCAGCTTTGAGTCCCAGCCCACATGGTCTGATGAAATAGACTCTCACAAGGAAGTATATAGATACACAGGAGAACACAGAGGAATAGAGATAGGTCATTAGACCCTGCAGAGGCCCTGAGAAGAGAGATGAGCCTAATAGTCTGAAGCTGACCTGTGAAAGACCAGAACAGCAGAGCCTGGAAAGTAATGAGCCCCAGAAAGAGAGATGAGCCTTATGCCAGCCTACAGCTGAGATTAGGAGAAGCTGGGCCCACAGAGCCTTAAAAGAAAAAAGGAAGGCTGAACCCTCACAAATATTGGCAGTCATCTTGTGTTAACAAGTGGCAACAGGCTTTGGGGGAGAAAGTACCTCTTATGGTACCTTGCGCTGGACTCTTTAAGGCCTTGTAACTCTAAGGTTCTACCCCAAATAAATACCTTTCATAAAATCCAACAGAGTTCTGGTACTTTGCATCAGCACTCCTTTTGGCTGACTAATAAAATCTGCAAAGACAATATTTTGCCCAATTCTCTACTGGGAGCACATGAATATGTATTAGTCAGCCAAAGTGTTCCTGATGCAAATTACCAGAACTCTTGGCTTTTATATTTGGGGTAAAAGCTTACAGTTACAAGGCTCTAAAGAGTCCAACTCAAGGCTGCTTTCTTACCAAAGTCAGTTGCCATGTGTTGAAGCAAGATGGCGGGCGATCTCTGCGTCCTCTCTCAGGCCTTCTCAGCTGCTCAGCTGCTCTGTTCTCTTTGGCTGTAAAGTATTAAGCTAATGGCTCATCTCTCTTCCCAGAACTTTAGCTGTTTGTGCCTTCTCTTCTGTCACATGGCAGGACTGAAACGAGCAAGTTCTTTCCTCTTTCATGTGTCTCCTTGAGTGAGTGTACGTTTATATCAGCCCACCAATGAGGTGGGGACTCAACCCTGAGTCACGACCTACTGATGTGGTCAAATCAAAGCCCCAGTCCTGACAGGAAATTTCATTAAGACATGTCAGCTGAATCTAATGCATTCAAAGAGTATGACACCCAGAGGAATAGATTAGATTAGGAACATAATATTTGGGAGGGGGGGTTCATAAATAATCTCAAACTGCCACCATGTGTGTGTGCACAGAAAAATATTCCAAAGATTTTAGAAGCTAAATCATCAGCTTGATTTGTATCAATGCCTTAGATCTTTAGCCATTAATGAATAAGAATCTTATTTTATTTCATGGGCAATAGTCCATTCTTTCCTTCTTATAACATAATTTCTTTTAGCACTGATTGTATATGTAGACTCTGAAGTATCTGTGATGATTAGAATGTTTGACCTCAAAAAAGCACTGTTTTTTCCAGGCTTGAGTCTTTCTTTCTCTCTAGCATTGAGGAAACTGAGCAGGAAGTCCAAGATGGCCAATTTTTCCTAAAGCAAGATTGGGATTATTCAACTATACTTAGCCAGTTATTGGCAAATGCTCCATCAATGTGAGTCTATGTGCTTTTCATTACTTTTGCATTTACAGAATACAAATAAATATTTATACCAGGAAGAACTTTTTAATGAGAAGAAAATATATTTAATAAGTGTTCATCAAATGTCATTTTTATTTATTTTTTTCATTTTCAATGAATAGCATAGGCAAGCATTGATCTGGCAGAATTAAAAAGGTTTCTGAAACCCATGGTCAGTAAAAAACCAAATACCTCCCTGGGGCACATCTTTATGAAAACAATTAGCATGATTTTTTTATCCTAGAATTAGATTTTGCCATTTAATGAAAAATAATTCATGCAGATTCAATCAACCAAAATATAATTGTGTTAACATAGCTATTACCCTTAAAAGTGGTTTTAGACTTGGAAAAGCAATATCTTGAGTCAGGAAATTTTGATCCTCCATGGAACATTTTAGGAACGGTAACTCTGAGAGCTGAGTTAAAATAATTTTTGTTCATGAAGTGCTCTCTGATCATTAACTTGGAACCCTTATGATGAAAAAGTCCATTATTCAAGGCAGTATTGTGGAAGAAATGAAATGAAAAGGAAATAACAGACTTTAGTTGAAGTAGATCATCAGTTAGCCTTTGGAACCTACTGTAAACAGTCCTCATTCTGAGTTATTTTCTTCCCCTCACCCCTACCCCATGGGACTATTGCATTAGAAGTTGAACTATGCATGCAGGTTTTATAAAATGATTTCCTCTAGTGCCAAATTATTTTCCTTACCATGATTCAGACTGATTTTTTCTGGACACTAAAGAGTACAAAGGACCCATAGTTTTAGGATGTTTCAGTGAGACCTATTTGAAATATCATATAGCCATATCCAACATATGTTTTTCAAAAAATAAGAAGAATAATTTCAATTTCTTTTTTTCTTTGTCTTAGCAAAGAGCCCTGGAAAATATATTACTAACATTATCAAACCTAATCGCTTCAAACACTTGTTATATGTAATTCACCTACTACATTTATTCATCTTACCTAGGTCATAGTTTATATGATTATAGAAATCTATAGTTTTCATATGTTAGCTTTTGTGCCTTTCTTTATTAATATCTGTTTGATTCCAAATCTGTAGGAACACTGTCAGAAATCCTCAGGCTGTCTGACAAGAGTTAGCCTGCTTTAAATTGTGCTCTTCTATAACTAACTCAGTTTCAAGGTAATAAAAATCTGGGAGTACATCTGTGTTTATCTTATTTATTTAAATTTATGCAACTTTAAAGCATGTTTCTTTTATTTTCTCATTAGAGTAATCATTGAAGTCATCATTGTCTTATTTTTTTTCATTTTGCAACTGTCCCTTTTCTTCAAAATGTGAACATTTATATAATGTTGTATATACTGTAGTTGCTTACTGTCGCTTAATTTCATCTCTGTCAATGGTATTGAATAATTGAATTATATTTCTTTACATCTGTTTCCACGTTTGTAATGGTATGATTAGAAAATGTTCTTTTTCCTTAATGAGACATAAGTATAGGAAATTTTAATATCTGGAAAGGACTGGTAATCAAAAATAAAATGTTAATCAAGTCTGTATTTACTTATATCACATGCTTTTGAAGCTGTAATGATTGCAGAAATGTTAGTGAAGATGTGAATTATAAAGTGGTCAACTAAAGTGAAAATATCAATTTGAGGTATTTCATTTTATCACCAGAATTAAGAGGCTACAGCTAAGGATTCAAAGTCAAGGCTTATACATTATGTTCTCAAGAATGAAAGCATTTATTCCAGAAATTGCCTATGAATGGGTTCTATAGTCGACCCATAGAACTGTAAAATAACATAAGCATATTGATGTGTATTTACAGGGTAAACTATGTATGTAAACAAAATGACTGAGGGAATCTGACTTTCGGTGGTTGAAGGACTATCTGTAGTCCAAACAATATTCTTTCATGTGTTTGTTTTGGCCTTGATTACTCTTTTTTTAAAAATCAACAGACGAATGGATAAACAAAATGTGGTACATACATACAATGGAATATTACTCAGCTGTAAGAAGGAACAAAGTGCTAACACATGGAATAACGTGGATGAATCTTGAAGACCTTATGTTGAGTGAAGCAAGCCAGGCACTGAAGGATGAACAGTATTTAACTCACTGATCTGAACTGAGGAAAGAGAACAGTCTCTGAGAACCATTGTCTGAAAGATAGGTTAACAAAGTAGAGTAAGAGAAGAGCAGGCTTTGAGCCAACACCCATATGGACATAATCTATGGTAAACGGTTAGAGTGTGGTTGCATGTTGGGGGATGGGGCAGATGAGTGGTGGTGTTCCTGGGTTTGGTGGTGCAGCACTGGGGGGTGGGTGGATTAGGAAGGGCAGGTTCAAATCCCCAGGGCATGTAACTGTGAATCTTGAAATTCCATGGGTAGGGAGAAGGTGGTATCATGGGCCCTGGGGGGCTGGGGGGAAGGCAACAGTCAAGATCTAATGGGGTGTTTGGTGGTCATGGGGAAGGTTTTTCATTACCTTACAGTAATGGACACAGGACATGGTAAATATCATCAAAACTATTAAACTGTGTCATCTAAATTGTAAACTATACTGTAAATCATTGACAATGTTTAGTTGCTATATTTTGCTATCTGTATAACAGTTATAACAATGCTAACATTCAAAAAAAAGGTGGGGTTAATATGGGGTGGGGAAGGGGGGCTGGTTTGGTATCTGGGAGTCTCCGGCACTCCGTATGTGACTTTGCTGTAACCTAAATCTTTGAAAATCAAATGAAAAATTGGGAGACAATGGGGATTGAGAGGGGGAAAGTCTCATGGCACACCAGACATCCGATAACACAGTGATAAAAGGAAGGAAAGAAAAAAAAAGAGAAAGGGAAAAAAAATGAATATATATATATATATTTAAAGGCATTTCCTTTGCCTTTTTGCCCACTTTTTGAATGTCCCAATCCGCTAATTATATTTTATATTGTTTTGTTTTTTGTTTGATTGTTTGGTTTTTTTTTTCTTTTCTTTTTTTTTTTTTCCCTGAGTTTCCTTATGTTTGTCTCTTGCATGTAAGCTTATCATAGTTGTTTCTTTTTCCTATAAGTGTATTTGATTATTTTATGGACTACATGTTCATGGAGGATTTGGATCACAGAAGGGTTACAATGGGTACTGCAGGAGATTATTGGTGGGGGGTGTCAGGGAGGGGGGTTTCATGGGAATTAGTTCATCTGAATATACATGAAAGATATACAAAATCGTTCAAAATATCAAAAGATGGGGCATGGTCACGACGGATGGACAATCACACAATAAATGAGGGAATCTGAATTCCTAGCCTGGAGAGTTCTGCCACAGTCTCCAAGGGAGCAGCAATAGTCCTCTGAGTGCAGGGACAGTGTCTGTGAAAAGAGGATGACCCACTGATGTGTTCTTTTTATTGATGACTACCCTTTGAGTCTTTGCTCTTGTAACTGAGACTTAGCCTGCAGTTGTGGGGTGCCTAAGGGTTGCCACCTGGGAGCCTCCTTGTTGCTCAAATGTGGCCTCTCTCTAAGCCAAACTCAGCATATGATTGCATTACCTTCCCCCCAACGTGGGACATGACTCCCGGGGATGAGCCTCCCTGGCAACGAGGGATTAATACCAAGTGCCAACTGGCAACACAACTGGAAAAAGACCTTGAATTAAAGGGGGAAAAGGTAAAGACAAATGAGTTCAAGTGGCTAAGAGACTTCAAAGAGAGTCGGGAGGTCATCCCAGAGATAACTCTTATGCACACCTCAGTAGGAGCTCATAGAACATCTAAGTGCCTATCACCCCACATAGAGGGGCTCCTGAGAGCTCTGGAGACACCCAGGTCCTATAAAAGTGGGGTTAGACCCAGAGACTGATGCCTTATCAGTGGGCTCTATTTTGGAATCTGTGCTCCTGAGAGTGACAGAATTGGACTCAAATAAGTCCTCCCTGCACATGGTTCATCAGTCCCTTCTATTCAAACCTATATGTGATGCTGAAATTCTTAGGTATACTTCCAGAGACTGGGGCCTCTGGCCTACCTATGTGCCTGGTGTGCATGGAATATCGGTGTTGCTGCAGCTCCTACCCTACAGCTCAATGGACTCATCCAAGTCACCTGGCAAGAAGACAATGATGGGCAATGGCCATCCCAAGGAATGGAGAGGGCCTGCATCTGCAGGCAGGATCATCCCATCCATGAGATATAAGCCCTCTCTCACTTGGAGGTGGAGTGGACATCACCATCCCAGTCCCCTCAGGATTGGGGGAAGAACTATGGACTAGAGTGGACTTGATGGTATTCTGTTGTTCACATATGGTGATTCTAGCAATGGAAGAAATTATAACAGTGAGGTGGAGCCAGTGGCCACTAAACACTTTTGGGGCAGGGAGGGGACGAGGCTTATTTGGGATTTGGAGGTTGTCCTGAATACCTTTGTGGTAACAGATGTAGGCCATTTTAAAACAGCACACACCACTCAGAACTGTGTGGGAGAGAGTGTTGTCTATGGAGTGAATTGTGGTCTATGTTTGGTGGCAAGGCCCCAGGATGTGTAAGTCCATTTGGGGTGGTGGGCCACACTTGTGGGAGATGTTTGTGTGGGATGTGGTGGGATGTGTGGGAGGTGGGCAACATGGGAATCCCAGTGGGTTCCATGTAATATTTTGGGTATCTAAGCACCTCTTAAAATATATTTATATGTATACATAAATAAACATTTTTGTAAGCAAATGCACATAAATGCATATACATTTATATATCATTTTGCAAATGTTGGTATGTATTGTGAAAATTTTGATTTTTACCCACAATAAAAAAAAAAAGATTAATAAAAAAAATATATATATATACTTTTTAATTTTTTAAAAAAGTTGCTTAGATTAAATAAATGTTACATAAAAAATATAGGGGATTACCATATGCCCCACTCTTAACCGCTTCCATATTTTCCCACATTAACTTTGTTCGTTAGTGTGGTACATTTGTTACATTTGATGAACACATTTTGGAGCATTGCCACTAAGCGTGGTTTATAGTTTATATTGCAGTTTACACTCTCTACCACACAATTTTGTAAGTTATGAAAAGATATATAATGGCTTGTGTCTATCATTGCAATGTCATTCAGGCCAATTCCCAAGTCCCGAAAAAGTCCCCATATTACAACTGTTTTTCCCTCTCCCTTCCCTCAGAACCTCCAGTGGCCACTGCCTCCACATCAATGATAAAAGTTCTTCTATTCCTAGAATCACAAAAAGTATATACTGGAATACCAGTAAGTCTACTCTATTCCATCATTCATTCCCCAATCCTGAGGATTATGGGATGGTGATGCCCACTTAACCTCTAACTGAAAGGGGCTTAGATCCCATGGTGCAGATGGATGGGACTGTCTTGCTTGCAGTTGCAGACTTTTTCTGTTCCTTGGGATGGTCATTGTCCATCATCATCTCCTTGTTAGTTGTCCTCGGTGAGTCCAATGAACTGGAGAGTAGTTGTTGAAATTCTGTTGAGATTCAGAGACCAGCTGGCATATCGACAGCACAAATATTTAAGTCTCTTGGACAGACACCTATTAACTCTAGCAGTACTATAGGTTCAAATAGAAGGGACAGAAGAGCCCTGTGTAGGGAAACCACAACTGGGTCCAACTCTCTCACACTAGGGAGCATAAATTCCCAAGTAGGGCCCACTGGCAAGGCAAGCTATCTGCCCGGCCTACAGTGTCTGGATGTCTCTGCTACTTGAGGCAGTATTTACTTTGGCAGTCAATGAGATCCTGCTGATACATTCATAAGCATAACCTCTAGAATGACCTCCCTACTCACCTTGAAGTCGGTTAGCCATATAAACACATTTGTCTTTACACCTCCCCCTTTGGGTCAAGTCTTTTTCCAGTTGCATTGCTAGTTGGTGCTTGGTAGTAATCCCTCAGTGCCAAGATGGCTCAATCCCTGGAGTCATGTCCCACCCTGGTTAGAAAGTAATGCATTTATATGCCGAGTTCAGCTTAGAGTGAGGCCACATTTGTGCAACAAGGAGGCTCTTAGGACATAACTTTTAGGCACCCTATAATACTAGGTTAAGATTCAATTTCAAAAGTAAAGGTTCATAAGTACATTCTTCAGTATCAAGGGCCTATCAATTGTCCATCCTCTTCACTAGTCACCTGCCCTGTACGCAGGGGATTCTTGCTGTCCCATTAGAGAATGTGGCAGAGTCCGACAGGATGGGAATTTGATATACTTTCAGTATTATGTGAATCTCCACCCACCATGACAAGACCCTATGAACCCTTGAACATTTTTATATGCCTTATAGGTATGCCCAAGGTGAACCTCCTCCCATGCATCCCCCATCAATGCTACCCTGTACCAATGATCCTCCCTTGCCTCAGTTGTAACAATTCTGTGATTCTAAACTTCTTCAAAAATGAAGTTAAGAAAATAACCAAATATAATTAATAAGAAAATGAAATTATAGTGATAGTTTTAAAAATAACAAATAAAATACAAAAAATTTTAAAAGAATTTTTGGAATAATAAAAAAATAACTAAAAACATAAAATAAAATAAAAATTTTGACATTATGTCTTTCATCACTATAAGGTCTGTTATTTTGTATGTACAGTGACATTTCTTCTGTTTATTCCCGCATGTCCTCAAATCCCAGTGTTCACATGGTCCCTCCCCCAACATGACCCCCAGTTGCATGGACAGTCCAACCCACACTCCCTACCCTACCCTCCTCACAAACCAACACCACACAACCTAATAGTATCACTGCACCACTTTCGTGCCCAGACACTGCACAACTTCACATTTCCACATTACCAAAGATTTTGCACATACTGGCATTGGCTCACAAACTTCTTCTCCCTTTCTATTTGCTGTAAACCTATTTTCCAGACTCTAGCTCTGTGAATCTGCTCAATTTCCTTAATTCATTTCAGTGAGGTCATATATTTGTCCTTCAGTGCCTGACTTGCTTCAGTCAACATAAGGTCTTCAAGATTAATCCATGTTATCCCGTGTGTTATTATTACATTCCTTCTTACAGCTGAGTAACATTCCATTGCATGTATATATCAATATTTATTTGTCCATTCATCTGTTGATGGACATTTGGGTTGTTTCCAACTTTTGGCCGTAGTGAATAATTGGTGAACATTGGTGTGCATATATCTGCTCATGTCCCACTGTCAATTCTTCTGGGTATATACTCAGAAATGGGATTGCTGGATCTATGGCAGTTCTATAGTTAGCTTCCTGAGGAACTGCCAAACAGTCCCCCACAATGGCTGCACCATTCTACATTCCCACCAGCAGTGGATAAGGGTTCCCATTCCTCCACATCCTCTCAAACATTTGTAGTGCTCTTTTTTTTTAATAGCCACCAGTCTAATGGGTGTAAGATGATATCTCATTGTATTTTTGATTTGCATTTCCCTAGTAGCTAGGGACATTGAGCATCTTTTCATATGCTTTTCAGCCACTTGTATTTCTTCTTTGGAGAAGTGTCTATTCAAATTACTTGCCCATTTTTTAAATGGGTTGTTTGTCTTTTTGTTTTTGCAGTGTATGATTTCTTTATATATGCTGGATATTAGGTCCCTAGCAGATACATGGTTACCAAATATTTTCCCCCATTGAGTAGGCTGCCTTTTCACTTTCTTGACATGCTCCTTTGAGGTGCAAAATTTTTAATTTTCAGGAGGTCCCATTTATCCATTTTTTTCTTTTGTTGCTTATGCTGTGGGTCCAAAGTTCCTGTAAACATTTCCTAAAACAAAATCCTGTAGATGCTTCCCTACATTATATTCCAAGATCTTTATGGTCTTGGGTCGTATATATAGATCTTTGATCCATCTTGAGTTAATTTTTGTATAAGTTGTGAGATGTGTTCCTCTCTCGTTATCTTGGATATGTATATCAAGTTCTTCAAGCACCATTTGTTGAAGAGGCCATTCTCTCCCAGTTGAATGGACTTGGTGGCCTTGTTGAATACCACTTGAATGCATATGCAAGGATCTATATGAGAACTCGCAATTTGGTTCCATTGGTCAGGATGTCTATCCTTGTGCTAATACCATTCAGGTTTGAACACTGTAGCCTTGTAGTATGTTTTAGAGTCAGGTAGTGTGATTCATTGGATTTCATTTTTCTTTTTCAATATGTCTTTGTCAATCTGGAGCCTCTTGCCCTTCCAAACAAATTTCATATTAGCTTTTCCAATTTAGTAAAAAATACTGTGGTAATTTTTATTGAGATTTTATTACATCTGTAATCAGTTTGGGTAAGATAGACATCTTAATGATGTGTAGACTTCCCATCCATGAACAAAGAATAGTCTTCCATTTATTTATGTGTTCTTCGATTTCTTTTAACAGTGTTGTCATTTACAACTTTATATTTATTCCTAAGTATTTTAATATTTCAGTTGTTATTGTAAATGGGATTTTTTTTCTTGATTTCCTCCTCAGATTGCTCATTATTGGTGTACAGAAATGCTACTGATTTTTGCCCATTAGTCTTATAACCTGCCACTTTACTGAACTCATTTATAAGCTCTAGAAGCTTTGTTGTAGATTTCTCAGGTCTAACGAAGTATAGGATCATGTCATCTGCAAATAGTGACATTTTTACTTCTTCCTTTCCAATTTAAATGCCTTTTATATCTTTTTCTTGACTAAGTGCTCAAGCAACTTATTCCAACACAATATTAAATAGGAATTGTGACAGTGGGCATCCCTTTCTTGTTCCAGATCTTAGAGGGAAAGCTTTTAGGATTTCACCTTTGAATATGATGTTAGCTTTGAGTTTTTCATATATACCCTTTATCATGTTGAGGAAGTTTCCTTCTATTCTTATCTTTGGAAGTGTTTTTGTCAGGAAAGAATGCAGTATTTTGTTGAATGCTTTTGCTGCATCTATAGAGATGATTATGTGATTTTTTTCTTTTGATCTGCTTATGTGATGTATTACATTGATTGATGGATTTATGTTGAACCACCCTTGCATACCAGGATGACACCCACTTGGTCATGGTGTATAATTTGTCTGATGTGTTGTTGAATATGATTAGCACGTATTTTGTTGAGGGTTTAGCATTTAGTTTCATTAGAGAGATAGGTCTAAAGATTTCCTCCCCGGTCACATCTTTGGCTTTGGTATTAAGGTGATGTTGGCATCATAGAATGAGTTAGGCATTGTTCCCTCCACTTCTGCTTTTTGGAAGAGTTTAAACAGGTTTGGTATTAGTTCTTTCCAGAATGTTTGGCAGAATTCACCTGTGAAGCCATCTAATTCAAAGGTGTTCTTAATTGGGGGGGTTTTGATGACTATTTCAATCTCATTACTTGTGATTGATCTATTGAGTTCATCAATTTCTTTTTTTGTCAATGTAGGCTGCTTCTGTGTTTCTAGGAAGAGGTCCATTTTCTCTAATTTATCCATCTTGTTGCATACAATTTTTCAAAATATCCTTTTATAATACTCTATTTCTGTGGGGTTAGTCACCCTTTTCTCCTTTCTTATTTTACATATTTTCATCTCTCTTTTTTTCTGTGTTAGTCTAGCTAATGGTTTGTCATTTTCATTAATCTTCTCAAAGAACCAGCTTTTTAAAAAAAATTTTTCTAGTGCTTTCTTACTGTCAATTTCATTTACCTTTGCTCTGATCTTCATTATTTCCTTCTTTCTACTTCCTTTGGGGTTAGTTTGTTGTTCTTTCTCTGGTTTCTCCAGGTGTGCAGATAGTTCTTTGATTTTAGCTCTTTCTTCTTTTTTAATATAGGCATTTATGGCCACGAATTTCCCTCTCCACACAGATTTTGCTGCATTCCATGGGTTTTTAAAAAAATTTATTGAAGTATATCACTCATACATGAACATACATAAATAATAAGTGTATAGCAACAGTTGTGACCTTGCAAAAAAACATACATAACATCATACAGGGCTTTCATACTTCACCCTACCACCAATAGCTTGCATAGTTGCTAAGCATTTTTAACTAATGATTGAGGAGCATCCTCAAAATATTGCTACTAACAAAAGTATTTTCCCCCAATCCACACTATTATTATTTTTATATCATTTATACATGAACATTCATAAACAATGAGTGTATAGTAAAAGTTGTGAACTTGCAAAGCAAACATTCAAAACATCATACAGGGGTCCCATATATCAACCCTCCACCAAAATCTTGCATTGCTGTGAGACATTTGTTACAAGTTATGAAAGAGTATTGTCAAACTCTTACTGCTAATTATAGTCCTTAATCTCACATTTGCTGTATTTTTCACCCAACCCACACTATTATTATTTTTTAAATATATTTTTATGACAGATGTGGTAAACTTACAAAACAATCATACACATGTGCAGAATTCCCAAACAACACCCCTCTATCAACACACTACACCATGTTGGAACATTTGTTACAGATTATAAAATAATATCATCTGATTATTACCAGGTCCATAGTGTACATTTGGCACACATTTTCCACATCCCCCCATTATCAACAGAGTGCATCTTTGACATAGATGCAAGAATATTACAATATTACTGTTCACCACAGTCCATAGATCACTACAGTTGTATTTTTTCCATGCCTTTCCACCTTCCCATTGCCCTGCAATAGTGATGTACATCTGCTCTAGCTCACAAAGGACACTCTTGCCTCTGTACCATCAACCACAATTCTCATCCATCTCTGGGTTTACTGTGCTATTCAGTTCCTAGATTATTCTCTAGATTTCTGTCAATTGGCATTTACATCCTTAGACTATGATTTTCATCCACATCCTCATTTATAAGCCAACTGTTACTCACTATAATGTGTTACCATCAACTCTGTACATTTCCAAACTTTTATAGTAAAGCTAATTAAAACTTCTACATACAATATCGTTAGTCCATCACAGTCCTCTTATCTCCTTTAAGAATCCACCACCTACCATGAGGTCTTGAAGATATTTTCCTACATTTTCATCTAGAAGCGTTATAGTTCTTGCTTTTATATTTAGGTTTTTTTTATTCATTTTGAGTTAATTTTTGTATAAGATGTGAGATAGAGGTCCTCTTTCCTTCTTTTGCTACGGATATCCAGTTTTCTCAGCACCATTTGTTGAATGGACTGTTCTGTCTGAGCTGAGTGGGTTTAACAGGTTAGTAAAAAATCACCTGACCATAGATGTGAGGGTCTGTTTCTGAACCATCAATTTGATTCTATTGATCTATATATCTGTCTTTATGCAAGTACCATGCTGTTTTTACCACTGTAGCTTGGTAATATGCTTTAAAGTGCAGAAATGAGAGTCCTCCAAATTCGTTTTTCCTTTTTAAGCTATTTCTGGCTATTCAGAACCCCAAACCCTTCACAAAAAATCTGATTATCATGTTTTCCATTTATTGAAAAAATGCTGGTGGAATTTTTATTGGAATTGCTTTGAATCTGTATATCAATTTGTGTAGAATTGACATCTTAATGATATTTAGTTGTCTAATCTGTGAGCATGGAATGTTCTTCCAGTTATTTAGGACTTTTTAAAAATTTCTTTTAACAATGAGTTTTAATTTTCTGAATACAAGTGCATTACATCTCTGGTTAAATTTATTCCTAAATATTTGGATTTTAACTATCATATTTTCTTTTCTCCACTCTTTTGACCCTTTTAATTACTTTTATTGATATAATCTTCATTTCTAGATTTCTCTTCCAGGACTCTCTCTCCTGTCTTTTCTTTTCAGGCTATAGCACACCCTTTAGTATTTCCTGCAAAGTGTGTCTCTTGGTTACAAAGTCTCTCAGTTTCTGTTTATCTGTGAATATTCTAAACTCACCCTCATTTTTGAAAAACAATCTTGCCAGATATAAGATCCTTGGCTGGTAGTTTTTCTCTTGAAGAATCTTAAATATATCATACCACTGTTTTCTTGCCACCATGGTTTCTGATGAGAAATCAGCACTTAATTTTATTTTGTATCCCTTATATGTTATGCATTGCTTTTCTTCACTGCTTTTAGAATTCTCTCTTTGTCTCTGGCATTTGACATTCTGATTAGTATGTGTCTTTGAGTTGGTCTATTTGGATTTTTTTGGATGGGAGTACTTCATGCTTCTTGGACATGGATATCTGTCTGTCAATAAGGTTGGGAAATTTTCTACTATTACTTCTTCAAATATTCCTTCTGCCCCTTTTCTCTTCTCCTTCTGGGCACCCATGGCATGTATGTTTGCATGTCTCTTGCTGTTGTTTAGTTCCCTGAGACCTTGTTAAAGTTTTTTCCAATCTTTTCTTCATCTGTTCTTTTGTGTGTTCACTTTCAGAGGCCATTTCTTCAAGTTCACCAATCCTTTCTTCTGCCTCCTCAAATCTGCTATTATGTGATTCCAGTGTATTTTTAATTTCATTTATTGCACCTTTCATTCCTATAAGATCTGCTATTTTTCTATGTATGCTTTCAAATTCTTCTTTTTGCTCTTCCAATGTCTTCTTAATATACTTAATTTCTTTAGCCATCTCATTGAATTTATTAATGAGATTTGTTTGAACACATATGATTAGTTCTCTCAACTCCTTTATGTTATCTGGAGGCTTATGTTGTTCCTTTAACTGGGCCATATCTTCCTGTTTTTTGGTGTGAATTGTAATTTTTTGTTGGTGTCTTGGCATCTGGCTTGCAAGAGTATTTTTTATGGGTGGCGTTTTTCTCTTTAGTTTAGGTCTACCTGCCCTTTCTCTCTTGCTGGTTGTTTAGTAGGAGCCAAGGATGTAGTTGGTGCTATAAGCTTTGGAAGCTCATGCTGCCTTCAGTGTCCCAAGGACCAATGAAGCTTCTCCCAACTTTCTCCTTTGCCAGGGGTAGGGACAGATCCACAGCTGTGTGGAATAATCAAATTCATGCAGGCCTAGACTATAGTTGCCCAGTGAGACAGATGAAGCTTTACTCCCCTTTCTCCCCTGGCTGGAGCAAGGATGGAGCTGCAGATGTGGGCAGCAATCTATGCAGTGCAGGTCCAAGATGACCGCAGTTGCCTCGGTAGACTTCTGATTATTCAGTCTGTGCCAGCCAAATGTACCTGCAGTTACTTGCATAGGCTGTTGCATGGCCCAGCAGTTTCTTCCCTGCTTCAAGTGGAGCTGAAGTCTAGGCTAGGGCTGCAGCCAATATGGGTGAAAGAAATCAATCTCTACCATCACTGTGATTTTCAGTCAGCCCAGCTTCCCTTCATGCTGGGGGTGGAGTCAAAATAGCAGCTACTGGACCCCCTCTGACCCCAACAGGCTCAAAATTCAGCTGTTCTTAGTGTTATATCCCAGACAGCCAAACTGACTAATCAGTAGCTGACATTGGTGGCCAACCATCTCTTCTTCCCCCGTTACCTGGAAATGGAGCTTCCAATTCCTTCCACAGAATAGCTCCTGTGGTGGCTTGTGCTGCCAAAGCAGGATCATCATGGGCCTCTGTGGTGTGGTCTGTTATTTCCCGGAGAGGCTGGCACAGCTCCCCTCAGCTTCCTCCATGTCCTGGATGGGCCTGGGGCTTAGGCTACAGAGACAATCTGATCTAGATGGAAAGAAGCTGGTCCCTACCAGCACTATGATTTTCAGTCAGCCCTGCTTCCCCTTGTATCAGGCACAGAGTTAAGACGGTGGCTACTGGCTCTTTCTGACTTGGACAGGTGCAAACATTAGCTGTTCTTAGGATTATACTTTAGCCTGCCAAATTTACTAATCAGTGGCTGCAGTTTATGTGCAACCGTCTCTTCCTCCGTTTTTGGGAAATGGAACTTCCAATTCCAGCTGTGAAATAGATCCCAAAGTGGCTTGTCCCTTCAATGAAGGATGGGCATCATCCTACATGGTGCAGAGTGCTCTACTTATGAATCTTCTCTGCAGATGGGCAGTTTCCTCCTTACATTCTTTCAGAGATGCTGCAGAATGCACTTTTGGTCTCCTGGAGCTGCCAAACAAGTCCTTTTGTTAGCTCTGGGGGATTGCTAACTGCCCTGTAGCAGGAGCTGATTCTAGGAGCACCTTACTCTGCCGCCATCTTGCTGGTTCTTCCTCATTCCTTGGGTTTTGATGCATTGTGTTGTCATTTTCATTTTTCTTTTATTACCTTGTCTATGTTATACCACTGCCTTCTTGCCTCCATAGTTTCAGATGAGAAATCAGCACTTAATCTTATTGAGCTTCCCTTTTATTTGATGGATCTTTTTTCTCTTGCTGCTTTCAGTATTCTCTCTGTCTTGCACATTGGACAGTTTGACAAGTATATGTCTTGGGGTAGGTCTGTTAGAATTTATACTTTATGGGGTGTGCTGCACTTCCTGGACATGCACGTCCATGTCCCTCAATAGATTTGGGAAATTTTCTGCCATTATTTCTTCCAACACTCCTTCTGCCCCTTTTCTCTTCTCTTCTCCCTCTTGGAGTTCTATAATGTGTATGTTTGTGCATTTCATGTTGTCATTCAAGTTCCTGTGTCCCTTCTGGATTTTTTCTTTTATCTTTTTATCTATTTGTTCTACTATCTGATTTCAGCTGTATTGTCTTCTATATCACTGATTCTTTCCTCTGACTGTTCAAATCTGCTGTTATGTGCTTCCAGTGTGTTTTTGATTTCTTGCATTGTGCCATTCATCACAATCATATCCATTAGCTTTTCATGTATGTTTACAATTTCTTCAGTATGTTCTCACAGTGTCTTCTTAATATCCTTAATCTCTTCCTTCACTAAAGTTCATTCATGATATTTGTTTGGACATCTTTGATTTGTTGTTACTTGTTCTGCATCTATTCCTTTTTTTTAGTATGTTCATTAGACTGTTTCATGTTTTCTTGTTTCTTAGTATGCCTTGTAATTTTTTGTTGGTGTTCAGTCATCTGTTTATCTTGATGGACTTATTCAGTTGGTTAGCTTCTCTTTCTACTTTAGAGTTTTATTTTGTTGTTTTTGTGTGTGTGGTAAGGTTTCACTTTAACACTTCATTCCTCTTATTCTAATTCATTTCTGTTGTCCATGTTCCCATTAAAAAAATTTAGGACCAGAGAAAAGGAAAGAGATAAGAGAAAAAGAATAATATTTACAGTAATAAAAAAATAAAGGTAGAAGAGGAGCTGTACAAGACCTAGGAAAATAAATAATTAATGCCAGTAAAAAATCATAAGACGTACAGAGGAATAAGTTTAAAAAGTGGAATAGAAAAATTGAAATGAGAAACAAAATGGAGAAAAATATATTGAATGATTTAAAATATGGAATGATGAGAAGAGAGGAATAGAAAAAAGAAAAAAGAAAAGAAAAAAAGGTAAAGTAAAAAATAAAGACAGAAAACAGAGAAAAGAAGAATGAGATAAATAAAAATTTTAAAAATTGAAGACCAAACATAAAGAGGTGGAATGAATGAAAAACAACACAAAATAGAAGATAGAAAAATGAAGGAAAGAAAAGGAATGAAGTAGTTAGAAAAAAAATGGTAAAAGGAAAAAAAAGGAGGAGGGACAGTGAAAGCGGAAACACAACAAACAAGAAACAAAACAGCAGCAGCAGCAAAAACAACAAAAACAACCAAGGGAAAAACAGTCTTCCCTTTAGGCCCTTACAGAACTTATCAGGCTGCTAGTGTTCATCAATCAATCACCCTGCAGCCTGCCCTCTGTGGGTGATGTACTGGGTTTTAGCGATTAAAATTTTAAAAATTAAAATAAAAAAGGAATATTTTAAAATAAAAATAACAGATCCAAGAAATCCTAAAACAAAAAGAATGTCTATATGTTCCCTGTCATAAAGTATCAGCTGGATGTCTGATAACTAGGTGGATCACTCTCTTGATCAACCTGAG
Source organism: Tolypeutes matacus (assembly GCA_026826555.1). Taxonomy (NCBI): domain Eukaryota; kingdom Metazoa; phylum Chordata; class Mammalia; order Cingulata; family Chlamyphoridae; genus Tolypeutes; species Tolypeutes matacus. Next base: position 2,854,699 of record JAKSZT010038599.1, read on the forward strand.
AATCAAACCTAGGATCTCATATATGCAAGGCAAGAATTCTTCCACTAAGCTAAATTGTCTCTTTAAGTTAATCTGTCCTCAGAGATCTATCTGTCCCCTTTCTCCCAGGCATTTTTAGACTTCTATAGCTTGTTAGAGTCCTGCTGATTAGGCAGCTGTCCTGGCCCCCTCTCTAATCTAATTGCTTTCTCTCCCTGGGTGGTGGCTGGGTGGAACAGTCTTCCTGAGTGGATCCCCCTACCCCTCTCCCTGTCAGGTCAGGTTCCCTTCCAAGATTCAAAGGGTACTCAGCTGGCCAAACTCACGACAAAGAATCACTTTCCACCCTCTGCCAGAACCCTTTTCTTCCCAGGGAACACCCCCTCCTAGTCCCTTGGCAGCAGTGAGCCAGGGCCACCAAGGCTACATGCTGTGAGGGTGAGGTTAAAAAGTTTTCTTTTTTATCTTTCCAGTACCCTCCTAGATGATCAGAGCACCTTCCTGTTCTCTATAAATCCAAAGCACCTCCTTTAGATAGGTACCTGCCTTCTCTCTGCTTTGCTTGTGAGATAGTCAGTCTCTGCCTACCATCTCCATTGCCATTTTCCCAGAAGTCTTGATTTACTCTTTATGAGAGGAGCACTCCATCCTATGTTGATATATTGATTTTAACTTACAAACCTGCAAGATAATGAACATTACTTCTTAAAAGTAGATTGTCACTTTTGTATAACCCTATGTTCATACTTCATCAAGCTATGTTCCCAATTCCTCTTTTTCAAATCAAGATATTATGACACAAGCTTCCAAATATTTTATTGCTAGAAATTAGTCCTTTTAAAAATTTATATCAGTTATATCTTGACGTTCTCATTGTGGTGTCTCATACACACTGGCATTTATAGTTTCCTTGAGGAACATGTCTTCTTCTTCCTTTTCTGCTCTATCACCCACCCCCTTGCTATTGACAACACCCTGTAAAGTCATTTGGAAAAACCTCTCTAATGACTTTTCTTGTGATTAGAATCCCATTGGTCATGCCAAGGGCACTGAATGCTGATGTGCTCACAGCTTGCATTTCTCTGAGTGACCTGAAGCGGTTGAGTTCAGCATAGAAGCTAGAAAATGGTTTCTCTCCCATCTTGGATATATATTTTATCATGTTTACATTGAAGCAGCTCTCCTTATGACTAAAACCAGACTAGACTCATAAAAAATATTTCTTTTCATTTCTTATTCACTTTCTATACACAGATGCCCCAGTCCAGTCCAAATGGATTAAATAAAGTCATTCTTCATCTCCTTCTTGGAACTCACACTCAATTACCAATTTTAGACAAATAACATCAACAATGACAGCTCCACACAAATCAGTAACTATAATAATTATTTTTTAAAAAAAAATTTAGGAAGCATACTGTGGAGCTCTGTTGGCATTTTTCTATAACAGTTACTGGAATCTAGATTAAGTTTTAAGTTTTCTATTATCATTTGAAATAACTAAGCTGATATTCCTTCAATATTGTTTTGTAAAATAAAAGATATGAGTTCCTTAAAAATGTTTTTTTAAATTTATTAATCTCTTCTTCAATGATTAGAACATTTTGGTGTAAGTGAATTCTGTTTTTGTTTTTCATACTTGACAGCATAATTTTACTTCCTAAATCTGAATTTACATCAGGTGCTTCTTTTAAGAGCTCTACTGTCATTCAGGTAACCAAGCTTATGTTTGGATACTCATCTTCACCAGAAAATTGATCTTATTTGTTGATTTTCCATCCACACTATCTCTAGCTTCCTCCCATAATAACTGTTTTCATTTTAGTTCAGGCCCTAATTTAATCTAAAAATGGTAATCCACTATTTTAGCCTTTCCTTGTATGAATAACTCCTATGAAGTGCTGAGAGATAATTGATAACCAGACTACTGGCATATTGTAATTTGTTTTAGGTGTTAGGATTCAGGTGCTGATAAGGACTAGAATGTGGTCACTGAGTCAAGATTGCTTAAGCAGTAAAAATCATGGAACTTTAAGATGAGGTTGTTGAAGTCACCCTTGATTTTGAGAGCTGTTGATAAGAGAAAGAATGTGATCCAGGTTCTAGAATGATCATGAAAGAGGAATACCATGAATGTCATTTTAGTTGTACTATTTATCCCACTCTCCTTGCTCTACCATCCTATTGAACCAACTGTGTAGAGAGCTTACCTGCTGTCATTAAGTATACTCTTCTTCAGTGATATTTTGTGTATTATTCATTACTGCAGTCTTATCCCAATATTTATAACTATGCCATGCATTGAGTATAATCTTATTTTCCTAAAGCCTGCCATAACAGCATACCACAAACTGAGTGGCTTAAAACAATAGAAATTTATTGTATCAGAGTTCTGGAATCCAGATGTCCAAAATCAAGTTGAAGTCTTTGGGGGCAGAATCTGTTACATACCAATCTCCTGACTTCTGGTGGTGGCTTTCTGACAATCCATGGAATTCTCGGTCTCACTGGTCACATGATGTTCTCCTCTCTGTCTGCGTCCAAATTTCCTCTTCTTATAAGGAAATAATCATATTGAATTTAAGGCCCACATTTCTCTAGTATGAGCTAATTTTAACAGGCCTAATTCCATCAGTCCAACTCTTTTCAAATATTTCCAAGATAATGGGGATTGTAGCACCTATACGTATCTTTTTGGGGGACACAGTTCAATCCATAAAAAATGTGAATGTAAAAAGCATTTATTGAGTGAATAGATTCTAAATGAATTCTAAATATATAGATTATCTGCTGTACTCTGCTCATTTTTCAGATGAGAAAATTGAAGTCAAGAAGAGGAATATATACCCCAGATCAACAGGCTATTGATAAAAGAGACAATAAATAGCTGTTGTTTAAATCAACCCAGTGTGTGGTATTTGTCATGGCCACACTGCCAAACTAAGGCACGTGATATCCAGAAATGTTTCTTTATAAAACCTCCTTTAATCTCAAAATTGTTCCATAATATAATATATTTATAAATTTATTATATTAAATATAATAAATTATGTGATAACTTACATAATCCAGATCTCTGAATTTTGTGCTATTTCTTTTTTTCTTTTTTTTTTTTTTTTAAGATTTTATTTATTTATTCATTTATCCCCCCCTTGCTGCTTGTGCTCACTGGGTCAGCTAACCACGCCGTGCGGGCGGGCTTGCCTTCACCAGGAGGCCCCGGGAACCGAACCCGGGGCCTCCCATATGGTAAACGGGAGCCCTACTGATTGAGCCACAGCCGCTTCCCCTATTTCTTTCTCTGTCATATTCTATTATTCTTAATCTTTAAGCAAATCATTTAAGCATTCACATGACTAAAAATATAATATAAGTTAATAGGGAAGCTAGCCAGGAACAGCACTGTTATCCCTGTGGGTTCTTTGAAATATATACAAGTATATACTTTTATTTGGTATAGTTATGTTAAAAAATCACCTAATGATTATTTATTGAACCTATAGTCTGGAGGCTATATGTGAATCACAGTAGATATATAGTAAATGAAAAGAAAAAGAGTAAATTAATGAAAATTGAAGACAGAACAAAGACAAGAAAGAAGTAAATTTTACTGATAACATAGCCTATGATAAATTCTTGTAGTATTGAAAGATACTTACAAGGATTAATCCTTAAATTCAAAGTATTTAGCAGCATATATTCAGTCAATTAATAATATGTTAGAGTTTTGTTTGTTTCTATGCAATTTTAAGAATAGATATAATAGAAGTTTCCACATGTGCATGTAGAACAATTGATGTCAGAAAGAACGCTCCTGTAATTTTCAGTTCAAGGTAGTGGTTATTCACTCAGCTTGAACCCCTGAACTGTGCTAAACTCAGCAAAGCACTTTGTATGTGCATGTTTCTTATTTGCTTTGATAAAGCACTTACTCAGGTTACAGAAAATGCCTAACTTCCATAGAGATTATTTCCTTTATCATTTGTAATCACATAATACCTTTTCACTGTAAAAAAAATTAGAAAATGCAGATAAATAGCAATGTATTTTTAATACCTCACCAAAAAGAGAACATTGTTGTTATCATATTTAATAGTGAATCCTTACAGACAACCCTCTGTGTTTATATATTTTGTGGTAGTAAATATGAAGAGTGCCTCTGTCTTAGTTTGCCTGAGCTGCTAAAATACCACAAAATGATTTTGCCTTAACAAGTTTGCCTTAACAATTTTGCCAAAACAATTGGTTTTTAGGCTAGAAGAATCCAAAATAAAGATATGGCCAACACTTGCTTTCATCCCAATGTCCGCAGCATTTTTGTGCTGGCTGCCAGCAATCCCTAGGATTCCTTGGTTTATATTTCTTCCTCCTGTAACATGATGATACCTCTCCTTTCTCACTTTTGTGATACTTTTATAAGTCCTCCAATAATCTTGTTTATGGCCAACCCTGGTTAAGTTCATCAGACATTAAATAAAACTGTTTTCAAAAGGTCTTGTTACAATGGATTCACATCCACAAAATGCAGATTAAGAATAAGAAAATGTGTTTTGGAGGATACATGATTAAATCACCATGGCTTCCATTCAAATCTCAGCTCTACCATTTATTACCTATGTGATGCTGGCAATATGGCCTCTCAGCAGCTCAATTTCTTAAGCAATTCAATGTGACAAATAATTTTATCTAAATCATGTGGCTTATATAAATCAATACACATAGACTGCATAAATGAATATTCTGTAATTTTGCTAGATATCTATTAGGACATATTTTGCTTAATATTATACATGAAAATTTTACATAAAAACATTTTTAGGTATACATTTAATGAATAGTAAATATTATATTTCACTGAATTTGCTGCATATTTCATGTGTGAATACTCTATTTCATTGATCAGTATTATTGAAATTTTTTTAAAATTTATTTTTCTTAAATAATAATGTAATGTGTTCATTATCGAAAAACTTAAAAATATAAAGTATACTTATTAAGTATATATATAAAGAAGCAAATAAAATATCAGGTACAAGGTTTACTCCTGATATTATATACCATAATACAAATGTAAGTTTGTAACTCTATCTCATCAGACCCTATTCTACTGACTCCATCATGTTTTGAGCTCTTTATTTCTCCATCACTTTATACTCATGCCCATTATCACAACGGACCATTTGCCAACACCCTCATTTCCCTTACTATACTCTTTCTCTTATTTTGGTGGAGCAAATTCAAAAGCCTGACAGAATTTACTATTTCTGTCTGTTAACATTCTCTGTGCATATACCCTAGCAACTGAACATTGCAATTGACAAATATGACAAAACTGGCTAAGTTTTATTTTAAATTTCAATTTACTTTAAAACATAGACCTAAAGTAATCTCTCAACACTACTAAAAATCTGTTGGCCAGTAAATTCATTTTCTCACTCTTCAGGTGACGAGTGTCTCCTCTTTTCCTCCAATTCTAACACCATTCTTCCTAAAACACATTAAGGCAATGGTCATGCATTAGTCTTCACTGAAGAAAAACAAACAAACAAAAAAAGGGGAAATACTTCATCTTGCCCTATATGAATCTGCACAGGAGCCTGGATCAATAGATAAATTCTCCACCATCCCTCTTGTTGCAATGAAAGAAGAGTCCCTGATCCCAAAAGCAAATACTTTATCTTATGCTTTAGATGCTGGGTTTCTTTTTCTCAAGGCCTCTACTTCAGCTCTGCTTTATTCACCATCATTCATCACTCCCATTCAGCTTCATTATTCCCATTGCCTGCACGTATGTATGTATGTATGTATGTATGTATGTATGTATTTATTCATTTTTATCCTTATTAAAAGTCCTCTTCTAACCACATCCCTTTTAGATAGCACTCCATTACTCTAACCTGCTTGTCAAAAAAAAAATAAAATAAAATAAAATAAAATAAAATAAAAGGAAGAAAATTAATCTCTTTTATACTTTATGTGTATATAAAGAGATAGCTCTGGAGTTTGGTGCCTTGCCAGTGAGCCCTACTTTGGAGTTTGTGCTCCTGAGAGTGACAGAGTTGGACTCAACTATGTCTTCCCTGCACATGGCTCATCTGTCCCTCCTATTGAAACCTATACTTGGTGCTGGAGTTTGTAAGTGTATGTACAGAGACTTGAGTCTTTGGGCTGTCCATGTGCCAGCTGGGCCTGGAATCTTGGTGGAGCTGCAACTCCTACTCTACAGCTCATTGGACTCACCCAGGACAACTGGTGTGGAGATGATGATGGACAACGGTCATCCCAGGGAATGGAAAGAGTCTGCAGCTGCAGGCAGGATAGTCCCATCCATCTTCCCCATGGGATATAAGCCCTGTCTCAACTGGAGGTGGAGTGGACATCACCATCCAGACTCCTCAGGATTGAGGGAAGAGCTATGGACTAGAGTGGACTTACTTGTATTCTACTATAGACATATTGTGATTCAAGCAATGGAAGAAATTGCAACACTGATGTGGAGCCAGTGGCCACTGGAGGCACTGGGGGCAGGGAGAAGGAAAATAAGTTGTAATACAGAGGCTTTTTCAGGACTTGGGAATTGTCCTGAGTGACACTGCAACAACAGATATAAGCCATTTTATATCATCATAGAACATGCAGAACTGTGAGGGAGAGAGTGTGGTCTATGATGTGAACTATGGTCCATGTTTAATAGCAAAGCCCCAGGATGTGTTTATCATTTGCAATTAATGTGCCACACTAATGAAGGATGTTTATGTGGGAGGTTGTGGGAGGTGTGGGAGGTGGGGCGTATGGGAATCCCTATATTTTTTGTGTAACATTTATGTAATCTAACTATCTTAAAAACAAACAAACAAACAAACAACAGATTCTCTTCCTACACACAGACACATAAAAAAATTAAAGAGATTTTTTTCAAAGGATTAGCTTACATGATTATGGGAAATCTGTAGGAGAGTCCAGCAGGCTGGAAACTCTAGGGCCAGAACAATTCTGCTGTTTTAAGGCAGAATTTCTTCTTCCTCAGGGAAACCTCCATTTCCCTTGTAAGGCCTTTGAACTGTTTGGGTAAGGTCCACTATATTACCCAAGTATTTAGTTAAAGTCAGCAGTTTGTAGATGTTAAAACTATCTACAAAATACCTTCACAGTAACACTTAGATTAATATTTGATTAAATAACTGAGTACTATATCCTAGCCAAGTTGATACATAAAAGTAATGATACAATGGCTTATATCTGTTTTTTATAAATTCTCCAAACCCCTTCAGCCTACACCTTCCTCTAATCTGCTTTCTCTCCTAATACTCAACTAAAACTTCTCTTCTGAGGTTCTGCCTTCACCTTCTTCTTACCAAATCAAGATATTTCCCTCTTCTCTCAAGACATCTTTCAGGATCATTCCATGTATCAATCACTTGCTTTTTATGAAATACTTTTATCTCTAAGCTTCTGTACCAACATGCTCTCCTACTTTACCTTTTACCCAATGAATGCTTCTTGTCCTGCTTTCTCCTCTGATATCAGGTTTGTACATGTTGGAGAGGATTAAGACTCAATCCAACTCTTTCCAAACTATCTAAAAGCTGATAACTCCCAGATTTTAATTTTAAAATCCAAATTTTCTTGAGTCGCAGCTTTGTATACGTAATAATCTATTTGATATTTGCTAATGAGACTTAAAATATCCCAAATAAAACTCATAACTTACCACACCCACAACTTGTTTTACTCACATTCTTAAGTCACAACTTCTTGAGAAAACAAACAATACCTAGGTATTATCTTCAATTATTCCTTGTTTCTAATTCAATCCTCCAGTTATCAGCAAATTTTACTTACCTACAAAATCTGTTTCATTTCAGTCTACTTTCTTCTTATCTCTTCCTACCATGTTAGGCTTTGTGATGATTGTACCTCACCTGAACTATTAACAATTTCCTAAAGGGCTTCTCTGTATACTTTCTTGAATCCTATCATCTGTTCTTTAGACAGTATCTAGAATGTCATTTTAAAATATGAAAGGCATGTTACACAAACATTTTTAGAAATTAACATGAGAGAATATCTTCATAAACTTGGGATAGGCAAAGATTTCTTAAACAAGACACCAAAAGCAATAACTGTGAAGAAAAAATATTGATGAAATAGGTTTAAATAAAATTAAGACGACCTGATAATCACAAGTTACCATGAAACAAGTAAAAAAACAAGTCACATTGTGGGAGAAGACATTTGCTATTCATATATCAGACATAGGACTCCTATCCGGTATATATAAAGAACTTAGTAAAAGATCAGTAATAAACAGTTCAATTGAAAATGAATAAAAAATTAAACATGCACTTCAACGAAAGAAGATTTCCATATGCCAAACAGGATGTGAAGAAGTGCTCATTATCGTTATCAGGGGAGTAAAAATTAAAATTTGAACGAGATATCACGATATACAAGAATGGCTGCAATTAAAAGTACAGATGATATCATGTATTGTCAAGTTTATGGAGAAACTACAACTGCCCTAAACAGCAATTCGGGGTATTAATTTGTACAGCTTCTTTTTCTAAGTCATATTTGGCAGTGAAAAACTGCTCACCCTCTGACTCAGTGATCTACGCATTGGTGTGTACCTGCATGCATACCAAAAATCATTAAAGAAATATATTAGAAATAGTCATAAAAGCTCCAAACTGAAACAACACAAATATCCAAAACAGTAAATAAATCCTAGAGTAGTATACAGCAATGATAAAGAACAAACTATAGCTATATAATCTGTATGGATGAAACTCATAGACATAATGTTGATAATATTGACATGTTGGATCTATTTGAATGCAACCTCAAAATCTTAAAAAATATATCCTCTGAGGATGGAGAAAGGAGGAGAATAGGTCCTAAACATCTTATTTCTTTCAGATTTGTTGGTTTATGCTCTCTTTGTCATAGCTCCCACTAGATGTTGACTGGTATCTGCAATTATCTGCACTGACGTGGATTTCATGTCAGATTATAACAATGGAAAGGCGTATATTTAGTTTCACTGAGGTTACAAATTTTCAAATTTCTTTTGAAATATTATATTTTATTGTGGAATTTCAAAAAGCTTTGTCTGGGAATGTTTTGATAATATATAAATGATAATATAAACAAAAAGAAAAACATTCTTTCCCTAGATTTTAAATAAAAAATCAGTAGGTTTAAGAAATTTAAACAAAGCACATAAAACTAGAAAATGGCAGACTGAAATAACTAGATTTGGGAAAAAAGACCTTCATATCTTTTTGGGATTATTTACTGCTATGTTACAAACCATTGCAAAATTTTGTGGCTTAATAAATCAAGACTTATTTTATTAATATTGCTCACAGTTCTTGTATTTGACTAGGCACATCTATGTGATTCTTACTCAAGGTCGTTCAGGCAATAGAGAGAACTATGTCTTTTATTTATTTATTTATTTATTTTTAATCACCAGAGACTATTCAGTTTTTCGGAAGGAGGACAAAGACTGTGATAAATGATGATAATAAATAACTACAGTGGTTACATGTTACATTCTTGATGGTGAGTGACCACAAGGTCGACAACACTACACAAACATGTGCGCGCAAGCTTACATACACAAACACACATACGCACTCCCCAACCCCATCTCAGCGATTATCCGGTCTACCATCCAGAGCTCAGATGAATCTGACTGCTGGGACATGGTCACCCTCAGCCGTACTTCCACGGAAAGGGACAGCAAGGACAAAGGGGAAGTGGTTTCCTCCTGTGCAGGCTCCTCCTCTGGACAACGTGTTCCTCGCAGGCCTCCTCCACTGTCGCCGTCCAGCTACGTCATCTTAGAGGCTTCCTTGCTCTTATGTCTGCAGGCAAATGCTGGCTGTAGTCCAGGACTTCAGCTGTGGCAACCATCCAGAAAACCTCAGTGTAAAACCCCCATGAGACCTGAGCTTCCTCACAGCACAGCTAGGTTCTCAGAGCAAGTATCTCAAAATTGCTCAACACAATATACTTTACCAACTTTATTAACCTATCTCAGTAGTCACGTAGGGTCATGACTTAACTGTAGTCACAGCTCCACCCAGATTCATTTGCAGAGCACTTAAACCCAATATCTTGGAGGGGTGTTGATGACATATTGTATGAAAAACATGTGGAAGGATGTTAAATCTGCCCCACCCTCTAAGGCAGAAATAATTGTTGAACATCCACGATCTATTTATAGTATTGATTCTGAACCAAATAGAATGATAAATAAAAAAGTTGTTACTAACATATTTCTTATCTTTTATGAAGCCTTATATATTGCAGAAAAATGGTGGAAACATAAATATTAATAAGGGAATGGGGTAAAAACGTCATATTCTAAGAATAGTTATTAGTATATAAATATGTTTATAAAATTTAGGTACTTACTAGGCCTAATTTGCAAAAAATTTTTTTCTTCTAATACTTTTAATAAAGAGGCTAGTTTTAAAAAGTCATCTGTTATTAAGAAATCATTCTGAAGCTAATTTCTAGGAGATATTTTGTCATTAATAGACATTCAATTCAGTATTCTAAATCAGATAGATCATCATATCTTTTTTTTCACATTGATCCTGTAAAGTAAGAATGAAAATGACCTTGAAGTATAATATTTCAATAAATAATTGAATAATAATAATTCTCAAAATATATTTCACAGAAGTTATGGTAGTCTATGTTATTAGTAATACATTGCTCTTTATCATTTTGTGATTGTTCAGCACCATCCAGAACAATTTATTATGTTAGTAGAAAGGGCAATGGAAAAGCGAGGTCATTTGTGATATTAAACTATAATTAAAATATTAGAGTTGGAATCTGCTCTTTAATATAATTGAAAATTCAATAATAAACCACTTGTGAGGCAAATTACTTTTCTTAGAGAGAAGCAAAGGGGATTTGCAAATTAATAATTTGAATAGACATATAATAAACTATGAACTGAACACATATTACTAGAACAAAAGGGTGAACTTAGAGTATATCCTTAAACAAACGTGTTAAACACCCTCTTGGAATTAAGAATCAAATTCATTTTTATTACAGCATCTTGATATATTCAACTCCAAATTTAATTTTTCACTTTCTCCACCAATATTTTATTTTCTACCACTGAATCCACAGGATTCAATTCTTTTGCAAGTGAAGGAAAAATATGTACCAAATTTCAAGTAAACGATTAATTATAAATTCATCCTTTTTTTGAAAATGGGTATACTTGCAGAAGTTCACACACTGTGGGAGATAATTTCTTTAGGATGGAAGACCATATGTCAATTGTCCTCTTTCATGGACACACTGGCTTTGGGTTCTAAATACTGTCTTCCCATTTTCACAGTTCGGCCAAATGTAATTCTGATATGATTTCAGTCACTCAGTTTATGAAGTAGAGCACCAACGGGGAAGAAATAACTTATTGATTAGGCAAATAGTAAAGGACAAGACAGCTGTACTTAAATATGTGATTTTTGGGTGGCTGCAGAAAAAAGCACCAGCAACTTTTATCTTTTTCCAAGATGTCTGTAGTGGGGGTTCTTATAAAATGAGTCTTTAGAATATGACAGTGACTTCATGTTTTACTACTAGATTCCTCTTCTTATTGATTCTTTCACGATATTCTATGGAATCGTAGAGTTTTTTTTTTTTAAGGGATATACAGACTTAAAAAAGTAATGTAGCAGTAGTAGTGATAGCAGTTAATTCAGTGAGTGCAAACTATGTGCCAACTGCAGTTCTGAGTGCCTCACATGAATTAACTCGTTTAATATCACCATCTTTAGAGATAGAAAAATGAGGTAAAAAGGGCTTAAACAATCGCCCACTGTCACAAAGCTAGTAAGGGACAGAACAGGGGTTTGAATCAGGAAGTCCAATTGCAGAGGCTAAATTTAACCACCAGAGATTCCAGAAAGTTCTGCTGATGTAAGTCGATGAGTGGTTCCTTAACATTTTCACTTTTTGTTTAGTTGACATCTATGTCTTTCTGCTAAGCCTAATTAGTCTGTACATAATTTTTAAGTGAAGCTCCGTAAAATGGAAATGACAATAGGATACCGTATTATTTAATTTTAAAAGTTCTTTAGGAAAATCTATGAGATCTATTTGAATACTTATGGTTTCTTCTTTTATGTCATGAAAATATGTCTCAGCTTTTGTAAAAAGAGCTGTACAATTCTCTCAAACAGCATTATGCATTTTCAATAAATGGTTTAGATTGCTGACAATAAAGAAATATATAAAAATGATAAATAGTTTCATCCTACATAAAAATCTCATAAGAGTTTTGAAGTAGAAATTCTTTGATGCTTGGAAAGTTGATCACATAGATAAGTATTTAGAATGCTAAGGTGACAAATTTCAATGGTAGTAGTGGCAAATTGAGATTACTATATGAATCCCAGAAAGAGAAAGATTATTTTTTTAAACTAATCCATTCCTGTGGGTGTGATACCCTTTGATTTCATTAAATTTGGTTGAGGATCCCTTAATTAGATTACTTGGTAAGATCACTTTAGGGTTTTTAATCGGACTACATCAGTGAGGCATGACCCAGGTTGAGTCTCCACCAGCTTGCTGGGTTTGATAAAAAGGGAAGCACAGAGAGAGACAGTCAGAGACATAAGAAAAATAAGCCATCATGTTTGATTCTGCCATGGAAGAAAGAGGATTAGACAATCGCTTAAGCATGAAGGCCCAAAAGACCGGGCCCATGGAGCAGGTCAAGAAGTGACAAGCTCTGCTATATGCCTGGTTGTCCTCAGCTGAGCTCAATCCTCCTCAGAGATAGGTAGCCATCTTGCTTCAATAGTTGGCAGCTGACTTTGGTGAAAAAGCACCTCTTATGGTGCCTTCGGATTGGACTTTTCATGGCCTTGAAACTGTAAGCTTTTACCTCAAATAAACCCACTTATTAAAAGTCACCCCATTTCTGGTACTTTTCATTGGCAGCCCTTTGACAAACTAAAAGAGTAGTGAATGTGTGAATTAATGTTTTTTAATTAATCAAGTGCAATACCCTTCATTTATGATATCTAAATTGTTTACCCATGTAAATGGACTATAAACTATTGGAAAATTTTATTATGAAGCTTTGCCTGTGGACCCTCCCCTCACCGACCCCCCCTCCCCATTAAGCTACCTATGGCAATTTCCTCATTTTAGATCTTGGGATTTGGAATGTCTGCAGGTAATCTTGGCAAATGTTTAAGGAGATTTGCAGGTGAGACTTTGGCACACTAAAGTTTAAGAACCACTGTCCTAAAAGGCAAGTACTATATTTTTCTACATCCTTAGTGAATGATGTGCAATTTCTTCATTAGATAGCCAAGACAAAAATTGTTGAAAATGAGGAAGATTGTGCATTAAGCTTAAAAAAGTCTCTGAAAAAATTCACATGACAAGTGAAGAGAGGCAAATCTGGTTGGCCCTAGAGACTGACTCCATTTTAAAGCTTAGCAAGAAACTGCCTAATATATGACTAGTGTTATATTTTCCACTTAAGAGCAGTAAAGCAGTAAAAGACAAATAAATAGTCAAAAACTGCCATCTATTCTTACTATTATTTTGTTTCTTGACTTTAAGTAAATATTCTCAACAACAAAAAAGCTAAGACTTATTCTTGGAAGGAAAGTAGTTTTTCACACAGAATATGTTTGATTTAGTGAAGAATTAGGAGGGCCTTTGTAAACATGTAAAGAAGATTTATTAGAGTGAATAATTAGTAATTTATCATTTCCTTATAAAACAAGATGTATGAAGGATCTAGTTCAGCTAAGATGTTTACTTCAAGGAACCCTTCAAGAAATTTCTCTACCAAAATTTAGTTCTCCTTATTGCTTTAACACCAGACATTGCATTCATATTTTAAATAGGAATAGAAGAGTAAGGTGTAAGACACAGTCTAACTGCTTATGTTTCTCAGAAACCCCACCCTGTTAACTTCTGCTAACTTCTCATTAACAAGAACTAAGCCAAATAACTAATCCTTTTGCAAAGGACTTTGTAAAAATATAAACCACTTTTGTAACTAAAGAAATAGTAAGATTTTGTTGGTATGGAGGAAGGAAGGAATGGACAACAGATGGGTAATTAGCAATGTTTGTCATAACAACTCAATACGTTGTCCGTATTTGTCACATTCTTTTACATACAGGTGGGAATTTCATTCTGGACTGGTGCAGGAACTTAAACATGTGTTTGGGAAACAATGAAGTAGTTCCTATCCTCCAACCATCAGCACTCTGTTGCTTATCTGCTATACTTTGCCTTTCAAACATACTCTAGACTGATAAAATACTTCCTGAGAGTGTATAGAAATTATATGCCTGCAGTAATTAGTTTTTTTTTTTTAAATGGGTAAAAATCAAAATTCTCACAATACATACAAACATTTGCAAAATGATATATAAATATTATGCATATATGTGTATTTGCTTACAAA